>CM043880.1:25592258-25659807 GCA_024034495.1 Camelina laxa | reverse complement strand
CTTGCTCATCAAGCATGTTTTACATATATATTGCAAAGCATGATCGATTACTCTAATCAATTATATTAAACTAGAAGTGAAAAATGTCCACATTCAATCTCAGCAAAATTGTTACCATTATACCATTAATGAAATTGCCCTTCACGTTGAAATATTTTTTTCCCTGGACGTAAAATTACCTATTTTCGCATTATAAATAAATCAAAAATTGGATTAGAAATAATCTAATTGCATAAAAAGTTAATTGCACAAATAGAATTTGCTAAATTAATCCCTAATTTTTATGAATAAAATCTCTTTGACGTTTAATCGAAGGGTACATGACCATTATATAACACACATAAAACTATTTTTGGGTAATTAATGGGCTTAGATTAGATTGTTTAAAGATCGAAGTAAATATAAAATTTATGGGTTTCTGCATAAAAAAAGCCCGATGAGAAAACATCTCCTTACTGTAAATCCTAAAAACCTAAAAACCCTAAAAAAATAGGTCCTTCACAACTATAAATACAATGATATCTTATGCTTTCATCATAACCCAAAAAAAAAAAGCATTCTTCTCTTGAATTTTAATAATTATGTTATCGTGTTCTCAAATTTTTATTTGTATTCCGATCTTGCTGTTTTTAATGATACATCGACTGATCCCTTTTATTTTCCTGTTCGTATAGTGGTTTCTTGGAAAGCAAGATCCACAAATCATAAAGCTTTGGTTGTTGTTGGTTCATCTTCTAATCAAGGTATAATATCGTTCTTTTTTTTTTGTTGACTTTTATAGATTCGTTCATATTCTCGATTTTCAATTTGTATTTTGATTTTGCTGTTTCTTATGATTCACTTTTATTTTCCTGTTCGTGTAGCTGTTACTTGGAAAGCAAAATTTCAAAACTTATTGTTTTGTATTATTCACCTAATTTAATGTGTTTTCCTGTTCATGTAGTGTTTTCTTGGGAAGCAACAATCTTTGGTTATTGTTGGTTCACCTTTAAAAAGGGTATAATATTTTACTATTTTGGATGATGTTTACATTAGTTTCTTTTGTCATGATCTCAAATTTATATTTGTGTTCCGATAATGTGTTTAGGACTAATCTACAGATCTACAGATTAATTGTATTTACCTGTTTTTATGGTTGTTTCATATATAATAATATAATAATAATTATTTGATCTAGGTATTGTAGAGCAGATTAAACGATACAGGAATTTGATACTAAATAATATCAGGTATTATTTCTTATAATTATAATTCTTATCATGATTATATTTTCCTTTTATAATTGATTTATAATTTATAATAAATAATAGTTTTGTCTAAACTTGTATTGCCATGTTTTCAGGACTATTATGATCGTAGATATCCATGGATTCGAGTTACGGTTTTTCATGTTTTATATAATCGTGTTACTCAGGTTTTATAAACACCATGGATTCAATTGTTTTCAATCATAAAGCTTTTATTCTTTTTAAAAATGTAATATAAACATGTTTTATTTGGTAATTTTTATTTACTAAATCGTGTTATATAATTATTTACTTTTAACTAAAATATTGAACAGGTTTCACCTAAAGAATGCTACAATGAAGATGGTCCTGAGGATAATAGTATGAATCGTTCGATTGCTACTACAACTAAATTCTCGGATTGGATTATATTCAATACACAAGTTGCTCAAGCCAAAGGAATCACTTATTCTGAAATTCCAAATCCATTAGTTTGGTGTCGTAGAGATATGATATGGAAGATAAAATCAAGAAAAGACAATTTCAATCGCCATACAATATTCCTATAATATTTGTTTCGTTAAACTAATTTGAAATTTACTTAAATGTAACAGTAGTCTTAAATTTATTATATTTATCTTTCATCTTTTTGAAATTATTTCACTTTAATGAGTTTTGTATAATATACAGTCTTCTCAAGACATATAAATATTTGTTTGAAATTCTAAATTGAAAAGCTTAGTGTCATAAAGCTATTATATGGAAGACAAAATTAAACAGACAATTTCTATCACCATACAATATTCTTAACTAAACTAAGTAAGTTTTCTAATTAATTGTCATCTATTTTGAAATATGAGTATTTCTCATATTATTATGCAGTAGAAATTGAGATCGTTGAAATAATTTATGGTACATGTGATTAGTAACAACTTTAATTCAAGCAGACTGTATAATCGAATATAGTACATTATAAATATGAATTAATCAATTATGCATTATAGTTTCAATTAAATAATTTAATTACATTCTCAAATTTAACAATGCATGTATGGATGCAAGTCCAAAAAAAGATTTTTGTTATTTTCAAAGTCTTCGCATTGTTTAAATCAATTTCGAACTGACATTACGAAATTGACATAAATTTTTACGTAACTTCCAATCACTCTTCATATTCCTCTTTTGTAGATATACCAAGATAAAACATTCACTATAATCTTCCTATATATCTATTATCTAAAATATTCTAACCTTTCACCTTTCATCGTCTCTCTTCTTTCTAAAAAATAACCAAGTACCAAACAAAAAGATGGTTGCATACGTAGAGGATTTGAATCCATCAACAGATAGGTTGAGTGTTACTGTTAAAGTACTGAGGCTGTGGATACCCGAAATCATTATACTGCAGTCTACCTATTTGTTTGATCTTGGTTGATGAGAAGGTAACAATCCATTTATATTCATCATCTCCTTAAAGTTTAAATCTGAAATTAGTTTTTTTCATATATTTTAGGGAATAAGAATTCAAGCTAAACTGAAGTCAACTTTACTTTGCTAAGTACATAGACGTGTTGCAAGAAGGACAATGGTTTCTTAACAAGTTCCAAGTTATTGAAAATCAGAATATTTACAGGAATTGTAACAATTCTTCCGAAATATTGATCACTCTCCAAATCGCATCACTCCAATCCCTCCTAGATGTCCAAACAATTTTCTTCATTTTATAGATGCACTAACAGTTCAAAATGCCGCAGAAGATGAGAGAAATTGTTGTGTTGGTAAATTAATTTAAATATACTGTTTAACTTACAGTTTATAAAACATTATTTCCTTAGATTTATAGTTTTTTGATTTTTTTGCTCATTTCAATCAATTTCAGATTTTTGTGGAACGGTGGTAAGAGTAAGGCAAAGTCGTCAAATTGTTTTTCTAGAAAATGAATTGGATTCAATGGTCTGAAAGAGGTTCTTCCTTTCTGTATTGACATCAAGTAAGTAAATAGTTTTAAAATTTTTAAAAGAAGTACTACCTCATTTGATTTATTTTCCAATAAAAATAATACATAATTATTAAGACTGAAGTTGTCAATTATTGATTTTTATACTGCAAAGTAACGAACAAATGGAATGTATTGCTGTCGGTGATACATGTTCGGAATTTCGTGAAAAATGGGAACAACATGTTGCAAGTCCTTCCTATGCCAGTGAACCAGTATTGTGTCTGCTTATGTTTTGGAGAATCTCTGTCTTTGGGAAGTAAGCAATATATAAGCATTTGTTTTAGATAAGCCAATAGATCAAATTTAAGATTTGGAACTTACTTTTTTTTTTTTTTAAAGGTCGGCGTTGTCTAATGTCTCAAATAAGATGTTCTAAACTTTTTCTTGGTAACAAAGCAAGAGCGTTCACTACAGATCCGTGTAACATCCGTGTTCCGGGAATAGAGTTTGGGTTATGTTGAGTAAACCAAAAGAGTGGATTTTAATTAATTTTGGTTTAATTAAATCCTGTTTAATCTAATTAAACCAAAAGCCTTAATCTCTTTCTCAACTCACGCCTCCTCTCTTGCTTTTGTGCTTTGGTCGACATTTTCATCTGAGAGAGGGAGAGAAAGACAGTTAAGTGTTGGGTTATTTGGTGCAAAGGAGAAAGAGAAGGAGATCAAGCTTTTTCCTTAGTGTTAAGAGAGAAACAGAACTGTCAGGGTTTGGGAGAAGGAAGATTCGACGGGTCAAATCGTTTTGAAAGGTACTGATTTTTGGTATGGTTGTAGGTAAGAGATTTTCGTACACTCTCCTTTTTACAGAAGTGAATTTGGGTTAATAGTTTAGGAGATATTGGCAGTTTCGTGGGGTGTTTCTTCTCATTCGCGGATTGAGACCAGCGGGTGTTACGGGGACGATTGCGGTTTCATCTATAATCTGATCGTGCTGAAATTTTGTGGGAAGCTTCTGGACGTATATGCTTTTCACCGGAGGGATTAGAAAGTTAACGGTTAGTTTTGATTTCGTGGTTTCACTTGTGAGGTTGTTCTTTTCTGTTTTTCTAGCAGTTTGTTTTCAATATTTGTTTGTTGTTGTGATTGGCTGTAGGAGCAAGTTTGGTTGTTTCTTGGATATTGGAAAGCCTCTCATTTGGTTGTATTTAGTTTTGTGAATCACTTGTTAAGGTAAGTGCAGGACCATGGCTTATCTAAGCTGGAGATTTCTCTAATCTACTTGTTTATGTGTTGTTTGGCTTGTTGATTTGTTGATTGATGATTGTTGGTTGATGGTTAGAGATGTCTCTATTGCTTGTGGGGAGGATTGCCTTACTGAGTGTTTATAAAATACTCATGCATTGCAATATGTGTTTGTGGTGCAGGTAAAGGCAAAGTGTGACCGTGGAATCAAGGCAATGAAGAGGAGGATGTTCTAGTGGTTCGCTTGGTTGTCTAGCTTTTGTTAGGTTGCTAGAGTTGAGTCCTAGAATGTTGCTTAGGATTGCTGGTTCATTGGTTTATGGTTGGAATTATACTGGATATTATTCTATTGGTTATTATATTTATTGGATATTATTTATTGGTTATTGGTATTGTTATTCCGCTGTTGGTTGTGATTATGGTTAGGTGGCTAGTGGGTATGGGACCACTAGTTGTAGTTTATTTTTTTATATTATATTTATTATTTATTATTAAAAAAAAAAGGGTTGGTCGTTTCAGTTTGGTATCAGAGCCCTTACGGTTCTAGGTTTGGGTTCACTAGGCTTTGTGTTGTAGATGATTGGGATTGCATGTCTTGATTGATTATGTGAGTTAGTCAATTGTGTGTGCATGGAGTCCTAGAACATCCTCTTCGAGCCTTCAATGAGATTCCACGGTGAGTTATTGTTATGTTTCTTTGTGTGGTATTGATTTGTTTTATGCTTGTTAGCCTCTGTTCATGGAAGTGCAGTGGTTAAAGGTGTTTGAGTTGTTGGTCATGGACGGGGACGTGGTCGTGGTCATGGTCGGGCGGCTCCCGAGGCCAGCGAGGGTGTGGTCCAGAGTTCCACGATGAGGTACGTCAGAGGGTCGCAAGCGTATCAGGAGGGACCAGAGAGGGTTAGCCGGTTTGAATGCCGGGGTGCTGGGAACTCAGTGTGGGGTTGCAGTGGAGCCCAGGGTCGAGATGATCGCTTGGCGGATCTATTGGCGTGTTGTTGGAGCGGTTACCGAGAGGGGTACCAGTGCAGGCTCCAGTTGTACCGCATGTGGCGGGATGCAGCCGAGGGCTGCGGATGTTGAGGAGTTTCCATCTTATGTTAAGAGGATGAGCAGTTGTAGATGACCGGTATGAGATTATTCTCAAGAGGTATCGAGCCTAGAGAGGCGGATAGGTGGATATATGCAGTTGGAGCAGATATTTTTGCAGCTTGGTGGTTAATACAGTTGGATATTAGAAGTTGAGTGGGCAGGCGTAACATTGCAATGTTATACTTGGACCACATGAGGTACTTGTGTCGAGAGATGTTTATAGTCGTTAAGGATTGTTGCTCTGAGGGGATGATATTTCCCTTGAATACCGATAGCTCGAGGGCTGAGGGCTCGAGAGTGGCAGAGGGATTATGTTCTCCTGAGGGGATGAGTAGTTCCCCTGATACCGAGATCTGGAGGATTGTGTTCCAAGAGTGAGACGGTATAACTCGAAGACGCTGGTCTGAGAGTGAGATCGGTATGGCTCGAAGGTTGCGACCTAAGTGTGGAGGAGTTGGGAGCAAGCAATACCTAGGACGTGAGTATAAACAAGATTGAATGTAGACCTCGAGAGATTGATGGTGGTTTAATCTCGACTTTGGATGTGTGTTGACCAATGGGTCAGGGTTCTATGAACCAGCGGTTATGAATGTGTGGCTGTTTTGCCAGGATTGTGAGGCGGTGGTGCTGGAGTCCCTGGAAGGGGAGTTACAGCAGGTTTGAGCCGGGAAAGGCATGTTTGCTAGATACATAAGTTCACGAGAAGCCTTCATGGCAGGATAATCTAATCGTTGCGACGATGGTGGATGAAGTTCATTGGAGATGGACAGGGTTACTAGATTTAAGGTTTTGGTAAGCTTGCTGGGGGAAACAAGTCAAGTAGGTTAAGTTGGCGGTCTGCAAAGCATTTGATACAGTGAATCGGAATATGCGAACGTATGGTACTTGTTTGTTTTATTACGCTCGTATTGATGATTTGTTGTGGAGAATAGCTAAGCGGAAAGCTAATTTTGGATTAATCTATCTTGTGGAAGTTTTCCCTAAGAGGTTACTAGAGGTTCTTGGACGAACAAGAGGGTTGACATTCAGGTGGCTTCGAGTTGATGTCGGTATACTTGAGTGTTTGTTTGGCAGAGCTGAAGAAGCAGCTAGAGGATTTGTTGAGTAAGGGATTCATCCGTCCTAGTGTATCATTGTGGGGAGCGCCAATGTTATTTGTCAAGAAGGATGGGAGTTTCCGGTTGTGCATTGATTATCGGGGTTTGAACCGGGTCACTGTGAAGAACAAGTACCCTCTTCCTAGGATCGATGAGTTGTTGGATCAGTTGAGGGGTGCTACTTGGTTTCCAAGGTAGATCTGCATCGGGTTATCATCAGATACCGATAGATGAGGCAGATGTGAGGAAGACTGCTTTCAGGACGAGATATGGGCACTATGAGTTTGTGGTGATGCCTTTTGGATTGACTAACGCGCCAGCAGCGTTTATGAGATTGATGAACAGTGTGTTTCAGGAGTTTCTGGATGTATCTGTCATCATTTTCATCGACGATATCCTGGTTTATTCTAAGAGTCCTGAGGAGCATGCAGTGCATTTGAGGGCAGTTATGGAGAAGCTGCGGGAGCAGAAGCTGTTTGCCAAGTTGAGCAAGTGTAGTTTTTGCAGCGTGAGATGGGTTTTCTGGGTCACATTGTTTCTGCAGAGGGGTTTCTTGGATCCGAGAAGATTCAGGCTATCAGGGATTGGCCTAGACCGCAGAATGCCACAGAGACAGGAGTTTTTGGGGTTGGCAGGATATTACAGAAGATTTGTGCAGGGTTTTGCGCGCAGAGCACGTCCTATGACTAAGTTGACTGGGAAGGATGTTCCTTTTGTCTGGTCACAGGAGTGTGAAGAAGGCTTTGCAGCCTGAAGGAGATGTTGACTACGCGCCAGTGTTGGCTTTGCCAGAGCAGGGAGAACCCTATGTGGTTTATACAGATGCATCTAGAGTTGGCTTGGGGTGTGTTCTGATGCAGCATGGGAAGGTGATTGCCTATGCATCACGGCAGTTGCGGGTGCATGAAGGCAACTATCATACTCATGATTTGGAGATGGGTGCTGTAGTTTTTGCCCTGAAGATTTGGAGATCCTATCTTTATGGTGCAAAAGTACAGGTGTTTACAGATCATAAGTGCTTGAAGTATATATTCACTCAGCCTGAGTTGAATTTGAGACAGAGGCGGTGGATGGAGCTTGTGGCGGATTATGATTTGGAGATAGCCTATCATCCTGGTAAGGCTAACACAGTTGCAGATGCTCTGAGTCGGAAGAGGGTAGCTTCGGCTCAGGAGCAGGAGATGGAGTCTCTGGTAGGGGAGATCAGTGCTTTGAGCTTATGTGCTGTTTCACAGGAACCGTTGGGTTTGGAAGCAGTAGATAGAGCAGATCTTCTGAGTAGAGTGCGGTTGGCTCAGGAGAAGGATTTGGGGCTAGTGAATGCCTCTAAGGATGTGGATTCAGAGTATCAGGTCTCAGATAATGGTACTATCTTGGTGCACGGTCGTGTGTGTGTGCCCAAGGATGAGGAGTTGAGACAGGAGATTCTGAGAGAGGCTCATGCGAGCAAGTTATCCATTCATCCAGGAGCGACCAAGATGTACCGTGACCTCAAGAGGTACTATCATTGGGTCGGGATGAAGAAGGATGTGGCTAGTTGGGTTTCGAGGTGCGACGTATGTCAGCTAGTGAAGGCTGAGCATCAGGTTCCTGGCGGGTTACTGAAGAGTTTACCCATTCCTGAGTGGAAGTGGGATATGATCACTATGGATTTCGTGGTAGGATTGCCAGTGTCACGGACCTTTGATGCTATTTGGGTCATTGTGGACCGGTTGACTAAGTCAGCACATTTTCTGGCCATTAAGAAGACTGATGGAGCAGCGGTCTTGGCTAAGAAGTATGTGAGGGAGATAGTCAGGTTGCATGGGGTGCCAGCGAGCATTGTGTCTGATAGGGATTCTAAGTTCACTTCGGTGTTCTGGAAGGCATTTCAGGCAGAGATGGGCACTAAGGTGCATATGAGTACAGCTTATCATCCCCAGACTGATGGACAGTCAGAGAGGACGATCCAGACGCTGGAGGATTTGCTGAGGATGTGTGTGTTGGATTGGGGTGGCCATTGGGCAGATCATCTGAACCTGGTAGAGTTTGCTTACAACAACAGCTATCAGGCAAGTATTAAGATGGCTCCTTATGAGGCTTTGTATGGGAGGCCATGTCGTACACCATTATGCTGGACTCAGGTGGGGGAGAGGAGCATGTTTGGTGCTAGTTTTGTTCAGGAGACCTCAGAGAAGATTCGGGTTCTCAAGCTGAACATGAAGGAGGCTCAGGATAGGCAGAGGAGTTATGCAGATAGGAGGAGGAGAGATCTTGAGTTTCAGGTAGGAGACAGAGTGTACCTCAAGATGGCCATGTTGCGGGGTCCGAACAGGTCATTGTCAGAGACTAAGTTGAGTCCGAGGTATATGGGTCCATTCAGAGTGATTGAGCGGGTTGGACCAGTGGCATATAGATTGGAGTTACCTGAGGTGATGCGTGCATTCCATAAGGTTTTCCATGTGTCTATGTTGCGGAAGTGTCTCCGTGAGGAGAGGAGGTGTTGGCTAAGATTCCTGAGGATCTTCAGCCTAACATGACTTTGGAGGCGAGACCAGTGAGGGTTCTCGAGAGGAGGATCAAGGAACTTCGGAAGAAGAAGATTCCTTTGATGAGAGTCCTTTGGGACTGTGATGGTGTTGAGGAGCAGACTTGGGAGCCTGAGGCAAAGATGAAGGCAAGGTTCAAGAAGTGGTATGAGAAGCAAGCCGCGACTTGAGCTTGTTTAGCCGGGTCCCATCTGTATCCGTGGCTGGAGCGGGAATGGAGTATTCCAGCCCATCTCTCTTGTTACTCGGTCGCTTGGGGTGGTTGGTTGTGCGACTCAGTAACAAGATGAGGTGGTGTTCGGGGTACAAAGTTTCTGTGAGGCGGGGTTTTGGAAGAAAGTTTCCTGAAATAGAAGTTTTCCAAATATGGGAAGTGCTAAATATGGAAAGTTTTATGGGAGTTAGAATTTGTCCATTTTAGCGGTGGAGAGCCTTAAAGGGGGCTTGGGTGTGGCCTTAGTGGCGGACTTTTGAGTCAGTGTGCCCGTGTGTGGCGGTCTTTTTAGACATTGTGGGGTCTTTGTGACGGGCTTTTAGCCAGAGTGTCTTTGTGACGGTCCTCTTTAGGACATTTGTGTGGCCTTGGTGGCGGTCCTTTTTAGGACGTTTGTTTGGCCTTTGTGGCGGGCTGTTTAGCCAGAGTGTCTTTGTGACGGTCCTTCGGGACAGATGGCCTTTGTGGCGGGCTGTTTAGCCAGAGTGTCTTTGTGACGGTCCTTCGGGACAGATGGTCTTTGTGACGGTCCTTCGGGACAGATGGCCTTTGTGGCGGGCTGTTTAGCCAAAGTGCCTTGGTGGCGGTCCTTTTTAGGACATTTGTTTGGCCTTGGTGGCAGTCCTCTTTAGGACATTTGTTTGGCCTTGGTGGCGGTCCTCTTTAGGACATTTGTTTGGCCTTGGTGGCGGTCCTCTTTAGGACATTTTTGTTTGGCCTTTGTGGCGGCCCTTGTGGCGTATATGATCCTTGTGTGGTCATGAGGTATTCCAGTGAGGGAATATGTGGTTGGTAGGACATTGAGATGTTTTTTACGCGAGCCACGGGAAGGAAACCTGGATAGGGGTAGGGCTCAGACGTGTTCAGAATTGTTTGCTCGCGACTCTTGGGGGACTTAGGTTCTCCTAGTACTGCCATATTCAGAGACTTTGTGGCTCGGGAGTATGGTTGGTATATCGACTTCGGATGACGATCCGGGGGCGCGCTGTAGGGTGGCAACCCGAGAGACGAGTTTGGACTTTTCCTTATATATTATGGCATGCGGGCTTCGGCCTGATGAGGAGCCAACATTTGGCATGCAGACTTAGGTCTGATGAGGAGCCAATAAAAACTCAAGGTTTAGGCCTATGAGTAAAGGAAAGTCCAAAAAGTCAAGAGCAAATGACGCCTGGAGCGTGAGTCTATCGCCTAGAGGTGACCTTCTGTAGATCGGTCGGAGGAGTGCGGGCCGTGGAGACGGTTGCACGGGAGTCCTTGGCTGATGGTTGTTCGAGATTCGAGGACGAATCTAGTTTGGTGGGGGAGAATTGTAACATCCGTGTTCCAGGAATAGAGTTTGGGTTATGTTGATTAAACCAAAAGAGTGGATTTTAATTAATTTTGGTTTAATTAAATCCTGGTTTAATCTAATTAAACCAAAAAGCCCTAATCTCTTTCTCAACTCACGCCTCCTCTCTTGCTTTTGTGCTTTGGTCGACATTTTCATCTGAGAGAGGGAGAGAAAGACAGTTAAGTGTTGGGTTATTTGGTGCAAAGGAGAAAGAGAAGGAGATCAAGCTTTTTCCTTAGTGTTAAGAGAGAAACAGAACTGTCAGGGTTTGGGAGAAGGAAGATCCGACTGGTCAAATCGTTTTGAAAGGTACTGATTTTGGTATGGTTGTAGGTAAGAGATTTTCGTACACTCTCCTTTTACAGAAGTGAATTTGGGTTAATAGTTTAGGAGATATTGGCAGTTTCGTGGGGTGTTTCTTCTCATTCGCGGATTGAGACCAGCGGGTGTTACGGGACGATTGCGGTTTCATCTATAATCGGATCGTGCTGAAATTTTGTGGGAAGCTTCTGGACGTATATACCTTGCTTTTCACCGGAGGGATTAGAAAGTTAACGGTTAGTTTTGATTTCGTGGTTTCACTTGTGAGGTTGTTCTTTTCTGTTTTTCTAGCAGTTTGTTTTCAATATTTGTTTGTTGTTGTGATTGGCTGTAGGAGCAAGTTTGGTTGTTTCTTGGATATTGGAAAGCCTCTCATTTGGTTGTATTTAATTTTGTGAATCACTTGTTAAGGTAAGTGCAGAACCATGGCTTATCTAAGCTGGAGATTTCTCTAATCTACTTGTTTATGTGTTGTTTGGCTTGTTAATTTGTTGATTGATGATTGTTGGTTGATGGTTAGAGATGTCTCTATTGCTTGTGTGTATAGCCCAGTAGATGGGAGGATTGCCTTACTGAGTGTTTGTAAAATACTCATGCATTGCAATATGTGTTTGTGGTGCAGGTAAAGACAAAGTGTGACTGTGGAATCAAGGCAATGAAGAGGAGGATGTTCTAGTGGTTCGCTTGGTTGTCTAGCTTTTGTTAGGTTGCTAGAGTTGAGTCCTAGAATGTTGCTTAGAATTGCTGGTTCACTGGTTTATGTTGTTTGGATCATTGGTTTATGATTGGATTTATACTGGATATTATTCTATTGGTTATTATATTTATTGGATATTATTTATTGGTTATTGGTATTGTTATTCCGCTGTTGGTTGTGATTATGGTTAGGTGGCTAGTGGATATGGGACCACTAGTTGTAGTTTATTTTTTTTATATTTATTATTTATTATTTAAAAAAAAAAAAGGTTGGTCGTTTCAATCCGACACTGTAAGTTCATAAATTTTCTATACTATGACAGATTATTATTATGGAATCATTACTTGAAACGACCAACCCTTTTTTTTTTTTTTTTATATAAATAGATAATAAATATAATATATTAAAACAACTACAGCTAGTGGTCCCATACCCACTAGCCACCTATCCATAAACACAACCAACAGCGGAAAACATAATTAATAACCAACAATAACCCAATAATAAACCAATATTATAGCAAAGCAATAATCAATACCAAACAACAAGAAACATGAAACCAGCAACCTAGCAATGTTTCTAATGACTCAACTCTAGCACCCTAGCAAATGCCAGACAACATCCAATCGAGTCCCTAGAACATCCTCCTCTTCATTGCCTTTGATTCCACGATCACACTTTGCCTTTACCTGCACCACAAACACAAATTGAGATGCATGAGTATTTGATAAACACTCAGTGAGGCAATCCTCCCATCTACTGGCTATACACACAAGCAATAAGATCTCTACATGCCACAAACAACAATCAATAAAACAAACCAGGCAATATACGAACATGCAACATCCATCGTAACTGAACAAGGGGTGTCGACCGACACCAGATGGTGTCGATCGTCACTGACTATCTGGTGTCGACCGACGCCAAACTGGTGTCGACCGACACCCTGCCCGACACTCCCGAAAACCCTAGTTTGCGTCGACCGACGCCTCCACATGGCATCGAACGACACTCGCCAAAGTCCCGAGCCGTCCTCGCGTTGGTGTCGACCGACACCCCAACTGGTGTCGACCGACACCGATACCGAGCAGCGATTTCCCTCGATCAGAAACTCCGAATCTCGCCTCCAATCTCCTCCAATCCGCTCCTTGCACTCCCAGAAGCCAAAACCAGCCCAAATAGCAACGAAATAGCATAGGGAACTCAAGGAAACAACCACATAAGCACCAAATCACATAGAAACTAGAAAATCTTAGCTTAGATAAGCCATGGTCATGCACTCACCTCTTTGCAGGAAGATTCAGACCAAAAGCAACGAATCCAACCTTCCTAGCAAGCTTCTAGATCCTTCCTAGCTTCCAATCTCTCAAGGACAGCCAAGAATCTCACCAAAAGTCACCAAAAGCTCAAGAACACACTTTTTCCTCTTTTTCTCTCAAAAACAACAAAGCGGCGACAAAAGAACTTTCCAAAACCCTTCTGGTCGACAAAACACTTAAATATCTCGGTTTAGTAGTTTTCCCTACATCAAACCGGTCCAAAACGATAATTAAATCGAACCGGTCGAACCAGAAACAATTAGTGTCGATCGACACCTCCTGTGGTGTCGATCGACACCCTCACCAAAATACCAAAAAAATGGTTCGCGGGTGTTACAATTCTCCCCCACCAATCTAGATTCGTCCTCGAATCTCGAACAACCATCAGTCAAGGACTCCCGTGCAACCGTCTCCACGGCCCGCACTCCTCCGACCGATCTACAGAAGGTCTCCTCTAGGCGATAGACTCACGCTCCAGGCGTCATTTGCTCTTGACTTTTTGGACTTTCCTTTACTCATAGGCCTAAACCTTGAGTTTTCATTGGCTCCTCATCAGACCTAAGTCTGCATGCCAAATGTTGGCTCCTCATCAGGCCGAAGCCCGCATGCCATAATATATAAGGAAAAGTCCAAACTCGTCTCTCGGGTTGCCACCCTACAGCGCGCCCCCGGATCGTCATCCGAAGTCGATATACCAACCATTCTCCCGAGCCACAAAGTCTCTGAAAATGGCAGTACTAGGAGAACCTAAGTCCCCCAAGAGTCGCGAGCAAACGATTCTGAACACGTCCGAGTCCTATCCCTATCCAGGTTTCCTTCCCGTGGCTCGCGTAAAACATCTCAATGTCCTACCAACCACATATTCCCTCACTGGAATACCTCATGACCACACAAGGATCATATACGCCACAAGGGCCGCCACAAAGGCCAAACAGAATGTCCTAAAGAGGACCGCCACCAAGGCCAAACAAATGTCCTAAAGAGGACCGCCACCAAGGCCAAACAAATGTCCTAAAGAGGACCGCCACCAAGGCCAAACAAATGTCCTAAAAAGGACCGCCACCAAGACACTCTGGCTAAACAGCCCGCCACAAAGGCCATCTGTCCCGAAGGACCGTCACAAAGACCCTCTGTCCCGAAGGACCGTCACAAAGACACTCTGGCTAAACAGCCCGCCACAAAGGCCAAACAAACGTCCTAAAAGGACCGCCACCAAGGCCACAAATGTCCTAAAGAGGACCGCCACCAAGGCCACAAAAATGTCCTAAAGAGGACCGTCACAAGGACACTCTGGCTAAACAGCCCGCCACAAAGGCCAAACAAACGTCCTAAAAAGGACCGCCACCAAGGCCACACAAATGTCCTAACGAGGACCGTCACAAAGACACTCTGGCTAAAAGCCCGTCACAAAGACCCCACAATGTCTAAAAAGACCGCCACACACGGGCACACTGACTCAAAAGTCCGCCACTAAGGCCACACTCAAGCCCCCTTTAAGGCTCTCCACCGCTAAAATGGACAAATTCTAACTCCCATAAAACTTTCCATATTTAGCACCTTCCATTTTTGGAAACTTTCCACTTTTGGAAACTTCTCTTCACAACCCGCCTCACGGAAACTTTGTACCCCAAACACCACCTCATCTTGTTACTGAGTCGCACAACCAACCACCCCAAGCGACCGAGTAACAAGAGAGATGGGCTGGAATACTCCATTCCCGCTCCAGCCACGGATTACAGATGGGACCCGGCTAAACAAGCTCAAGTCGCGGCTTGCTTCTCATACCACTTCTTGAACCTTGCCTTCATCTTTGCCTCAGGCTCCCAAGTCTGCTCCTCAACACCATCACAGTCCCAAAGGACTCTCATCAAAGGAATCTTCTTCTTCCGAAGTTCCTTGATCCTCCTCTCGAGAACCCTCACTGGTCTCGCCTCCAAAGTCATGTTAGGCTGAAGATCCTCAGGAATCTTAGCCAACACCTCCTCTCCCTCACGGAGACACTTCCGCAACATAGACACATGGAAAACCTTATGGAATGCACGCATCACCTCAGGTAACTCCAATCTATATGCCACTGGTCCAATCCGCTCAATCACTCTGAATGGACCCATATACCTCGGACTCAACTTAGTCTCTGACAATGACCTGTTCGGACCCCGCAACATGGCCATCTTGAGGTACACTCTGTCTCCTACCTGAAACTCAAGATCTCTCCTCCTCCTATCTGCATAACTCCTCTGCCTATCCTGAGCCTCCTTCATGTTCAGCTTGAGAACCCGAATCTTCTCTGAGGTCTCCTGAACAAAACTAGCACCAAACATGCTCCTCTCCCCCACCTGAGTCCAGCATAATGGTGTACGACATGGCCTCCCATACAAAGCCTCATAAGGAGCCATCTTAATACTTGCCTGATAGCTGTTGTTGTAAGCAAACTCTACCAGGTTCAGATGATCTGCCCAATGGCCACCCCAATCCAGCACACACATCCTCAGCAAATCCTCCAGCGTCTGGATCGTCCTCTCTGACTGTCCATCAGTCTGGGGATGATAAGCTGTACTCATATGCACCTTAGTGCCCATCTATGCCTGAAATGCCTTCCAGAACACCGAAGTGAACTTAGAATCCCTATCAGACACAATGCTTGCTGGCACCCCATGCAACCTGACTATCTCCCTCACATACTTCTTAGCCAAGACCGCTGCTCCATCAGTCTTCTTAATGGCCAGAAAATGTGCTGACTTAGTCAACCGGTCCACAATGACCCAAATAGCATCAAAGGTCCGTGACACTGGCAATCCTACCACGAAATCCATAGTTATCATATCCCACTTCCACTCAGGGATGGGTAAACTCTTCAGTAACCCGCCAGGAACCTGATGCTCAGCCTTCACTAGCTGACACACATCGCACCTCGAAACCCAACTAGCCACGTCCTTCTTCATCCCGACCCAATGATAGTACCTCTTGAGGTCACGGTACATCTTGGTCGCTCCTGGATGAATGGATAACTTGCTCGCATGAGTCTCTCTCAGAATCTCCTGTCTCAACTCCTCATCCTTGGGCACACACACACGACCGTGCACCAAGATAGTACCATTATCTGAGACCTGATACTCTGAACCCACATCCTTAGAGGCATTCACTAGCCCCAAATCCTTCTCCTGAGCCAACCGCACTCTACTCAGAAGATCTGCTCTATCTACTGCTTCCAAACCCAACGGTTCCTGTGAAACAGCACATAAGCTCAAAGCACTGATCTCCCCTACCAGAGACTCCATCTCCTGCTCCTGAGCCAAGCTACCCTCTTCCGACTCAGAGCATCTGCAACCGTATTAGCCTTACCAGGATGATAGGCTATCTCCAAATCATAATCTGCCACAAGCTCCATCCACCGCCTCTGTCTCAAATTCAACTCAGGCTGAGTGAATATATACTTCAGGCTCTTATGATCTGTGAACACCTGTACCTTTGCACCGTAAAGATAAGATCTCCAAATCTTCAGGGCAAAAACTACAGCACCCATCTCCAAATCATGAGTAGGATAGTTGCCTTCATGCACCCGCAACTGCCGCGAAGCATAAGCAATCACCTTCCCATGCTGCATCAGAACACAACCCAACCCAACTCTAGATGCATCTGTATAAACCACATAGGGTTCTCCCTGCTCAGGCAAAGCCAACACTGGCGAAGTAGTCAACATCTCCTTCAGGCTTGCAAAGCCTTCCTCACACTCTTCTGACCAGACAAAAGGAACATCCTTCCCTGTCAACTTAGTCATAGGACGTGCTCTGCTTGCAAACCCCTGCACAAATCTCCTGTAGTAACCGGCCAATCCAAGGAAACTCCTGATCTCTGTGGCATTCTGCGGTCTAGGCCAATCTCTGATAGCCTGAATCTTCTCTGGATCTACTGAAACCCCCTCAACAGAAACAATGTGACCCAGAAAGCCCATCTCACGCTGCCAGAAACTACACTTGCTCAACTTGGCAAACAACTTCTGCTCCCGCAGCTTCTCCATAACTGCCCTCAAATGCACTGCATGCTCCTCAGGACTCTTAGAATAAACCAGGATATCGTCGATGAAAATGATGACAGATACATCCAGAAACTCCTGAAACACACTGTTCATCAATCTCATAAACGCTGCTGGTGCGTTAGTCAAGCCGAAAGGCATCACCACAAACTCATAATGCCCATACCTCGTCCTGAAAGCAGTCTTCCTCACATCTGCCTCATCTATCGGTATCTGATGATAACCCGATGCTAGATCCACCTTGGAGAACCAAGTAGCACCCCTCAACTGATCCAACAACTCGTCAATCCTCGGGAGAGGGTACTTGTTCTTCACAGTGACCCGGTTCAAACCCCTGTAATCAATACACAACCGGAAACTCCCATCCTTTTTCTTGACAAACAACACCGGCGCTCCCCACGGTGACACACTTGGACGGATGAATCCCTTACTCAGCAAATCCTCTAGCTGCTTCTTCAGCTCTGCCATCTCTGCTGGAGCCATCTTGTAAGGAGCCTTGGATAACGGTGTCGTCCCCGGTTCCAGTTCAATGGTAAAAGGATCCGACCGAGATGGTGGTAATCCTTGCAGAGACTGAAACACATCCTCAAACTCCTCCACTACTGGAATACCGCTAACCGTGGACTTCCCCACTGACTCTGGCATAGATATAGTGACCAAATAAGCCTCACGGCCCTTCTCGATCATCTTCCCAGCCTGGATGGCTGAGATCACGAGACTCCCTGAAGTCGGTCTAATACCCTGAAAAACCAACTTCCCTCCTGGTCGCTCAAACTCCACTCTACCCCGATAGCAATCTAAATGCACCATATGCCGATGCATCCAATCCATCCCGAGAATAACATCGTACAGCTCCACGGGACGGATAAGCAAATCCGCTGGCCATGACTCTCCTGCGATCTGAATATCAATTCCTCTAGCACGTCCAATAACTCTCAGGAACTTGCCTCCCGCAACTCTAACAACTCCTGTGCGCTCTCCAGGATCCCCGCTGATCCCCGCACACTCTGCACACTCTGGAGTAATGAAGCTATGCGAAGCTCCAGAATCAAACATAACGTGGGACTTAAACCCGCCCACCAACAAGGTCCCTACACAAACCTCATGTGTTGAGAACCTAACACTTTATCACAGGAACATAAAATCTGACCCTACTAAAATTCACAAAGATTAAGTACCAGAAATTATACCTGTGATCGCCCCGGCACTGGTTCCACCAGTCTCCACTGTCGTGTAAACCCGAGGCCCCTGCTCAATCCGTGCCACCTGCTGACCCCCAGGCTGCACCTGCTGCAACGCTGCCACTGCTGCCGGCTGCAGTTTGGGACAAAAAGGCTTGATGTGCCCTGTCTCCCTACAATGATAACACACTCGAGGTCCTGCCGTCGGAACACTCCTCTTGGGACAACTGGCAACCCTGTGGTCCCTGCTCCCACAACCGAAGCAACCCGCACCACTCGGCTTCTGCGTAGCCTCCCACTTCCTCTTGGTTCCCTGAGCATGCCTACCGCCCCTGCTAGAACCACCCTGCTGCTGAGCCTTACTAGGCTGAACTGCTGGAGCTACCGCCACTGACTGTGCCCGGATATCCTCCTCAATCTCTGCTGCAGTCTCAACCAGCTCTGCACGCGTAGCATAACTCCTCCCTCTACAGTGAACTCTCAAGTCATCACGTAGAGCCCTCAAGAACCTCCTGATCTGAGCCTCCTCAGGCTCCATAGCCCGACCTCCATAACAAAGAAGTCGACTGAACTCCAGGTCCAACTCCCGCACTGACCGTGTCCCCTGAGACAACTGAAGGAACTGCACCTCCAGACGATCCAATGCCTCTCTAGGAAAATACTTGCGGTTGAACTCCAAAACGAAGTCAGCCCAAGTCATCTCCCGCTGCACCCTCCTAGCAGCCACAGATCTCCACCACAACTCAGCATCACCACTCAAAAAGTAGACCCCTATGTCCACCCAAAACTCCTCAGGACATCTCAGAGTGTGGAAGTTACGTTCCACTCTCGTCCTCCACGCATCCGCAGCAGTAGGATCTACACCTCCTGAAAACTGCTCAGTACGCAACCGACCCATCTCTGTCAACATGCTGAGATAACGAGCATGGACTCCCGCATCCGCAGCCACTGGCTGCCGCTCCTCCGCCACCACTGGTGGCACTACCTGAGCCTGAGCCGGTACCACTGGTGGTAACCGCTCTAACACCTGTGCTAACAAAGCCGCAAGGTCGACACCAGGGACTCCACCCGCTGGGACCCCACACCCGGGACCCTAGCATCACCGCCACTGGAGCATCAACACCGCCCCCTCCTGCCACACTCACGGAATCCCCGGAACACCCTGCGACTCGCCAACACCCTCAGCTGTCACACTCTGGTCCTCGGTCTCACTAACCACTGGGACTCTGCCCCTACCACGACCACGTCCGCGTCCACGACCACGTCCGCGTCCACGACCTCGACCAGCCACAGCACCCTCTCTAACCATCTGCACTACCATGAACAGAAGGCTAAGCAAACAATTTCTATTATTACACAGAAACATAAACTCACCGTGGAATCACACACTCGGCTCGAAGAGGATGTTCTAAGACTCCATGCCACACACAATTGACTAACTCACATAATCAATCAAGACATGCAATCCCAAACATCTACAACAGAAACCTAGTGAACCCAAACCTAGAACCGTAAGGGCTCTGATACCAAAATGAAACGACCAACCCTTTTTTTTTTTTTTTTTTTATAAATAGATAATAAATATAATATATTAAAACAACTACAGCTAGTGGTCCCATACCCACTAGCCACCTATCCATAAACACAACCAACAGCGGAAAACATAATTAATAACCAACAATAACCCAATAATAAACCAATATTATAGCAAAGCAATAATCAATACCAAACAACAAGAAACATGAAACCAGCAACCTAGCAATGTTTCTAATGACTCAACTCTAGCACCCTAGCAAATGCCAGACAACATCCAATCGAGTCCCTAGAACATCCTCCTCTTCATTGCCTTTGATTCCACGATCACACTTTGCCTTTACCTGCACCACAAACACAAATTGAGATGCATGAGTATTTGATAAACACTCAGTGAGGCAATCCTCCCATCTACTGGGCTATACACACAAGCAATAAGATCTCTACATGCCACAAACAACAATCAATAAAACAAACCAGGCAATATACGAACATGCAACATCCATCGTAACTGAACAAGGGGTGTCGACCGACACCAGATGGTGTCGATCGTCACTGACTATCTGGTGTCGACCGACGCCAAACTGGTGTCGACCGACACCCTGCCCGACACTCCCGAAAACCCTAGTTTGTGTCGACCGACGCCTCCACATGGCATCGAACGACACTCGCCAAAGTCCCGAGCCGTCCTCGCGTTGGTGTCGACCGACACCCCAACTGGTGTCGACCGACACCGATACCGAGCAGCGATTTCCCTCGATCAGAAACTCCGAATCTCGCCTCCAATCTCCTCCAATCCGCTCCTTGCACTCCCAGAAGCCAAAACCAGCCCAAATAGCAACGAAATAGCATAGGGAACTCAAGGAAACAACCACATAAGCACCAAATCACATAGAGACTAGAAAATCTTAGCTTAGATAAGCCATGGTCATGCACTCACCTCTTTGCAGGAAGATTCAGACCAAAAGCAACGAATCCAACCTTCCTAGCAAGCTCCTAGATCCTTCCTAGCTTCCAATCTCTCAAGGACAGCCAAGAATCTCACCAAAAGTCACCAAAAAGCTCAAGAACACACTTTTTCCTCTTTTTCTCTCAAAAACAACAAAGCGGCGACAAAAGAACTTTCCAAAACCCTTCTGGTCGACAAAACACTTAAATATCTCGGTTTAGTAGTTTTCCCTACATCAAACCGGTCCAAAACGATAATTAAATCGAACCGGTCGAACCAGAAACAATTAGTGTCGATCGACACCTCCTGTGGTGTCGATCGACACCCTCACCAAAATACCAAAAAAATGGTTCGCGGGTGTTACATTACTATAAGATGTTTTAGCTATTTTGTTCCTTTATCTTTCGCAGTCTTTGTTTTCATGATACATCAGACGATGAAGATTATAACGGCTCAGAAGAAGATGAGAGTGATTCTAATAATTTGATGTAATGTTAAGATTTGTTAGCTTACTTTTAATTTCGTAAAAAACTTTCGTTTTCTTATTATTCAAATAAGTTCCGCTGTTTGTTGTTTTAATCTTGGACCTATATTTTTGCATATAATGCCAATAACTCTTATCGAATCTTTAATTTATGTTCAAATATATTTTTTAAACAATTTATGCATAATATAAAATTTTAAAGATACTTTTGACAGAGTATCTTTAATGAATAACAGATGCATGCCATTTAAAATTTGAACATAATTGACTAAAAATCTAAGACCAATGCATGTCATTTATAAAACAGTAAAATTTCGATTTCCATTGTTCCTTTTTTGTTTTCCTTACCTAAAATGATTACATCAAGTTAAAATATTCAAAGATGGTATATGAATATTGACGAAAGATATCAAATAATATATGCGGTAATTAAATATTATGCAATATAATTATTTATTTTTAATTACCAAATCGTCGTAATTCTTAGTATATTAACAAATCGTCGTAACGATTCGTAAACGACGTATATTGACTATAAAAGCAACCAATATACAGCAATCACACAAAATGACTATCTATGATAGAGTGAAGGATCTTCTAACATGGACATCCGGGCAGAAGATTCAAGTGAAGGTCTTGAGAAAATGGAAGATAGAGTCTGAGGAAGGTTCCACAATTCATCTAATCCTTTGTGATGTCTTCGTAAGTATCTATACATGATCTCCGTAAAATCATTTCTGTTTGAGAAATATATAATTTATTTTTCACTAATTGTTACATTTTTTCGATATAGGGTGAAAAAATTGAAACAACAATTTCTCCGGATCTGTTCAAAATTTTCAACAATCAAATTGCTGAAAATGATGGAAGATTGTTTCCAATTTCTCTTTCTGTTACCATGAGAGACGTCTGAAGCACACTCAAAGTGATCATAAGATCATCTTCTCCAATGACACCATCGTGGAAAATTCAGAAGTTGTTTGCAAGAATCACTTCTTCGATTTCCAAACTATTGACAGAGTTTTTGATGGATATCATTCTGTCACACAACGACCAGTAGGTAAGTTTCCAATATTTTATTGCATTATTTGTATCTAAATATATTTTGATGGATCCGTAATAATAATCTAAGAACTATATTTCCGTTTTCTATCAGACATCATGGGCGAAGTGATCAATGTCGAACCAATGATCCATGCACATGATCCAAATGTGGAGGTTCCTAATGAGATTATGAGGATCTTATGGTTTTTAATCCAAGATTTGAGGTTCGTTAACATTTTCACTAAAATCTTATGTCAGTTATATATCAAACAGTTTTTAAGTTTTTTATATACTGAAAATATGTTTGATTGTTTCATAGTGGTATGGAGATAACCTGTGTGGCATATAATGAGACAGCCACCTGTTTTACCAATAATTGGTTAGCTACCGGATGTTACCATGTTGTTGCAGTATTGCAGTTTTGGCATTCCAAATACCCAAGTTCAGGTAATTAAATTATAGTTTATATAATTTTTATTCTAGATTGTTATGGATAGTAATTTTAATTAGTACGATTGTGATCAGTCGAATGTTTATACTACAACTTTTAATAGGGCAAAGAATTGTTTGATTGGAAACCGTATATATCTATAGTTATTGTACATAAGTATTTAGAGATTTGTTTGATTGGAAACCATATACATCTTTGGAATTAATAGGTCAAAGAATTGAACTGTACTCTACCCCGTTGGTATCAAGGATTCATTTTAATCCTCCAGTTGCAGAAGTCCAAGATTTCAAGATTAGGTGAGTTGATCAATTTCAATTTTTATATATATTACCAAAAAAAAAAAGAATAAATGACTAATATGATCCAACTGAAATTGTGTAGGCTAGAGTACAACCAAGCTGCTGAAGATGGTGGAAGTCATTGAGAGATCGTTTTTTTTTTTTTTTTTTTGCTGCTTTAATAAGTAAACTACGTTTGTCCTTTATTTTTATTTTGTTGTTAAGATTTGAATCTAAGTTATAACTATAAAATTTTTAGTTGCATAAGAAAATAATTTTCTTATTTTAAGTTTCATTTAGTTCAAACTTATTGTTTTCTGTTATAATATTATAGTTATACTTTTATAAAAGATATAATAAATAACTAATAACTAAAAACTTATATTAAACAACTTAAAACATTTATAAATAAATGAAACTTATATAGAATTATAATAAGTCTTCTATGATTAATATTTAAATAACGTTTCTTTAAAGTGCTAAATTATCAATTATATTAAAATAGCATACATCTTCAAAATGGTGCAATTTCATAAATTTGAAACGTCAATTAGGTAATAAAATATTGATGTATACCTTTAATTAAAAGTTGTAATGATAACAAAAGGATAAAGTGGACTATTTTTATAAATTTAATAAATTTTAAATGATAAAGATGACAATAACCATTGTTTGATTAATAAATTTTTAATATATATGTATAATATGTTATATATAATTTTTAAAAACGGATCATTATCTGAATGATAATATTTAATGAAAACTTAAAGTGATAATGATGAAAATAAATATATTTGGAATGAAATATATTTATTAGATTTTACATAATATACAGATTATGAAGCAAGTAATTATTGTCTAAATAAGTAAATAAAAATATATAATTGATATATATGTGATATCTTTGCACATATCTATTATTAATTACAAATACACGAATATCATAATATTTTAATTTTATATTTAGGAAAATATACTAATTTCTAAGGTTATATATATATACTGAGACGTCTGACAGATCTTAAGTTCAATATCCAAAACTCTTGAATATTCCAAGGTTCTTTAAAACTTTCGACACACAATTCGTTTATTATGTTTGAAAATCATAATTTGTATATAATAATTGATTACGTTTAGTGCAGGTTAAATTATGGTCACGAATTTTCCGACTGATCGTGTTTCACGTTTGAATCCTTCAAAATACGAATGGAAAATCCGTGTTAGGATTCTGTGTTTATGGGAAGAAAAAACTCTTCGTCTTGGATCAACCCTAGAGATGGTCCTAACTGATAATAAGGTTTGCTAATTGTTTAAATTGTTAGTTAATCAGGTTTTCCAAATTTAGATAAAAATCTGATTATATTTGTTTTATTTAAATAGGGTAGGAAGATCCAGTGTAGTTTTCGTGGTGATGTTTATGACAGATTTGTGTCCAAATTTCATGTTGGCGATTGGATTGAGCTTGAAATTTTTTTAGTAGTCGATCAATATGGGTCATGCAGAGCTACCACTCATCGATACAAGATTATTATTTTGTATAAGACCAAGATTAGTGAGACTTCGATTGTTGGAGGTGAAGAATATTTTGAATTCATCGATTATAATCGAATATTAAACGGTTCTTATTGTGATGATTACTTGGTCGGTGAGTTATCTTATTTGTCTACTTTAGAAACTCTCATAATTGACTATCTTTATATATTATACATTATTTTGATATGAGTTTGCGTCTTATATTTAAGATATCATTGGAGAAGTTACCAATGTTAGTAAAATGGATACTTGGTGAAACGACCCCATCTTTTTTTTTTCTTTTTAATAATAATAATAATAAATATAATATATATAATTAAGTATCTCATACTACTCAATTAATCCAACCCAAACCACAATCAACATTAAACCAACAATAATCATTAAACACAGCGGAAACATACCAATAATACAGAAACCATACTTCATCCATAAAATAGCATTCCTAACAATTCTATCCAGCAACCTAACATAACTCTAACCAAGGTTCCAACATAAATAATATAACCAACAACACACAACCGAGAACCTAGATCCTCCTCCTCATCGCCATGATTCCACGACACATACCTGCACACCACAAACAACAATTGAGATGCGTAAGTACTATCATAAATACTTAGTGAGACAATCCTCCCATCTACTGGGCTATACACACAAGCAATAGAGATATCTCAAACCAACAACATCAAACAATAACTAAACAACAAACCAGGCAACCACAACGACCGACACAACCACCACTTGCATCGACCGACGCCAACACTTGCATCGACCGACACCAACACTACTTGCATCGACCGACGCCAACACTTGCATCGACCGACACCATAATCCCTTGCATCGACCGACGCCAACACATGCATCGACCGACACATACTCGACCTTGCACGGAATCCCTAATTTCATCGACCAATGCCTCCACATGGCATCGACCGATGCTTCTAGGTCAAAATGCACCATCCTCGCTTTGCATCGACCGATGCAAAAAGTGCATCGCCCGATTCACATGTCGAGCATCGACTTTTCCGAAGCCTCTCTCCGGCCTCCGTCCCTAAACCACCAAAGCACACAAAACAAAGCCACAAAAAGCTTCCCCAAAGCCTCTTGAGACTCAACAAACTATAACAATCCAATTAAACACATAAACAACCAGATCAGAGAATCTCTCAAGCTTAGATAAGCCATGGTCATGCACTCACCTTTGCCAAGAAGATTATGAACCTCAAACAACCAATTATGCACTCCTAGGAAGCTCCTACAACGTTCTGAGCTACAGATCTTGCAAGAACAGCTTCAAATCTCCCCAAAACCCCAAGAACAGCTTCTCTCCTTCGTTCTCTCTAACTCTCGGCGGCCACAAAAGGACAAAACTCCCTTTTAAGGTTTTTTCCTCACCAAAACGCAGCGTTTAATTAAAATTGGTTCGCGACCAAACCGGCTTGCATCGATCGACACACCATGTGCATCGATCGATGCATCCCCTAAACTGGGAATTCCGGTTCGCGGATGTTACACTTGGAATGATAAAAAGACTCGATGGGTCCGAATGACGGCAACAAGTATGAGCTTAGATCACAAAGTGATCATATTCGTAAGTTGCTAAAGATGTGCTGCCGAGATACTTTGGCAAAGGATGTGGATGATTTTGATGTCACTGACTCGGATGATGTCGACTCTAATGTATCCGAAAATGAATACGATGATGGAAATTGTTCTGATGAGGATTATTGTGAAGAAGAAGAAGATAAACAAGATGAAGCTTTTATGAAATATTGTATGTAGACAAAGAAGATAGTGAAGGTGATGATGAGGATGACACAGAGGATAATGAAGACGACGAATATGATTCTGAAACAAGTGAAGATGCTGAGACTGAAGAAGAAGAGTATGAGAAGCAAGTTTCTTCTCCAAAAGGGAACGAAACACAAGAGTACTCCATGTACCATAGAATTTCTTTTGACCTTCGTGACTCCAGGTATTTGGTTTAAAACATATTATCTAATGGACACTGCTTAAATATATTAACGTCTGATATTTTTGATATTTTTACTTAGTGGTATGCTTTTGCGGTGTGAGTTAACCGGAATAGCGGCTGACGATTTCTATAAGACTTACAAAGATTCTATAGGTGAAAGCCTTATATGTGTTATTCGATGGGGTGTAATTGATGTCTTCCAAGGTACATACTCTATTCATTTGTTTAGTATGTTTTAAATTAGATTTGATAATACCTAACTATTCAGAATTCTATATCAAATGTATTGTAGGAAGGAGGTCTGTATCCAACACTATATGTACCCAAGTTAGAATTAACCCAGAGATTCCAGAAGTTGAAATATTTAGACGATCGTATGTTACACTCTATTGTTAGTTTCTTATATTAATTTTTCGAAGATATATTTTTTTATTTATGATTTGTGTTATAGGAACACCAGAAAGAGAGCACGCACAAAAGAATGATTGAATTGTTGTAGGAATAACTGGAAGTAATCTCGCACCAAGAACAAAGCCAAAAAAAAGACATCAACATGTTTTTTTTTTTAAATTATGTCGACGTCTCTATGTTTTAAATGATTTACCTTTACTTTCGAATCTTCTAATTTCAATACTGGATTATTGTTACTTTGGACAAGCATGCTCATCTTTTTATATTTTATATTATTATAATTTATAAAATTATCTGTTATTTTTTATAGTATTTAAAAATAAATTCCACTGTTATATTAATGTATATGAATTCATAAGGTTGAGTTTTTCTTTATGTCAATAAAAACGCTCAAACATTATGTGTTAATAAACTTAAATGGGCATAATCTCATGAGACGCCAACATGGACAGGCTTCGCGACTCTTTGGACATATATTTAAGCACTTTTCGTCTCTCCTATATTGTGAGTTTCAGACCTTTCATTTTCTCTTTTTAACAATAATCGTCCTCTAAACTTCTTTAACCACCTATTATCATCCGTAATTTTCAGGTAAGTTATCAGAGAGTTTTTAAGTTTTTCGTTGATTCAAATTTTTACTTACGAACCAAATGTGTTTTTAAATTTTATAGATTCGAATTTCGCGATGGAAGGTGAAAGTTCTAGAAAACGCAAAGAACCCATGTCCGATTATCAATGGGAGGACAAAGCAATCGACATCGTTAAGAAAGCGTTTCAGAAATCTAGAGATGAGTCACAA
The DNA here is from genome assembly GCA_024034495.1 of Camelina laxa. Taxonomy (NCBI): domain Eukaryota; kingdom Viridiplantae; phylum Streptophyta; class Magnoliopsida; order Brassicales; family Brassicaceae; genus Camelina; species Camelina laxa. The sequence continues at coordinate 25,632,129 of CM043880.1, read as the reverse complement.
AAGGAAACGTCGAAATGATTCACCGCAATTATCGATATGGTGAAGGAGCACATGAAGAATAAAGAAGAATCAACTGAACTCATCTGTCAACTTGAAACCGTCGATGCTCAACTGACGCTAATGAATGATATTTTGGAAGGATGCATCGATTTGATTGAAGAGTGTAAGAGGCTGGAAGACATTAGGGATATTCTTGAGAAAGATGTAAAAGATTGTGTTGTGCCTGAACTTCATTGGGATAAACTTCGTATTCCATTTAGTGGTTAACAATCTTTGTAATTTTAGTTTAAACATTTTAAAAATTCGAGTAAAATGTTTTTTCTTAACAAAATTAAATTACCATATATCTTTATAATAGATCTAATATATTTTTTTATTAAAAGTGTTTATATTACAAGATATTGAGCTTTATGTGAAATGGAAAATAATAAAATCATGAAAATAAATTTATTAATAAAATTTAAAACGAATTTAGGCAAACGAATATTAAATTAACAAATATATGCAAAACAAATATACAAAAAGATATGATTCCCAAGCAGCAAAAAAAAAAAAAAAACTATTTTCACACTTCATAATATATTCAAATATTGCATTGATATATGTTTCTATAATGTTCTTAACTAAAATTTGATAAAATACAATATAATCAATCGTTATCTCATAAGATAATATTTAAAATTCTTTAAATGTTTCTAATGATAAATCCCCTATATTTTATATGTATGTTGATTTTGTATATATATGTGTTCATTAGATGCTTTGAGTGCATTATAATTTATTTTGAAACCCGGAAACATGACCACAGATTCTAATTCCTGTGTTTATCTTGCCGACTTGCATCCTTTACTCATTCAAAGAAGGATCAAGGTTAAGATTATCAGAAGATTTGTTTGTAGTGCTGCGTTGAATGACGTGATCGAGTTTGTGCTAGTGGATAATCAGGTAATAATACAAACATCTATTCCGAATGATAAGCAATCTTAATAATATTTGTGAAAGTAAATACTAATGTTATGTTATGTTTTCAGGTCGTACAATGATTACTACCGCATGCAGCTGTACACAGATTCTATTCAACTACCCATGTCTTGAAGTTTTGAATATGCAAACTTACTTTGAAGGTTTTGAAGATTAGCTTATGGTTTTACTTATGGTTTTATGTTTTTGGTTTCTTCTTTTATTTATGAATTTTGGTTTTTAAATTATTATAGTTAATTTAGAGATGAGAACACTTCTTGGAACTATAATGCTTACTACACATAAATTCATAATTCTATCCAACATCATGACTTTGTATCTTTAGCATCTTTCATAGATGTCCTTTCGTGCTCTATAGATTCGAATATGTGTCATTATATCAAATTTAAGTTTCTGATCAAAAGATATTTATTTTGATTTTTAGATTTGATATGTTGAAAGCTTTATTTACGTTTCAGACAACAATGTCCAACATCAACTTTATTTTGATATTGAAAAAGAAGAGTGAGATTTGTATACAATACGAAAAAATTACTGTTTACTTATTAAATTAATAAAGTAATTTATCTTAATGTTCAACTGAAATTGAAGATGGCATTGTTATATGCATTGTCATTATCTCCATGTTTTTTTTTTTTTTTTTGATTTTTTAGGATCATACAAGGATTAATAACGCAAGTAACTGTATACGGTTTATATTCAACTATCCATATTTTGAAATTCTAAAAATGCAAAACCGTATGAACGGTTTATATTAAATAAAATTATTAATCTTTCAAGATTAGTTTATGGTTTTAGGTTATGTCTTAGTTTTATATTTATAATTGCGAAATCACCTAACTAATATTTTTAATAGAACTTTAATTCTACATTCGATGTTGAAACGACCGACCCCCTTTTTTTTTTAAATAATAAATAATAAATATAATATATTAAAACAAACTACAGCTAGTGGTCCCATACCCACTAGCCACCTAACCACAACACATTCAACAGCGGAAAAACATAATCAATATCCAATAATAACCCAATAATAAACCAATATTATAGCAAGGCAATATCTCAATACCAGACAACAAGAAACATGGAACCAGCAACCTAGCAATGTTTCTAATGACTCAACTCTAGCACCCTAGCAAATGCCAGACAACATCCAATCGAGTCCCTAGAACATCCTCCCCTTCATTGCCTTTGATTCCACGATCACACTTTGCCTTTACCTGCACCACAAACACAAATTGAGATGCATGAGTATTTGATAAACACTCAGTGAGGCAATCCTCCCATCTACTGGGCTATACACACAAGCAATAGAGACATCTCTAACCATGCAATATACAACGCATGCAACATCCATCGTAACTGAACCAGGGGTGTCGACCGACACCAGATGGTGTCGATCGACACTGACTATCTGGTGTCGACCGACACCAAAATGGTGTCGACCGACACCCTGCCCGACACTCCCGAAAACCCTAGTTTGTGTCGACCGACACCTCCACATGGCACCGATCGACACTCGCCAAAGTCCCGAGCCGTCCTCGCGTTGGTGTCGACCGACACCCCAACTGGTGTCGACCGGCACCGATACCGAGCAGCGATTTCCCTCGATCAGAAACTCCGAATCTCGCCTCCAATCTTCTCCAATCCGCTCCTTGCACTCCCAGAAGCCAAACCCAGCCCAGACAGCAACGAAATATCATAGAGAACTCAAAGAAAACAACCACATAAGCACCAAATCACATAGAATCTAGAGATCTTAGCTTAGATAAGCCATGGTCATGCACTCACCTCTTTGCAGGAAGTTTCTGACCAATAAGAACGAATCCCTCACTCCTAGCAAGCTTCTAGCACCTTCCCAGCCTTAGATCTCCCAAGAACAGCAAGGAATCTCTCAAACTCTTCCCAAAAGCTCAAGAACACTCTCTCTTTGTGTTTTCTCTCAAAAACGGCGAATCACCAAAATAACACGACCCTAGGTCGTTTTCTACCTCTAAAAACTCGATTTAGGGATTCCCTAAACCAACCACACAAACCGGACAATTAAAATTGAACCGACCAAACCGGCCACAACTGGTGTCGATCGACACTCCCTCTGTGGTGTCGATCGACACCCTCACCAAAATTCCCACAAAATGGTTTGCGGGTGTTACAATTCTCCCCCACCAATCTAGATTCGTCCTCGAATCTCGAACAACCATCAGTCAAGGACTCCCGTGCAACCGTCTCCACGGCCCGCACTCCTCCGACCGATCTACAGAAGGTCACCTCTAGGCGATAGACTCACGTTCCAGGCGTCATTTGCTCTTGACTTTTTGGACTTTCCTTTACTCATAGGCCTAAACCTTGAGTTTTTATTGGCTCCTCATCAGACCTAAGTCTGCATGCCAAATGTTGGCTCCTCATCTGGCCGAAGCCCGCACGCCATAATATATAAGGAAAAGTCCAAACTCGTCTCTCGGGTTGCCACCCTACAGCGCGCCCCCGGATCGTCATCCAAAGTCGATATACCAACCATACTCCCGAGCCACAAAGTCTCTGAATATGGCAGTACTAGGAGATCCTAAGTCCCCCAAGAGTCGCGAGCAAACGATTCTGAACACGTCCGAGTCCTATCCCTCTCCAGGTTTCCTTCCCGTGGCTCGCGTAAAAACATCTCAATGTCCTACCAACCACATATTCCCTCACTGAAATACCTCATGACCACACAAGGATCATATACGCCACAAGGGCCGCCACAAAGGCCAAACAAAATGTCCTAAAGAGGACCGCCACCAAGGCCAAACAAATGTCCTAAAGAGGACCGCCACCAAGGCCAAACAAATGTCCTAAAGAGGACCGCCACCAAGGCCAAACAAATGTCCTAAAGAGGACCGCCACCAAGGCACTCTGGCTCAACAGCCCGCCACAAAGGCCATCTGTCCCGAAGGACCGTCACAAAGACCATCTGTCCCGAAGGACCGTCACAAAGACACTCTGGCTAAACAGCCCGCCACAAAGGCCATCTGTCCCGAAGGACCGTCACAAAGACACTCTGGCTAAACAGCCCGCCACAAAGGCCAAACAAACGTCCTAAAAAGGACCGTCACAAAGACACTCTGGCTAAAAGCCCGTCACAAAGACCCCACAATGTCTAAAAAGACCGCCACACACGGGCACACTGACTCAAAAGTCCGCCACTAAGGCCACACCCAAGCCCCTTTTAAGGCTCTCCACCGCTAAAATGGACAAATTCTAACTTCCATAAAACTTTCCATATTTAGCACTTTTCATCTTTGGAAAACTTCTATTTCAGGAAACTTTCTTCCAAAACCCCGCCTCACAGAAACTTTGTACCCCGAACACCACCTCATCTTGTTACTGAGTGGCACAACCAACCACCCCAAGCGACCGAGTGACAAGAGAGATGGGCTGGAATACTCCATTTCCGCTCCAGCCACGGATACAGATGGGACCAGGCTAAACATGCTCAAGTCGCGGCTTGCTTCTCATACCACCTCTTGAACCTTGCCTTCATCTTTGCCTCAGCCTCCCAAGTCTGCTCCTCAACACCATCACAGTCCCACATGACTCTCATCAAAGGAATCTTCTTCTTCCAAAGTTCCTTGATCCTCCTCTCGAGAACCCTCACTGGTCTCGCCTCCAACGTCATGTTAGGCTGAAGATCCTCAGGAATCTTAGCCAACACCTCCTCTCCCTCACGGAGACACTTCCGCAACATAGACACATGGAAAACCTTATGGAATGCACGCATCACCTCAGGTAACTCCAATCTATATGCCACTGGTCCAAGCCGCTCAATCACTCTGAATGGACCCATATACCTCGGACTCAACTTAGCCTCTGACAATGACCTGTTCGGACCCCGCAACATGGCCATCTTGAGGTACACTCTGTCTCCTACCTGAAACCCAAGATCTCTCCTCCTCCTATCTGCATAACTCCTCTGCCTATCCTGAGCCTCCTTCATGTTCAGCTTGAGAACCCGAGTCTTCTCTGAGGTCTCTTGAACAAAACTAGCACCAAACATGCTCCTCTCCCCCACCTGAGTCCAGCATAATGGTGTACGACATGGCCTCCCATACAAAGCCTCATAAGGAGCCATCTTAATACTTGCCTGATAGCTGTTGTTGTAAGCAAACTCTACCAGGTTCAGATGATCTGCCCAATGGCCACCCCAATCCAACACACACATCCTCAGCAAATCCTCCAGCGTCTGGATCGTCCTCTCTGACTGTCCATCAGTCTGGGGATGATAAGCTGTACTCATATGCACCTTAGTGCCCATCTCTGCCTGAAATGCCTTCCAGAACACCGAAGTGAACTTAGAATCCCTATCAGACACAATGCTCGCTGGCACCCCATGCAACCTGACTATCTCCCTCACATACTTCTTAGCCAAGACCGCTGCTCCATCAGTCTTCTTAATGGCCAGAAAATGTGCTGACTTAGTCAACCGGTCCACAATGACCCAAATAGCATCAAAGGTCCGTGACACTGGCAATCCTACCACGAAATCCATAGTGATCATATCCCACTTCCACTCAGGAATGGGTAAACTCTTCTGTAACCCGCCAGGAACCTGATGCTCAGCCTTCACTAGCTGACATACGTCGCACCTCGAAACCCAACTAGCCACATCCTTCTTCATCCCGACCCAATGATAGTACCTCTTGAGGTCACGGTACATCTTGGTCGCTTCTGGATGAATGGATAACTTGCTCGCATGAGCCTCTCTCAGAATCTCTTGTCTCAACTCCTCATCCTTGGGCACACACACACGACCGTGCACCAAGATAGTACCATTATCTGAGACCTGATACTCTGAATCCACATCCTTAGAGGCATTCACTAGCCCCAAATCCTTCTCCTGAGCCAACCGCACTCTACTCAGAAGATCTGCTCTATCTACTGCTTCCAAACCCAACGGTTCCTGTGAAACAGCACATAAGCTCAAAGCACTGATCTCCCCTACCAGAGACTCCTGCTCCTGAGCCGAAGCTACCCTCTTCCGACTCAGAGCATCTGCAACCGTGTTAGCCTTACCAGGATGATAGGCTATCTCCAAATCATAATCTGCCACAAGCTCCATCCACCGCCTCTGTCTCAAATTCTGCTCAGGCTGAGTGAATATATACTTCAGGCTCTTATGATCTGTAAACACTTGTACATTTGCACCATAAAGATAAGATCTCCAAATCTTCAGGGCAAAAACTACAGCACCCATCTCCAAATCATGAGTAGGATAGTTGCCTTCATGCTCCCGCAACTGCCGCGAAGCATAAGCAATCACCTTCCCATGCTGCATTAGAACACAACCCAACCCAACTCTAGATGCATCTGTATAAACCACATAGGGTTCTCCCTGCTCAGGCAAAGCCAACACTGGCGCAGTAGTCAACATCTCCTTCAGGCTTGCAAAGCCTTCCTCACACTCTTCTGACCAGACAAAAGGAACATCCTTCCCTGTCAACTTAGTCATAGGACGTGCTCTGCTTGCAAACCCCTGCACAAATCTCCTGTAGTAACCTGCCAATCCAAGGAAACTCCTGATCTCTGTGGCATTCTGCGGTCTAGGCCAATCTCTGATAGCCTGAATCTTCTCTGGATCTACTGAAACCCCCTCAACAGAAACAATGTGACCCAGAAAGCCCATCTCACGCTGCCAGAAACTACACTTGCTCAACTTGGCAAACAACTTCTGCTCCCGCAGCTTCTCCATAACTGCCCTCAAATGCACTGCATGCTCCTCAGGACTCTTAGAATAAACCAGGATATCGTCGATGAAAATGATGACAGATACATCCAGAAACTCCTGAAACACACTGTTCATCAATCTCATAAACGCTGCTGGTGCGTTAGTCAACCCGAAAGGCATCACCACAAACTCATAATGCCCATACCTCGTCCTGAAAGCAGTCTTCCTCACATCTGCCTCATCTATCGGTATCTGATGATAACCCGATGCCAGATCCACCTTGGAGAACCAAGTAGCACCCCTCAACTGATCCAACAACTCGTCAATCCTCGGGAGAGGGTACTTGTTCTTCACAGTGACCCGGTTCAAACCCCTGTAATCAATACACAACCGGAAACTCCCATCCTTTTTCTTGACAAACAACACCGGCGCTCCCCACGGTGACACACTTGGACGGATGAATCCCTTACTCAACAAATCCTCTAGGTGCTTCTTCAGCTCTGCCATCTCTGCTGGAGCCATTCTGTAAGGAGCCTTGGATAACGGTGTCGTCCCAAGTTCCAGTTCAATGGTAAAAGGATCCGACCGAGATGGTGGTAATCCCTGCAAAGACTGAAACACATCCTCAAACTCCTCCACTACTGGGATACCACTAACCGTAGACTTCCCCACTGACTCTGGCATAGATATAGTAACCAAATAAGCCTCACGGCCCTTCTCGATCATCTTCCCAGCCTGAATGACTGAGATCACGAGACTCCCTGAAGTCGGTCTAATACCCTGAAAAACCAACTTCCCTCCTGGACGCTCAAACTCCACTCTACCCCGATAGCAATCTAAATGCACCATATGCCGATGCATCCAATCCATCCCGAGAATAACATCATACAGCTCCACAGGACTGATAAGCAAATCCGCTGGCCATGACTCTCCTGCGATCTGAATATCAATTCCTCTAGCTCGTCCAATAACTCTCAGGAACTTGCCTCCCGCAACTCTAACAACTCCTGTACGCTCTCCAGGATCCCCGCTGATCCTCGCACACTCTGCACACTCTGGAGTAATGAAGCTATGCGAAGCTCCAGAATCAAACATAACGTGGGACTTAAACCCGCCCACCAACAAGGTCCCTACACAAACCTCATGTGTTGAGAACCTAACACTTTATCACAGGAAACATAAAATCTGACCCTACTAAAATTCACAAAGATTAAGTACCAGAAATTATACCTGTGATCGCCCCGGCACTGGTTCCACCAGTCTCCACTGTCGTGTAAACCTGAGGCCCCTGCTCAATCCGTGCCACCTGCTGACCCCCAGGCTGCACCTGCTGCAACGCTGCCACTGCTGCCGGCTGCAGCTTGGGACAAAAAGGCCTGATGTGCCCTGTCTCCCTACAATGATAACACACCCGAGGTCCTGCCGTCGGAACACTCCTCTTGGGACAACTAGCAACCCTGTGATCCCTGCTCCCACAACCGAAGCAACCCGCACCACTCGGCTTCTGCGTAGCCTCCCACTTCCTCTTGGTTCCCTGAGCATGCCTACCGCCCCTGCTAGAACCACCCCTGCTGCTGAGCCTTACTAGGCTGAACTGCTGGAGCTACCGCCACTGACTGTGCCCGGATATCCTCCTCAATCTCTGCTGCAGTCTCAACCAGCTCTGCACGCGTAGCATAACTCCTCCCTCTACAGTGAACTCTCAAGTCATCACGTAGAGCCCTCAAGAACCTCGTGATCTGAGCCTCCTCAGGCTCCATAGCCCGACCTCCATAACAAAGAAGTCGACTGAACTCCAAGTCCAACTCCCGCACTGACCGTGTCCCCTGAGACAACTGAAGGAACTGCACCTCCAAACGATCCAATGCCTCTCTAGGAAAATACTTGCGGTTGAACTCCAAAACGAAGTCAGCCCAAGTCATCTCCCGCTGCACCCTCCTAGCAGCCACAAATCTCCACCACAACTCAGCATCACCACTCAAAAAGTAGACCCCTATGTCCACCCAAAACTCCTCGGACATCTCGAGTGTGGAAGTTACGTTCCACTCTCGTCCTCCACGCATCCGCAGCAGTAGGATCTACACCTCCTGAAAACTGCTCAGTACGCAACCGACCCATCTCTGTCAACATGCTGAGATAACGAGCATGAACCCCCGCATCCGCAGCCACTGGCTGCCGCTCCTCCGCCACCACTGGTGGCACTACCTGAGCCTGAGCCGGTACCACTGGTGGTAACCGCTCTAACACCTGTGCTAGCAAAGCCGCAAGGTCAACACCAGGGACTCCACCCGCTGGGACCCCCACACCCGGGACCCTAGCATCACCGGCCACTGGAGCATCAACACCGCCCCCTCCTGCCACACTCACGGAATCCCCCGGAACACCCTGCGACTCGCCAACACCCTCAGCTGTCACACTCTGGTCCTCAGTCTCACTAACCACTGGGACTCTGCCCCTACCACGACCACGTCCGCGTCCACGACCTCGACCAGCCACATCATCCTCTCTAACCATCTGCACTACCATGAACAGAAGGCTAAGCAAACAATTCCTATTATAACACAGAAACATAAACTCACCGTGGAATCACACACTCGGCTCGAAGAGGATGTTCTAAGACTCCATGCCACACACAATTGACTAACTCACATAATCAATCAAGACATGCAATCCCAAACATTTACAACAGAAACCTAGTGAACCCAAACCTAGAACCGTAAGGGCTCTGATACCAAAATGAAACGACCGACCCCTTTTTTTTTTTAAATAATAAATAATAAATATAATATATTAAAACAAACTACAGCTAGTGGTCCCATATCCACTAGCCACCTAACCACAACACATTCAACAGCGGAAAAACATAATCAATATCCAATAATAACCCAATAATAAACCAATATTATAGCAAGGCAATATCTCAATACCAGACAACAAGAAACATGGAACCAGCAACCTAGCAATGTTTCTAATGACTCAACTCTAGCACCCTAGCAAATGCCAGACAACATCCAATCGAGTCCCTAGAACATCCTCCCCTTCATTGCCTTTGATTCCACGATCACACTTTGCCTTTACCTGCACCACAAACACAAATTGAGATGCATGAGTATTTGATAAACACTCAGTGAGGCAATCCTCCCATCTACTGGGCTATACACACAAGCAATAAGATCTCTACATGCCACAAACAACAATCAATAAAACAAACCAGGCAATATACAACGCATGCAACATCCATCGTAACTGAACCAGGGGTGTCGACCGACACCAGATGGTGTCGATCGACACTGACTATCTGGTGTCGACCGACACCAAAATGGTGTCGACCGACACCAAAATGGTGTCGACCGACACCCTGCCCGACACTCCCGCAAAACCCTAGTTTGTGTCGACCGACACCTCCACATGGCACCGATCAACACTCGCCAAAGTCCCGAGCCGTCCTCGCGTTGGTGTCGACCGACACCCCAACTGGTGTCGACCGGCACCGATACCGAGCAGCGATTTCCCTCGATCAGAAACTCCGAATCTCGCCTCCAACCTTCTCCAATCCGCTCCTTGCACTCCCATAAGCCAAACCCAGCCCAGACAGCAACGAAATATCATAGAGAACTGAAACAAGGTATTTTATGGGTGAGGTGAACAGGTTAAAGATGGAATGGATGATGATGAATGTATGCAATGATTGGTAAGGTGTTTCAATTCCCCTTATGCAGTTGCAGTATAAGGGGTATCAATCCAATTTGAGTGGTTGCAAACAGTTAAGATATGCATAAAGATCTAATTTAAGCCAGATAAAAAGGATGTTGCCACTAAACAATCCTATGATGAAAATGTAAAGTGCAGAAGGTAAACTAAATGAACTAAGAACTAAATGCAAATGAAAAAGAGTGATTAAGACAGTAATGATGCAACCAACAGAAACAGAAATCAAGCTAAAGAACAAATGCAAGACAATAATGAACAGGACACTAAATGGATGCAGCAGAAATGGAACAGGAATGAAACAAGACAATCACAAATCATAAATAGTAGAGTTCTGGGGATGAACTCGAGCCAGCACTCGACCGAGTGTAGGTCGAGTGAGTGGTCGAGCTAGATTAAACGCAGAAACAGAGCAATGCAATAAAAACAGAGTAATGCAAAGACAGATCAAACTACAATCAAGCAACAGGATTAAGACTGTAAAATCAATAAACAAAGAAGGACTTGAGGAGGGATTCATGGGCTGGACTAATGATTGAGGCTATCTAACTTGATCAACAAATCTCAAACAACATGAGCTAATCTCTAGACATATGAATCCAAGACAAGTTTCTCCCACTCTCATGGTCAAGAAACAATCAAACCTATGCATTTCTAGACTTGCTCTCACATAGTAAAGAATCTACACAAGCAGGCAGTAAGAAATATGTCTCATACCAAACAAAACTTCTAATCTCGTAGCAAGCAAGATGGTAAGCTCTAGATCTAGCCTTATATATGCCTCTTAAACATTGGTGTGATGCTAAGATGCTTGAAATCAGATCCTACCCTCTCAGATATAGGATCAGCATTAAGAACATCTACCCTAGAAGAGATCTACAACAATCAAGCTTGATCAAGCCAAACAAACCTCATTCACAGCCCAGCCTAACCCATCCTCAAGATCCTAAACTACTACTCACAAGAACACATGATAAACATCAAAATCATAAACCCAGAAAAGATTGAAACTTGCATCATTAGATAGATAAAACAAAGATCTACAAGATTGAAAAAGAAATGAAACTTAAATTCTCAATATTAAGAAAGTTATTAAACTAACAATAATGAGAAATTTAGTCTTTTTCAAGTACAAGATCTTAGGAAAATAAAAAGCAAAAGGAATAAATCCCAAAAGGTAAATACTAGGTTTTTAAGAATATCTAAAAAGCTGACTCCTTTTGTGGCTGCAGGTACAAGGCTTTATAGGAGGGGAGTGGAAGCCCTAAAAATGCTAAAAGACAAAATAGTCAACTGCTCGGTCAACTCGACCTGTGCTCGGTCGAGTGGCAGGTCGAGCTGGCTTCTCTCATGCATTGTCCACTCGGTCGAGTCCTCCTCAGCACACGGTCGAGTGTCTGGTCGAGTGTGCGGTCGAGTTGGACTCCGGACCTTGTTATTTCAGCCTTAACTCTCTTGCTTTCCCTTCATGGTTGCTTCACTCCTTCCTCAGCATTGCTTCCATGCTCCTTAAGCTCCAAAATCACCTGTTTATGCATGAAAAGATGCAAATGCAATGCAACTAAACTCTAATGCATGATTAGTCCTAAAGCTATGCAATAATGGTGAAAATGGATAGCAAAAGATGCAAAAGATGTGAATATACTAAGGGAAAACAGGGTAAAATATATGAACATCAAGAACTCAAAGAAAACAACCACATAAGCACCAAATCACATAGAATCTAGAGATCTTAGCTTAGATAAGCCATGGTCATGCACTCACCTCTTTGCAGGAAGTTTCTGACCAATAAGAACGAATCCCTCACTCCTATCAAGCTTCTAGCACCTTTCCAGCCTTAGATCTCCCAAGAACAGCAAGGAATCTCTCAAACTCTTCCCAAAAGCTCAAGAACACTCTCTCTTTGTGTTTTCTCTCAAAAACGGCGAATCACCAAAATAACACGACCCTAGGTCGTTTTCTACCTCTAAAAACTCGAATTAGGGATTCCCTAAACCAACCACACAAACCGGACAATTAAAATTGAACCGACCAAACCGGCCACAACTGGTGTCGATCGACACTCCCTCTGTGGTGTCGATCGACACCCTCACCAAAATTCCCAGAAAATGGTTTGCGGGTGTTACAGATGTATCTATTTTTATGTATTTATAATGGTTTACTTAATAGATGTGACTGGAAACAATGATTCGAGTCGAATCTTTCAATGCACCCTTTAAACACACCCTAAAATTTTAAAAGACGAAATATATAACATAAAACGGAAATATTACCTTTACAACTTCTTCATCTTACCCTTTCACAAAATTATCTCTTTGCCATCTCTCTTCTATTTTTTTATAAAAAAAATGGCAAATTTTGTGTTTCTTAAGAAGTTGTATCCTTCGACCATGCAGGGGATGATTTGTGCCAAGGTGTTTTGTTCGTGGAAAGTTAAAAATTGTTCCAATGAGGTTTCGAAAGAACTAATTTTGGTTGACAAAGAGGTATTGTTTACTGTTTTTAAAAAAATCTTATAATAGTTACATGCCCAAAGATTATATGCGTTGTCAAACGGATTGTCATAAGATCATGATGTCTTCAGAATTTTAATTACACTTACAGTGTGAATTAGGGGTCTTTTGAAAATGCTACGATTCCAGCAGCACTCAATGGGCTTCCGTCTTTTGTAACGACCGAGAATCAAAGTTATTTTATAGAGTGGTTCAAAGTCAAGGAGGATAAAGGGAAGATCCAGAAAACTAATCTTGGTTATCGGATTCTTTTCACAGACAAGACTATCATACGTCTTGCAAGCGAACCTATAATTTGCAAACCGTTTACTAACTTTGGTTTTAAACGTATTTATGATAATGAGTTTCATTGATGTTGTAAGTTTTAGTTTATAATGTATTGTTTAAGTTAACTTTAAAATTATACTTCTTAAAATACATTTTTGTGGTTTTTTATTCAGTTAATTTGATTCGATGCATCACTAATATGGGGGAAATCAAGAGTTTTGAACAAGAAGACATTGGTGATCGTTGGAGTCTGATGGACCGCTACATTAGGTTCAGAATCATGTCAATTGAGTAAGTAAAAATATCATTGCATGCACGAGTAACTTTAATATAGAAGAAATATAGAAATTTGAATGCAACATCCTTTAAAAATTTTATATGTACTTGGCACAATGCGTTGAATCACCTTTTATTTTTGTCCTAGGGGATATGTAATTGACTGCTTTGCAACAGGATGTTATGCCAATCATATGTTCAAACGGTTCAAGGTGGGTAACTGGAAGAGGATTTGTCTGTTCAAAATGTGGAGGTAATGAAATTTGTGAATATATTGTCCGTTTAAACTTAAAGTTATTATTTGTGTTTGAGAAATTATTAATGATTTATGTTCGTTTAACTATAATTGGTAACGTTAGATGATAATGTTCTCCTAACCAACGGGATGGATGTTCGGACATAATTGAGGATCCAAAGGGTGCAGAATTTTCAGAGTACATGTACATGTAAGTTAAATTCTATCGAATCGTTTTCAATTAAAAAAAAATTAGCATGTGCACATATATAAAGTTATATTTGAATTTTTAATAATATTTAGGTACAATTTCATTGAACATGGAGAGTCAAGGGTTCAGGATTTGAATGATACCGACATTCGTTTTGTTATGGACTTGAGGTGAATAACAAATATAACTTATTAATTTAAGTATCTAATTGATGAATAGAACTGATTATAACTTTTTATTGTCTACAGTGACACACTCAGATCCTTTATTCATCCTGCTGGTGAGGATTCTTGTGACAAGCATCGAATCCCCGTTTGATTACTCTGTTCTATTTTTTAGTTTTGGATAAACTAATGTTATTTGCTTTTCCACAAAGACATGTTTTATTATTATTTTTTTGGGGTCAAAAGACATGAACTTAAATATTTGGTTTAATTTTACTTAACACATATGTCTAGTTAACAGTTGTTACTTTATGGTTATATGTTTATGTTTTATTAAAAAAAAAAAGACATGTTGTTATTATTTAAATGTTGATTGAAGATGTTTATGCATTAACCCAATGCATGAAACTAATAAAGGTCAGCATCCAAGCAGAAGATTCCAAACATATTGCCTCGATACAAACATCATATTTTCAACACAACAATTACAGAAATCTTGAAAACCAAGAAAATATTGTTCATTCTTATCAATCATTAACGCATGCAGCTTTCCCTGTGTAATACACGAGATTTAATGCAAGCCACACAAATTTAAAAATATAATACTATCGGCTTCTTTTATTTTTGAATAAATATATGAAATATGAAAATTTCTTAAGCATTTCCTTTCCTTTATCTGTTGTATCTCTAATTCTTCAAAAAAAACAATGGTCGTATACGTAAGAGATTTGAATCCTACAGTACGTAATCGGAGTGTTGTTGTCAAAGTACTTAGAAAATGGCTACCGAATTCAAATGATGGGCAACGTTTTTATGAATGTTTAATTCTGGTAGACGAGAAGGTATATTTCTAACTCTTTTCGTATATAACAATAATTAAATTATGACATGAAATAATGTTAAATTTTATTTTAGGGAGCAAGAATTGATGCCAAAATAGAAGTTGCTCTATATCTAAAAAGTTTCTTGGTAAGATTAAGGAAGGAGGCTGGTACGTGCTATCAGGTGTTAGAGTAATTAAAGGCCAACGATCACTCAGAAACTCTAACCATCCGTTTCAAATCAAGTTCATGAACCAAACAGACATGGTTCCAATACCTCCGAGAAGCAGTGACAATTTCTACCGTCTTATTGATTCATCAATGATGCAGAATTTTTCACCAGAAGAGAAAAACTCTTGTGTTGGTAAGTTCTTATATGCAAGTAATCTTTTATAAGTCTTCAGTATATTATTAGATTCTAAATTTAAGATGATTGCGTAACATTCTATTTTTTACAATTAATCCTTTTTATGTTAGATTTTTATGGAATGGTATTGCATGTAAATGAACCTCAGAAGATCGATTTCATCGATCATCAAAATGGGTACACGTCCATTAATCAAGTTGTGACATTTACCGTTCTTGACACAATGTAAGTTAATATGTTAAACTATCAAGAGTACTTATAGTATTCTTTCTTAATTTATTAAAGTGTTGTCTAACAATTACATTATTGTTTTTTTTTTTAAATAAAAAAAAAAACTTAAAGTGGGCAAGAGATCAAATGTGTTGCAGTTGGCGGGGCTTCTGTTGAATTTATAAAGGAATGGGAGAAAAATGTTTTCTCTCCAACCTATTGTAATGAACCAGTGCTGTGTACGCTTTTGTTTTGGAGGATCTCTGTATTCGAAGGTACTGTATAATATCTTCCTAATCATGAAATTATCATTTTATTATTAACTTAACTTATTATTTGCGAGGAATCGAATGTCTGATGTCTCAAATACGGTGTTCAACGGTTTTACTTGAAGATGAAATTGCTGGAATAAGAACGGGCGATCTACTGTAATAATCTAAATTTATAACTTATTAAAATTTATTGAAATCGATTAATATATGAGTTCTAAACCTAATTCTATTATTTATTTCAGTCATTGGCCTGACGATGAATCGTCTGATGAAGATTGTTCAGAGGAAGCATGTTCTTCAACCAACCAGAAGTGATAATATCCATATGTTTTCTACTGTTTTTTGATGTCTATGTTTGTTTTTTTCTTATATTATGCTGATGTTAATTTGGACATGCGTATATTTATTTTGTTATGTCTTGAATTTGAACTTAAGTTTAAACTTAATATTTAATTAAACAAAGTATTTTATAGTTTTATGTATATTATTAATATTGATATATATATTACACTACTACCAAAATGTATTTTAGGGACAAAATAGATTTGGACATATATAAAATATTAGCTTTGATTTAAAATATATCTGGTGATAATAGAATTGTAAATTTTAACAGATAAAATCATAAAGGATTCTTAAAATATGTCAAAATCCCCAAAAAGAAAGGAATAAATAGAAAAATATGTTTATTGAATAACAAAAAAAATATCAATGCAGGAATAAACGGAGAGATATAATAATCGAATCCCCAAAAAATGGTAAAAATACCATTAAAGTATTATCGATGATATAATTTTCATACTTATTGACATTATCTTATGATGTAAATTTTCAAAAATAAATAAAAGATAAACCTATATTTTTATATTTATACACCTTAAAATACATGCTAAGCTCTATGCATAAATAATAATTACTTTAATAACTTAGATTTTTACGTTTCGTCTCAAACCAGTTTATGCTATCATGGCTAATCTACTTTCCAATGCTATAAAGAATAGAATCGGGAAAAAAGACCATTTTTTTTATTTGAACGATTTGAACCCTTTCATTCATGAGTGGAAAATTAGAGTTCAGATTCTAAGAAAATTTGAGTGTATTCAATCTCTCTACAATTCGTCTGATCTGATTTTGGTTGATGAAAAGGTATTTTCTACGTTATATTTTTATAAATTAACGTGTTCTTTACATATATTAATCAATAATTTTCGCAGGGCCAAAAAATACACGCTTTGATGGGTCATAGATTTCGTGACGTTTTTTTAAACGATTTGAACGAAGGAGATTGGATCATGTTGGCAAGTTTCTCACTATGCAAAGTTACCGGGAATTTTAGACCAACTGATCATCGTTTTATGATACATTGGAGAACCATAACATGGTTTAGAAAGATTGCTGCTTTGTCTTCAGATCGATTCTTCTCTTTTGTATCATTTAATGATATTAAGAGTGGTTATTTAGACTCTCCTTATTGTGTTGGTAAGGGAAACGATAACTTTATATATATTTGAAATTTTAAAACAATAATTAATTGTAACTTTATACATTTTGTAGATATCATCGGAAGAGTATTGCGGGTTGGAAAACGCTTTGAGGAAGGTCCTCCCGACAAAGAATGGAATGAGTTGTTTGTTGTTTTGGAAAATATCGAGTATGTTATTAAAATTAAATATATTAAACTAAGATTATGTTGTCACACTTTGACTAAATTCTAAAAATTTTAATGTAGGGGTGATCGATTGTCATGCCGATTACCAAAACCTTATGCGAACGATTTCTTTAATGATTGGATACATTGTGTTGGTGATATCATATGTGTAGTACGCTTTGCAAGAATTGAGAGAAATCAAGGTTTAGTATCATTTTATAACTATATATTTAGTTACAGTTTAATCAGTTTAAATAGTTTAATATAAAAAATTACATTTTGCTTCTTATAGATTCAATCATGGTGACAACGGCGCATAATTGTACAAGAGTGATGATAAATCCACCATGTCCGCAAGTTACGCAGATGAGAGATGCCTTTGATGATATGGAATCTTGATTTTTATAGTTTTGAAGTTGAAGAGCTTTTGATTGACATGGAATCTTGAATTTATATAATTTAAAGTTTTTTTCTTTTTGGATTTGATATGCAATCATTCGATAATTTGAGCTTTATGGTTTTCAGTTTGAAATAAGATTTACTAATATTAATTATACATTTTTAAGATCACATATTTGTTTATACATATAAGTTCTATATTAACAAATTGTATTATATATATTTAAATTATATTATTCGTAATTATTTATTATAATATTCTTAAATATATATTCGAATAATTTTATCATAACGCAAGAATGACAAGAAGTCTATAATATAGCTAGAGAATATGTATTATTAAATTTGTAAAATATTTTGAATATTCTTTGAGCAAATTTAGTTATAATATATTTTTCACGATTATTAACGGATACTGTAAAGGTAATTTTGGAGAATTTGATAATCACTTATATTTAAATTTATATAATCATAAAGATTCGAAAATTTAATCTTTCCTTAAAAGAGACTGTTTCTTTCATTATTATCATAATATAGTTACAAAAATGTTAATTAAATATAACAATTATCTTAAAGTAAAATATCCTTAAATTTATATTCTTATCGTCTAAAAGTGTTATATTAACATAATTTAAATATAACAATTATTAAAAGGATTCTGAAAAGGAAGATAAATTCAAATTCCAATATTATCCTATTAATTATAAATGTAAAAATCAATAATTGGGTTCTCTATATATAGTGATACACATTGAAACATTGTGTAAACTTCAGCGATCCTTTCAAAAATCAAATTATTCATTATGGCCTCCAAAAAAATCATTATCTCTCCCTATGTTAACATTAACGAGATCAATCTTGCTCTGGATTACTACAAGATCAGGGTTCGTGTGATAAGACTTTGGAAAGCATTCAAATCGCTGCAGATGGTTTTTGTTGATGATGAGGTTTGTTTCGGTTTATTCTCGTTTACTTAAAAAACTTTGTTAACAAATACTGAAATAGTTTATAAAGCTTTTCTACACCTTAATCTCGATTTTTAGTCAAACGTATTAACGACTACTTTAAATTGTAGGGAAGAAGAATTCACGCGTCTATTGAGGATGCATTGGTGAAGAAATTTCATAACCAGATCAATATTGGTGACTCGAAAATAATCGATACTTTCAGTTTGGTCGATTATGACGGTGACTATAGGACAAGTGCTTTGGGATTTAAGATGGTGTTCTATAGAACCACCACAGTTAAACCATGTGATGATTTTCCAGCACGAGTTCCTGAAAAATACTTTCAAGAATTTTCAACTATCTTGGCTGGAAAGATAGATAAACAAGTATTGTTTGGTAAGTTGTAAAACACACATACATATATATATATATATATACTCGGATGTTGATTTGTAACTAATATTGTTATGTTTTAGATGTGGTGGGTCAAATTGCTGGTGTTGGTTCTCTTGATAACATAAAAACTAAAGGAAAGAACAATGTGAAGATAACTTTTGACTTGCAAGATTTAAGGTATGTGTTTTATTAAAAAAAAAAAAAACATACTACAATTATTTTTGAAAAGACCGACCTTTTTTTTTAATAATAAATAATAAATATAATATAAAAATAAACTACAACTAGTGGTCCCATATCCACTAGCCACCTAACCATAATCACAACCAACAGCGGAATAACAATACCAATAACCAATAAATAATATCCAATAAATATAATAACCAATAGAATAATATCCAGTATAAATCCAATCATAAACCAATGATCCAAACAACATAAACCAGTGAACCAGCAATCCTAAGCAACATTCTAGGACTCAACTCTAGCAACCTAACAAAAGCTAGACAACCAAGCGAACCACTAGAACATCCTCCTCTTCATTGCCTTGATTCCACGGTCACACTTTGCCTTTACCTGCACCACAAACACATATTGCAATGCATGAGTATTTTATAAACACTCAGTAAGGCAATCCTCCCATCTACTGGGCTATACACACAGCAAAGAGACATCTCTAACCATCAACCAACAATCATCAATCAACAAATCAACAAGCCAAACACACATAAACAAGTAGATTAGAGAAATCTCCAGCTTAGATAAGCCATGGTCCTGCACTTACCTTAACAAGTGATTCACAAAACTAAATACAACCAAATGAGAGGCTTTCCAATATCCAAGAACAACCAAACTTGTTCCTACAACCAATCACAACAACAAACAAATATTGAAAACAAACTGCCAAGAAAACAGAAAAGAACAACTTCACAAGTGAAAACACGAAATCAAAACTAACCGTTAACTTTCTAATCCCTCCGGTGAAAACAAGGTATATCCGTCCAGAAGCTTCCCACAAAATTTCAGCACGATCAGATTATTGATGAAACCGCAATCGCCCCCGTAACACCCGCTGGTCTCAATCCGCGAATGAGAAGAAACGCCCCACGAAACTGCCAATATCTCCTAGAATATTAACCCAAATTCACTTCTGTTAAAAGGCGAGTGTATGAAAATCTCTTAGCTACAACCATACCAAAAATCAGTACCTTTCAAAACGATTTGACCCATCGAATCTTCCTTCTCCCAAACCCTGACAAATCTGTTTCTCTCTTAACACTAAGGAAAAAGTTTGATCTCCTTCTCTTTCTCCTTTGCACCAAATAACCAACACTTAACTGTCTTTCTCTCCCTCTCTCAGATGAAAATGTCGACCAAAGCACAAAAGCATGAGAGGAGGCGTGAATTGAGAAAGAGATTAGGGCTTTTTGGTTTAATTAGATTAAACCATGATTTAATTAAACCATAATTAATTAAAATCCACTCTTTTGGTTTACTCAACATAACCCGAACTCTATTCCCGGAACACGGATGTTACAATTCTCCCCCACCAAACTAGATTCGTCCTCGAATCTCGAACAACCATCAGCCAATGACTCCCATGCAACCGTCTCCACGGCCCGCACCCCTCCGACTGATCTACAGAAGGTCACCTCTAGGCGATAGACTCACGCTCCAGGCGTCATTTGCTCTCGACTTTTTGGACTTTCCTTTACTCATAGGCCTAAACCTTGAGTTTTTATTGG
Source organism: Camelina laxa (assembly GCA_024034495.1). Classification (NCBI taxonomy): domain Eukaryota; kingdom Viridiplantae; phylum Streptophyta; class Magnoliopsida; order Brassicales; family Brassicaceae; genus Camelina; species Camelina laxa. The sequence continues at coordinate 25,611,271 of CM043880.1, read as the reverse complement.
CTCCTCATCAGACATAAGTCTGCATGCCAAATGTTGGCTCCTCATCAGGCCGAAGCCCGCATGCCATAATGTATAAGGAAAAGTCCAAACTCGTCTCTCGGGTTGCCACCCTACAGCGCGCCCCCGGATCGTCATCCGAAGTCGATATACCAACCATACTCCCGAGCCACAAAGTCTCTGAATATGGCAGTTCTAGGAGAACCTAAGTCCGCCAAGAGTCGCCAGCAAACGATTCTGAACACGTCTGAGTCCTATCCCTAACCAAGTTTCCTTCCCGTGGCTCGCGTAAAAACATCTCAATGTCCTACCAACCACATACCCCCACCGGGATACCCCATGACCACTCAAGGATCATATACACGCCACAAGGGCCGCCACAAAGGCCAACAAAATGTCCTAACAAGGACCGCCACCAAGGCCAAAACGAATGTCCTAAAGAGGACCGCCACCAAGGCCACTCGTCCCGAAGGACCGTCACAAAGACCATCTGTCCCGAAGGACTGTCACAAAGACCATCTGTCCCGAAGGACCGTCACAAAGACCATATGTCCCGAAGGACCGTCACAAAGACCATCCGTCCCGAAGGACCGTCACAAAGACACTCTGGCTAAAACAGCCTGCCACAAAGGCCACGCAATGTCTAAAAGACCGCCGCACACAGGCACACTGACTCGAAAGTCCGCCACAAAGGCCACAAAAGCTCCTCCAAGGCTTCCCACCGCTAAAATGGACAAATTCTGACTCCCGCAAAACTTTCCATATTTAGCACTTTCCACTTTTGGAAACTTCTCTTCACAACCCCGCCTCACGGAAACTTTGTACCCCAAACACCACCTCATCTTGTTACTGAGTCGCACAACCAACCACCCCAAGCGACCGAGTAACAAGAGAGATGGGCTGGAATACTCCATTCCCGCTCCAGCCACGGATTACAGATGGGACCAGGCTAAACAAGCGCAAGTCGCGGCTTGCTTCTCATACCACTTCTTGAACCTTGCCTTCATCCTCGCCTCAGGCTCCCAAGTCTGCTCCTCAACACCATCACAGTCCCAAAGGACTCTCATCAAAGGAACCTTCTTCTTCCGAAGTTCCTTAATCCTCCTCTCGAGAACCCTCACCGGTCTCGCCTCCAAAGTCATGTTAGGCTGAAGATCTTCAGGAATCTTAGCCAACAACTGATCATCCTCGCGGAGACACCTCCGCAACATAGACACATGGAAAACCTTGTGGAATGCACGCATAACCTCAGGTATCTCCAGTCTATAAGCCACTGGTCCAACTCGCTCAGTCACTCTGAACGGACCCATATACCTCGGACTCAACTTAGTCTCAGTCAATGACATGTTCAGACCCCGCAACATGGCCATCTTGAGGTACACTCTGTCTCCCACCTGAAACTCAACTTCTCTCCTTTTCTTATCAGCATAACTCCTCTGCCTATCCTGGGCTTCCTTCATGCTCAGCTTGAGAACCCGAATCTTCTCTGAGGTCTCCTGAACAAAGCTAGCACCAAACATGCTCCTCTCCCCCCACCTGAGTCCAGCATAATGGTGTACAACATGGTCTCCCATACAGAGCCTCATAAGGAGCCATCTTAATACTCGCCTGATAATTGTTGTTGTAAGCAAAATCTACCAGGTTCAGGTGATCTGCCCAATGGCCACCCCAATCCAACACACACATCCTCAGCAAATCCTCCAGCGTCTGGATCGTCCTCTTTGACTGTCCATCAGTCTAGGGATGATAAGCTGTACTCATATGCACCTTAGTGCCCATCTGCCTGAAATGCCTTCCAGAACACCGAAGTGAACTTAGAATCCCTATCAGACACAATGCTCGCTGGCACCCCGTGCAATCTGACTATCTCCCTCACATACTTCTTAGCCAAGACCGCTGCTCCATCAGTCTTCTTAATGGCCAGAAAATGTGCTGACTTAGTCAACTGGTCCACAATGACCCAAATAGCATCAAAGGTCCGTGACACTGGCAATCCTACCACAAAATCCATAGTGATCATATCCCACTTCCACTCAGGAATGGGTAAACTCTTCAGTAACCCGCCAGGAACCTGATGCTCAGCCTTCACTAGCTGACATACGTCGCACCTCGAAACCCAACTAGCCACATCCTTCTTCATCCCGACCCAATGATAGTACCTCTTGAGGTCACGGTACATCTTGGTCGCTCCTGGATGAATGGATAACTTGCTCGCATGAGCCTCTCTCAGAATCTCCTGTCTCAACTCCTCATCCTTGGGCACACACACACGACCGTGCACCAAGATAGTACCATTATCTGAGACCTGATACTCTGAATCCACATCCTTAGAGGCATTCACTAGCCCCAAATCCTTCTCCTGAGCCAACCGCACCCTACTCAGAAGATCTGCTCTATCTACTGCTTCCAAACCCAACGGTTCCTGAGAAATAGCACACAAACTCAATGCACTAATCTCTCCTACCAGAGTCTCCATATCCTGCTCCTGAGCCGAAGCTACCCTCTTCCGACTCAGAGCATCTGCAACCACGTTAGCCTTACCAGGGTGATAAGCTATCTCCAGATCATAGTCCGCCACAAGCTCCATCCACCGCCTCTGCCTCAAGTTCAACTCAGGCTGAGTGAATATATACTTCAAGCTCATATGATCTGTAAACACCTGTACTTTTGCGCCATAAAGATAGGATCTCCTAATCTTCAGGGCAAAAACTACAGCACCCATCTCCAAATCATGAGTAGGATAGTTGCCTTCATGCACCCCAACTGCCGTGATGCATAGGCAATCACCTTCCCATGCTGCATTAGAACACACCCTAAGCCGACTCTAGATGCATCTGTATAAACCACATAGGGTTCTCCCTGCTTAGGCAAAGCCAACACTGGCGCAGTAGTCAACATCTTCTTCAGGCTTGCAAAGCCTTCCTCACACTCTTCTGACCAGACAAAAGGAACATCCTTCCCTGTCAACTTAGTCATAGGACGTGCTCTGCTTGCAAACCCCTGCACAAATCTCCTGTAGTAACCTGCCAGTCCAAGAAAACTCCTGATCTCTGTGGCATTCTGCGGTCTAGGCCAATCCCTAATAGCCTGAATCTTCTCTGGATCTACAGAAACCCCCTGCAGAAACAATGTGACCCAGAAAGCCCATCTCACGCTGCCAAAAACTACACTTGCTCAACTTGGCAAACAGCTTCTGCTCCCGCAGCTTCTCCATAACTGCCCTCAAATGCACTGCATGCTCCTCAGGACTCTTGGAATAAACCAGGATATCGTCGATGAAAATGATGAAAAATACATCCAGAAACTCCTGAAACACACTGTTCATCAATCTCATAAATGCTGCTGGCGCGTTCGTCAATCCAAAAGGCATCACCACAAACTCATAGTGCCCATATCTCGTCCTGAAAGCAGTCTTCCTCACATCTGCCTCATCTATCGGTATCTGATGATAACCCGATGCCAGATCTACCTTGGAGAACCAAGTAGCACCCCTCAACTGATCCAACAACTCATCGATCCTAGGAAGAGGGTACTTGTTCTTCACAGTGACCCGGTTCAATCCCCGATAATCAATGCACAACCGGAAACTCCCATCCTTCTTCTTGACATATAACATTAGCGCTCCCCACAATGATACACTAGGACGGTTGAATCTCTTACTCAACAAATCCTCTAGCTGCTTCTTCAGCTCTGCCAAACAAACACTCAAGTATGCCGACATCAACTCGAAGCCACCTGAATGTCAACCCTCTTGTTCGTCCAAGAACCTCTAGTAACTTGTCTCTTAGGGAAAACTTCCACAAGATAGATTAATCCAAAATTAGCTTTCCGCTTAGCTATTCTCCACAACAAATCATCAATACGAGCGTAATAAAACAAACAAGTACCATACGTTCGCATATTCCGATTCACTGTATCAAATGCTTTGCAGACCGCCAACTTAACCTACTTGACTTGTTTCCCCCAGCAAGCTTACCAAAACCTTAAATCTAGTAACCTTGTCCATCTCCAATGAACTTCATCCACCATCGTCGCAACGATTAGTTTATCCTGCCATGAAGGTTTCTCATGAATCTTATGTACCTGGCAACCATGCCCTTGCCGGCTCATACCTGCTGCAGCTCTTCTTCCCGGGACTCCAGAACCACCGACCACTCAATCCTAGCACATCAGCCACACATTCTTGACCGCTCCGGTCATAAAACCCTGGCCCACTGGCCAACATAATCCTAAAATCCAAGATTAAACCACCATCACTCTCGAGGTCTACATTCCATCGTTATGTTTATACTCACGTTCTATACATTGCTTGCTCCCAACTCTTTCACTCTTAGGTCGCAACCTTCGAGTCATACTGATCTCACTCTCAGACCAGCGTCTTCGACTTATACCGTCTCACTCTTGGACCACAATCCTCAAGATCTCGGTATCAGGGGAACTACTCATCCCCTCAGGAGAACAACATCCCCTCTGCCACTCTCAGAGCCCTCAGCCCCTCGAGCTATCGGTATTCTGGGGAATCACCATCCCCTCAGGAGCAACAATCCTTAACGACTTTTAACATCTCTCGACACAAGTACCTCCTGTGGTCTGAGTATAACATTGCAATGTTACACCTGCCCACTCAACTTATAACATCCAACTGGATTAACCACCAAGCAGAGAAATATATGCTCCAACTGCATATGTCCACCTATCCGCCTCTCTAGGCCCGATACCCCTTGAGAATAATCTTATACCGGTCATCTACAACTACTCATCCTCTTAACATAAGATGGAAACTCCTCAACATCCGCAGCCCTCGGCTGCACCCCGCCACATGCGGTACAACTGGAGCCTGCACTGGTACCCCTCTCGGTAACCGCTCCAACAGCACGCCAATAGATCCGCCAAGCGATCATCTCAACCCTGGGCTCCACCTGCTGCAACCCCACACCTGGGTTCCCAGCACCCCCGGCACGCTCACCGACTAACCCCCTCTGGTCCCTCCTAATACGCTTGTGACCTTTTAACGTACCTCCTCGTGGAACTCTGGACCACACACTCGCTGGCCTCGGGACCCGCCCGACCATGACCACGACCACGTCCCCGTCCACGACCAACAACTCAAACACCTTTAACCACTGCACTTCCCAGAACAGAGGCTAACAAGCAATCTTAACATAACACAAAAAAAAACACAAAAACATAAACTCACCATGGAATCACACAGTCGGCTCGAAGAGGATGTTCTAGGACTCCATGCCACACACAATTGATTAACTCACATAATCAATCAAGACATGCAATCCCAAACATCTACAGCACAAAGCTTAGTAAAACCCAAACCTAGAACCGTAAGGGCTCTGATACCAAAATGAAAAGACCGATCTTTTTTTTTTTTAATAATAAATAATAAATATAATATAAAAAAATAAACTACAACTAGTGGTCCCATACCCACTAGCCACCTAACCATAATCACAACCAACAGCGGAATAACAATACCAATAACCAATAACTAATATCCAATACATATAATAACCAATAGAAAAATTTCTAGTATAATTCCAATCATAAACCAATGATCCAAACAACATAAACCAGTGAACCAGCAATCCTAAGCAACATTCTAGGACTCAACTCTAGCAACCTAACAAAAACTAGACAACCAAGCGAACCACTAGAACATCCTCCTCTTCATTGCCTTGATTCCACGGTCATACTTTGCCTTTACCTGCACCACAAACACATATTGCAATGCATGAGTATTTTGTAAACACTCAGTAAGGCAATCCTCCCATCTACTGGGCTATACACACAAGCAATAGAGACATCTCTAACCATCAACCAACAATCATCAATCAACAAATCAACAAGACAAACAACACATAAACAAGTAGATTAGAGAAATCTCCAGCTTAGATAAGCCATGGTCCTGCACTTACCTTAACAAGTGATTCACAAAACTAAATACAACCAAATGAGAGGCTTTCCAATATCCAAGAACAACCAAACTTGTTCCTACAACCAATCACAACAACAAACAAATATTGAAAACAAACTGCCAAGAAAACAGAAAAGAACAACTTCACAAGTGAAACCACGAAATCAAAACTAACCGTTAACTTTCTAATCCCTCCAGTGAAAATCAAGGTATATCCGTCCAGAAGCTTCCCACAAAATTTCAGCACGATCATATTATTGATGAAACCGCAATCGCTCCCGTAACACCCGCTGGTCTCAATCCGCGAATGAGAAGAAACGCCCCACGAAACTGCCAATACCTCCTAGAATATTAACCCAAATTCACTTCTGTTAAAAGGAGAGTGTATGAAAATCTCTTAGCAACAACCATACCAAAAATCAGTACCTTTCAAAATGATTTGACCCATCGAATCTTCCTTCTCCCAAACCCTGCCAGTTCTGTTTCTCTCTTAACACTAAAGAAAAAGTTTGATCTCCTTCTCTTTCTCCTTTGCACCAAATAACCAATACTTAACTGTCTTTCTCTCCCTCTCTCAGATGAAAATGTCGACCAAAGCACAAAAGCATGAGAGGAGGCGTGAGTTGAGAAAGAGATTAGGGCGTTTTGGTTTAATTAGATTAAACCATGATTTAATTAAACCAAATTTAATTAAAATCCACTCTTTTGGTTTACTCAACATAACCCAAACTCTATTCCCGGAACACGGATGTTACAATTTTATAGCGGACCTAAAATTTATTTTTTACAGTGGTGACCGATTAAGTTGTACAATATGGGGTGATCTTGCTAGAACTTTTGAAGCTTCTATAAAAGAACACAAAGACTCGGTTGTTGTGTGTGTGATTAGATTTGCATGTTTGAAAGAGTGGAAAGGTATTTTAAATGTTATTTAGTCCTTTACTGTTCTGTGATTTAATTTGTTTAATTATCATCTTCTTGATAAATTTTTAAATTATTCCGCAGGCAATTACAGTGTATCAAATGCATTCAACACCACATATATTCACTTAAATCCGTCAATTCCCGCAGTCGAAAAATTCCGACAAATGTATTTAGTTTTCGAGATCATCAGTTATACGCTATACATAACTAAACGTATTCTCATTCTTATCTTTCATTTTTTAAAAGGATGCCAAACACTAGCGTTGTTGAGTTGGTTCACAATGAGGATGACGTGAAGAATATACAGCCGAAGGTAACTTTGTATGAGGAGTTTTTCATGAAAAATGAAAAGATGACTATCGACGACATCCTATATTCATTGGAGGTATTGTTAATCTAAACACAATGTTCAAAATAATGACAATTACAAAATATTATGATTGTATATATTTAGGTTCGTACATGTGTGACAATTGGAATGATCTGTTCAGTTGATACAGTGCCTAAGTGGTATTACATTGCATGCAAAGAATGTAGAAAGAAGGTTCAACGATTTCCACTAGAATCTAACAAGGGGAAAAAACGTCTATATGATTGTGGTGTTTGCGATGACGATGTCAAAGAAGTTGATTACAAGTATGTGTTACTTAATATAATTATAATTGATTTCATGCCAATATGTTGATCATTTGATTTCTTCTATGTATTTTCAGGTATAAACTCATACTACACGTTTCGTATGGAAATTATCCAAAGATTAAGCTGCTTTTTTTATGGTCTAGCCCAGCTTTTCGTAGGTAAAAAGGCTGATGAATTAGTTTCTCAAATTGCCGAGGTACGTTCTAATAGGATAAACATTGTACTTTCTATCATAATATAAATTTCAAAGAATCTATAGTAACACGCACTTTTCTTGCAAATTTGGAAAAATGCTCAGGACGATCAAAACATTATGCTCGTTTGTCTTTCTGCTCTAATCGGGAAGACCATGCTCTTTAAAATTTCTGTCACAATTGATAACTTGAAGAGTGACAAGGCTTCTTATGTTGTTGAAAAGTTTTGGGAAAAAGAAGATATGGTAAACCAGTTTGTCAAGGTAACATATTAAATTAATAGTGTATTCTATAAGATAAATTAGATTAATTATTTTATTTCCATTATGTGCATATTCTTTAAAATTTTTGTAGGAAACTTACGGAAAGGCTAATGATAATTATCAAGAACTAGAATCAGATGAACAAATTCTAGGACTTACGTCGGAGGAATCAACATCTCTTTCGTCAAAGAGGGAGCTGTCTGGAATCAATGAAGAAGTCGTACGAGGTCATAGCATAACTACTAGGAAGAGGATCAAGATTGAAAAGCAAGCATAGTATTATGATTATGTTATGAATTATTTTTAAAACAATATATGCTTTAGATATATTTTTTTCGAAACTACAGGCCTTTTTTGCGTTGTTAAGAAAATTTTTTTTTATTATTTATAAATTTTGAAATTATAAAAACTCTAAATTTTGTGATTCGCTAATATAAACGAGACGCTGTTGCCTCTGAATCATACCATTTAATAAATTAAAATATGACAATCAAGTTTAATCATGTTCCAGTATATATCATTTTGCATATATACGACATAATCTAATAAAATCGGAAATTTGGTGATATTTTTCTCCTAGATTAAATTATTATCATGTGAATATATGTTTAGATAATTGAATAAATGCTAATATTTCATTTTTGTGGTATTGATATTATTATGTGATATTGTTATCCGTTTGTTAAAATATTTAATAAAATTATAGTAGTTAGAAGATTATACCTACTGATCATCACATAAAATAAAAAAATATTATAGAACGAAATAAAATCGAAAGATTTGATGTTATTTTATTATTAGGTGAATTTATGTAAAGATAATTGAATAAATGCTAATTTCACATTTTTGTGATATTGATATTATGTGATACTATTATCCGTTTGTGGAAATATTTAAAGAAATTATAGTAATGAGAAGATTATACCTACTGATAATCATAAAAATAAAGAATATTATAGACCTAAACTTATATATTTCTAAAGAACGCAGAACGTTTCGACTGTATGCATACGATGAGACCTGCAAAATTACCAATACGGAGAAAGAAGTATTCGATTCATGTCGTGAATGCAGAGGGTAAATAATATTCAGTTTCTGGTATATTGAAATAGGTTTTGATTTTAAATTAATGTTCAAACGCATGAACTTATTTTCAGGAGTAATCTCAAAACATGCAAGAATGAAAAGAACGAAAATTCTTAAATCAAATAAAGTTCGAAAACGCAATGAAGGTCGTTTCTATCCATATGTTATAGTATATACTAAATATTTTAATTAATAAATATTTTTGTGTTCAAATATGTAGTTCCATCGATGTTGCCTCTGATGCATGAAGATTTTGCATGTTTTATTGTTTCTGACTCTGAGTCAAATAACGATAGTGATTCTGATAGCTCAAATGATGTATCTGATACTGAGTATCGTACTACGCATAGTGTAACAAATGAATTCACACCCGTAACATCTGGGTTACAAATAAATGGTATTTTTAAAGCTAATCTTTATTTTTGAAATAATTTAAAATATATATATATATATATATTCAGGTTAATTAATTTTGTATTGCTAATGTTATCAGGTAATTATGATGAAGGAGATCCTTCGTATCTATTTGAAAATTGTGGAGCATATTTATGGTACGGAGAACGGTTAAACAAGCGAGTAAAGAAGCCGAAACCAATTTTTTCAATGTGCTGTAAAAAAGGGAGAGTACAACTTCCCAAGCTGAAAACTCCACCGAATACATTATCGGCGTTGTTATATAATCACGATGATAGAAGTGACAACTTCCGTGAAAATATAAGAGCATATAATATGATGTTTTCCTTCACGTCATTAGGTGGGAAAATAAACCATTCTATTAATAATGGTAGAGGACCGTACGTGTTCCAGATGTGTGGAGAAAACTATCACCGTATCGGAGATATTTTACCTGAACCTGGAGAAAACTGACGTTCTTACAACTTTATATACATGACGTAGAGAATGAAGTCCCTAACAGGATAAATGCATACGGGTCAGTTTCATAGCTTATAAATATAAGATTATATTGATGTGTGTTGCTAATGTTTTTTAAAAAAATTTGCCCTTGCAAGAACATCTGGATTTACAGAGAAAATAAGACAAACAACTGTAGAACTTCTAAAAAAGATGCTTGATAATCATAATCCGCATGTACAGGCGTTTAGGTCGGCTCGAGAAAGATTTGATTTAACAAATACTCTGACAAATTTGAGGTTAAGAATTCCTGCAGAAAGAACTGCTGATGCAAGGACTCATAATCTACCTACATGCAATGAGGTAGCTGGATTAATACCAGGTGATTTCAGTGCTGGAGTATTTAAGCGTGACATTGTTATAGAAAGTCGTTCCGGCGGTCTGCAGAGAATTAGTGAACTCCATCCAGCTTACTTGCCACTTCAATATCCATTATTGTTTCCATATGGAGAGGATGGTTGCAGGTTAGGTATTGACATTGGTTTTGTAGATACGGCTGGACGAAAAAGGAAAACAGTTTCGATGAGAGAATTTTATGCTTTCCGAATATTTGAGAGATATCAAGAATCTTCAGCGATTGCGATGTCGGGAAAATTATATCAGCAATTTTTGGTAGATGCGTTCACAACTATAGAATCCAACAGACTGAAATATATTTCCATGAACCAGAGCAAACTACGGACGGAAAGAATCGATAAGATAGTTGAAGCTGTTAATCAAGGAAACGATGATCTTGCAGAACACGGTAAAAGGATCTACATTCCTTCATCGTTTACAGGTGGAAGACGCTATATGATGCAACATTATTTAGACGCGATGGCTACTTGCAAGTTCTATGGTTTCCCCGATATTTTCATAACAATTACTTGCAACCCCAGATGGCCTGAAGTTGTTCGATATCTAACAAGGCATAATCTTAAGCAAGAAGATAGACCAGATATTTGTTGTCGGGTCATTAAGATGAAGCTTGATAGACTAATGGAACAAGTGACTAAAGAAAAAAATTTTGGTGTTATAAACTCTGGTATGTTTCATATTATTAATCAATCGACTTTCTATTGTTTTAGTATTAAAACCGAAATTTATTAACAATGGCTTTATCTGTGTGTGTGTGTGCAGCTATGTATACAATAGAATTCCAGAAGAGAGGTCTGCCTCATGCACACATTCTTTTATTCTTGCATCGAGACTATAAAATGCGTACACCAGAAGACATTGATAAATTCATAAGCGCTGAGATTCCTGACAAAGAACTGGACAAGTACTTATATGAAGTTGTTTCTGATGTTATCATTCATGGACCTTGTGGTATTCATAACAGAGGAAGTGTTTGCATGAGAAATGGTACGTGCACTAAATTTTTTCCAAAACCATTCATGGAAAATACTGTCGTCGACGATGCTGGTTATCGAATATACAAACGGAGGAAAAACGGGAGATTCGTGCATAAAAAAGGTTTTGATTGTGATAACTGCTTTGTTATTCCGTATAACCAGGAATTTTCTATCTGTTATCGTGCTCATATTAATGTTGAGTGGTGTAATCAGTCACGTTCAGTGAAATATCTTTTCAAGTACATTACCAAAAGGCCGGATTATATTAGAGCTAACGTAGGAGAGGAAGACGATCAAAATGAAATCAAGAAATACTTTAACTGCATGTATGCCTATTTATTTAACGCATATGTCTAATTGAAAATATGTGTAAACCTATTAATTTAATATTTATTAAAAGTATTACTCTTTTATTAGATATGTCTCCGCATGTGAAGCTGTTTGACGAATATTGGCTTTTCCAATTTGCTATCGTACTACTCCCGTTGAAAAACTTCTGTTTCATCTTCCTGGACAGGAATTGGTAGTTTACAATGAAGATGATCCTATTGCAGATGTAATGAAGCGTTCAGCCAGAAGATCGAAATTGTTGGCCTGGATGGAATGCAATAAAAAACATCCGGAAGGTAGAAGTCTCACTTATGCTGAATTTCCAAATATGTTTGTGTGGATTAATAGTAAAAAGATCTGGCAACGAAGATCTGAAAGAAGAAAAAGTTTGCAATAGGTAGAATTACATATGTACCACCTTCGATAGGCCCGGCGTATTACTTGAGAATTTTACTTAATACAGTTCCAGGGGCCACAAGTTTTGATTTTTTTAAAACGGTAAAAGGTAAACTGTACAAAGAATTTAAAGATGCATGCTTTGCATTGGGATTATTGGATGACGACAAATAATATATTCTAGCTATAAAAGAGGCAAGTGTGTGGTGTTTTGGGCCGTTTCTAAGGAAGTTGTTTGTCATACTATTGCTTTCGAAAAGTGTTTTAGTGCCTCTCGATCTCTGGGTCGCTACAAAAGATATATTGTGCGAAGATATTTTGTATTTGCAAAGGAACCGTACGAACAACCACAGTAAGTATTTAGTTTTTAAAATATAAATTAATATAATATAATTTTTAATTTACTGATCTACACGAACGTATGCGATTATCATTCTGATAATAAATATGTCAACAAAAAAAAATTATCCCTAATGCAGGTCTAATGTTAAGTCAGGAACAGATAACAAATTTATGCTTAGCTGAGATTGAAATAATTATGCGGTCCAACGGAAGCTCTCTGTCAACTATTGTGAATATGCCTAAACCAGACCAATCTGTGATGGATAATAATGAGAATAGGCTTCTGATAGATGAGAGAAACTACAACCGTGATGAACAAAGAGAGAAATTAGACGAGTGGTTACGTATGTCGACCGATGAGCAACGAAGTGTCTACCTAGAAATTATTGAAGCTGTGAATTGTAACAAGGGAGGTATGTTTTTTGTTCATGGATTTGGTGGTACCGGAAAAACATTCTTGTGGAGTATTCTTGGCGCTGATATTCGATCTAGGGGTGATATTGTTCTTAATGTTGCATCGAGTGGTATAGCTTCTTTACTTATGGAAGGTGGTAGGACAGCTCATTCTAGATTTTGTATACCCATCCATGTGGACGAATTTACAATATGTTCGATAGATGGTAAATCACATGTTGCCGAGTTGATTAGAGAAGCAAAGCTCATTATATGGGATGAGGCTCCAATGATGAACAAATTTTGTTTCGAAACCTTGGATAGGAGTATGCGAGATATTATGAAGTGTGATCGGATTTTTGAAGGTAAGGTTTTTGTTTTAGGGGGTGATTTTAGACAAATTTTACCGGTTGTGCCAGAGGCTGGGAGAGTTGGGACAGTTTTAGCCTCTATAAACTCATCATTGCTTTGAGATAGTTGTAAAGTACTTCGGCTTACACAAAACATGAGGCTTCGCAAGGCAAAAAATAGTCAAGATGCAGATGCTCTCTCGACGTTTTCAAAATGGCTACTCGATATTGGGGATGGCAAGATCAACGAGCGTAACAATGGTGAGGTAGAAATAGAAATACCCGAGGATTTATTAATTGCTGCATGTGACAATCCTATACAAGCAATTGTTAAACAGATATACGGTCCATCATTTGCAACAAGGACCGATGCAAAATTCTTTTGCGAAAGAGCTATTCTTAGTCCAAGAAATGATGACGTCGATAAAATAAATCAATATATGCTCTCTCAACTTCCAGGTAAATTAAGAGTGCAGCTTTTTTTTAATATTTTTTTGCAAACAAAATTCAATATAAACGGTTTCTTATTTGAATTTTATTATATCTAGGGGAAGAGAGACAGTATTTGAGTTCAGACAGTATCGAGACTTCCGATACAAGTGCATACGATGATATGATCTACACTCAGGAATTCTTAAACAATATTCACGTTTCTGGATTACCTAACCATGTTCAGACACTGAAAAAGGGAGCACCTATCATGTTGCTTAGGAATATTGATCCTAAGGGAGGTTTATGCAATGGTACGAGATTGATGGTCACACAAATGGCTAATCATGTTATTGAAGCAAGGATTGTAACAGGTAAAAGAAACGTCAATGAAAAAGTTCTTATCCCTAGGATGTTTGTGTCACCACCGGATGCAAAGTTTCCCTTTCGTATGAGGCGTCGTCAGTTTCCCGTTGATCTTGCATTTGCGATCACTATAAACAAAAGCCAAGGACAGACGTTGATGTTCATATATTTTACCCTATTTTCCCTTAGTATATTCACATCTTTTGCATCTTTTGCTATCCATTTTCACCATTATTGCATAGCTTTAGGACTAATCATGCATTAGAGTTTAGTTGCATTGCATTTGCATCTTTTCATGCATAAACAGGTGATTTTGAAGCTTAAGGAGCATGGAAGCAATGCTGAGGAAGGAGTGAAGCAATCATGAAGGGAAAGCAAGAGAGTTAAGGCTGAAATAACAAGGTCCGGAGTCCAACTCGACCGCACACTCGACCAGACACTCGACTGTGTGCTGAGGAGGACTCGACCGAGTGGACAATGCACGAGAGAAGCCAGCTCGACCTGCCACTCGACCGAGCACAGGTCGAGTTGACCGAGCCGTTGACTATTTTGTCTTTTAGCATTTTTAGGGCTTCCACTCCCCTCCTATATAAAGCCTTGTACCTGCAGCCACAAAAGGAGTCAGCTTTTTAGATATTCTCTAAACCTAGTATTTACCTTTTTGGGATTTATTCCTTTTGCTTTTTATTTTCCTAGATCTTGTACTTGAAAAAGACTAAATTCCTCAATATTGTTAGTTTAATAACTTTCTTAATATTGAGAATTTAAGTTTCATTTCTTTTTCAATATTGTAGATCTTTGTTTTATCTATTTAATGATGCAAGTTTCAATCTTTTCTGGGTTTATGATTTTGATGTTTATCATGTGTTCTTGTGAGTAGTAGTTTAGGATCTTGAGGATGGGTTAGGCTGGGCTGTGAATGAGGTTTGTTTGGCTTGATCAAGCTTGATTGTTGTAGATCTCTTCTAGGGTAGATGTTCTTAATGCTGATCCTATATCTGAGAGGGTAGGATCTGATTTCAAGCATCTTAGCATCACACCAATGTTTAAGAGGCATAGATAAGGCTAGATCTAGAGCTTACCATCTTGCTTGCTAAGAGATTAGAGGTTTTGTTTGGTATGAGACATATTTCTTACTGCCTGCTTGTGTAGATTCTTTACTATGTGAGAGCAAGTCTAGAAATGCATAGGTTTGATTGTTTCTTGACCATGAGAGTGGGAGAAACTTGTCTTGGATTCATATGTCTAGAGATTAGCTCATGTTGTTTGAGATTTGTTGATCAAGTTAGATAGCCTCAATCATTAGTCCAGCCCATGAATCCCTCCTCAAGTCCTTCTTTGTTTATTGATTTTACAGTCTTAATCCTGTTGCTTGATTGTAGTTTGATCTGCCTTTGCATTACTCTGTTTTTATTGCATTGCTCTGTTTCTGCGTTTAGTCTAGCTCGACCACTCACTCGACCTACACTCGGTCGAGTGCTGGCTCGAGTTCATCCCCAGAACTCTGCTATTTATGATTTGTGATTGTCTTGTTTCATTCCTGTTCCATTTCTGCTGCATCCATTTAGTGTCCTGTTCATTATTGTCTTGCATTTGTTCTTTAGCTTAGTTTCTATTTCTGTTGGTTGCATCATTACTGTCTTAATCATTCTGTTTCATTTGCATTTAGTTCTTAGTTCATTTAGTTTACCTTCTGCACTTTACATTTTCATCATAGGATTGTTAGTGGCAACATCCTTTTCATCTGGCTTAAATTAGATCTTTATGCATATCTTAACTGTTCACAAACACTCAAATTGGATTGATACCCCTTATACTGCAACTGCATAAGGGGAATTGAAACACCTTACCATTCATCATCATCCATTCCATCTTAACCTTTCCACATATAAAATCTTGTTTCAATTTGGCGCCGTTGCCTATTTGAGTGTGTTTTTGTGACAATTAGGATCCATAAAAGTCTAAGATTAAGTTCGTTTATCCACTTGTTCATTACTGATCTTGTTTCTTCTTCTGCTTGTTTGTGATTGAGTTTCAGGTACCAGCTCGACCATCAACTCGACCACCACTCGACCGAGTGTGTGCTCGAGCACCTGATCGAGTCAGAAGCCGGATACAAATAGACATCAGTTCCCAGTCGACTCGACCACCCACTCGAGCCTGCGCTCGACCGAGTGCCTGTCCGAGTCTGTACTCGACTCTGTTGATGCAAACAAGGTCCAAGGGTCCTCACAATCTTCAGAGACTCCTTGATCACATCAACAAACCACCAAGGGACCTGAGACAGCAGAAAACAAGGATCTATCAGGAACAAGAACAACAAGTGCTAATGGAGAATCAAGCTCAACAAGCTCCAAGAGCAAGAAACATTGGTGCTGGAGATGCACCAAACACACATAACCAGAGAGCTGGTATTGTGCCTCCTACTGTTGCCAACAACAACTTTGAGATCAAAAGTGGATTGATCTCAATGATTCAAGCCAACAAGTTCCATTGGTTGCCAATGGAAGATCCCCTGGACCACCTTGATGAATTTGATAGGATATGTGGTCTCACTAAGATCAATGGGGTCAGTGAGGATGGCTTCAAGTTAAGGCTATTTCCATTCTCACTTGGAGATAAGGCTCACCTTTGGGAGAAGACTCTTCCTACTGGAGCAATAACCACATGGGATGCTTGCAAGAAGGCTTTCTTGGCCAAATTCTTTTCCAATGCTAGAACTGCTAGATTGAGAAATGAAATCTCTGGGTTTGCTCAAAGGAATAATGAGAGTTTTTGTGAAGCTTGGGAAAGGTTTAAAGGATTCCAGACTCAGTGTCCTCACCATGGCTTCAGCAATGAGTCCCTTTTAAGCACTTTGTATAGAGGAGTGCTTCCCAAGATCAGAATGCTTCTTGACACAGCCTCAAATGAAAACTTCCTCAACAAAAATGTTGAAGAAGGCTGGGAGTTGGTTAAAAATCTTGCTCAATCAGATGGCAATTATAATGAGGACTATGACAGAACCATAAGGTCATCATCAACTGATCAGGAGGACAAGTACAAGAGGGATTTGAAGATGGTCAATGAGAAGCTTGACAAGATCCTTCTTAGCCAACAAAAGTCTATTCACTTCATTGGTGAGGAAGAGGCTCCAGTTCAAGAAGGGGAGACTGAGTTTGCTGAGTTGTGCTACATGCAAAACCAAGGAGGATTCAAAGGCTACAACCAAGGAGGTTTCAAAAACAACAATCTCATATAGGAGTACCAATGTGGCCAACCCTCAAGACCAAGTTTATCCACCTCAGCAGCCTCCACAGCAACAAAGCTACATCCCTAAACAACAACATCAAGTGTTCCAGCCTCCATTGTGTCCCCCACCAGGGTTTCAGACTAACCAAGGCCAGGAACAAGACTTAAGGGCAATGATGCAACAGTTGTTGATTGGGCAAACACAAGGAAAGATTGAGGAAGCCAAACAGTTTGCTGAGTTGAATCAAAGACTCACATCACAGTACAATGATCTAAACATGAAGTTTGAGGGTCTTAACTCAAGAGTGAAGTATATGGAGAGTAACATTGCCTCTACTTCAGCTCCTAAACCTAGCCAACTCCCTGGAAAAGCTGTCCAAAATCCAAGAGAGTTCACAGCCAAGGCCATTCAAGTTCATGAGGACGAAGTCACTGAGGACAGTGAAGTCCAAGTTTGGGGGAATTTATCATTACTGAAGCCCAAGTGATGTTTTTGCAAAGCAACTGGAGTGCGACATTGCACTCGACCAGGTACTCGAACAGCCACTCGACCGAGTGCATGCTCGAGTGGTTGATCGAGCAGTGCAGATACAGAGCTGTTAAGCCTGCTAGATACATTCCTCCTCTTTACAAACCGCCTACCATTCCCAGGGACGTTTCAAGGCTCAAAGGATAAGGGAATTGAGGGAGATCATTGAGAACAAGGAGAAGATAGCTTTGCAACCAAGAGAAGGAGAAAGCCTGAAGGAAGAGGTTGTTATAGAGAAGAAGGAAGTGATGGCTATACAAGAAGCCATCATTACTTACCAAAAAGAGAGAGAGGACCTGCTTTGGAACAGTATGCTCCATACCCTCTCTATCAGAATTTTTACTTGAGATGTCAAAGAAAAGGGCTCATGACCAAGATATGAAGGACTTGAAAGAGATTGGAAAAGCTATTGTCCCAACAAAGCTTGAAGATCCAGGCTCATTCGACTTACCCTGTTCCATCAGCTACATGCACTTCAATAAGTGCCTTTGTGATTTAGGAGCTTCAGTGAGCTTGATGCCATATTCAGTAGCTGAGAAGTTAGGGTATAAAGACTTCAAGGATAGCAACTTCTATGTTAGTCTAGCAGATGGATCCAAGAGGGATGTGGTTGGAATGATTGAAAACCTCCCTATCAAAATAGGAGGAGCAAGGATCCCAACTGATTTTGCAATCATAAGCATGGAACAAGAGCCTAAAGACCCTCTTATCTTGGGAAGACCATTCTTAGCTACAGCTGGGGCTGTTATTGATGTGAAGATGGGGACTGTCAAGCTCCACTTGACTGAAGACTTCACTATGAAGTTTGACATCAACAATCCCACTAATCTGCCTTCCAAATATGATCCAAAAGAAAGGAGGATCATGAGGTCTCAAGTGAGGAAAATGCTTCAAGGGGTAAGCTAACCTTTCAAGAAGATTTAGTGGAGAAGCTAAAGGGTTCAGTTCAAGTGCTAGCTGGTTTAGTGAAGGAACTTCAAGTTCAGCTCAACAAAAGGTCTTTGAAGAAGGCAAGACCAAAACTCAAGTTTAAGAAGAAACATGGTTCAAGTGTCAAGGAAGTAGTGATCAAGAAGGAGCACCAAGGTTACCAAGCAGAACCAGGAGGGATTTCATCACCTCCTTGGTCTCCTAATCAAGCTTAAAGAGCTATAAGAAGTCAAGCTTAGTGACTCTAAACAAGCTCACTAGGGAGGAAGTCCCTAAGGTATCCTTTGTAAATATAGTTTATTTTCCTAGTAGTTTTGATATGTTTTATTTTATGTTTGTGTTGGACAGGCTTTTGAGGAAGAATGATGTTCATACATTTTACCCTGTTTTCCCTTAGTATATTCACATCTTTTGCATCTTTTGCTATCCATTTTCACCATTA
>CM043880.1:25253568-25592235 GCA_024034495.1 Camelina laxa | reverse complement strand
GGATGTCGAACAACTGAATGTACTCATGAAGTTCATGAAAGTCCTCTGAAACTACTGAGTGTCTCTTATCTCTTGCCTTGCCCCATTTCTGAAGCTTGTTGAGCCGATCATGAGCCTCCCTAACACCCTTTCCTAGTCTCGGTGCTGTGTACATCAAAGTGATACCTCCTCTGGGGTCTTCTGAATCCTCCATCGGGTTGTCTTCTTCTGCAGAGATCTCCATTCTCTGATCCTCTTCCTCAACATACAAAACGCTTCTATCAGCGATAAACTCAATGTTCTCACCATTCAAGATTGTTGTTAGATTCGCAAAGGTAGAAGGATCCCTGCTTCTTCACCTCTGGGGTGAACGAATTTCTTAGACAAACTTTCCATGCTTGTTTTCCCCAGTCTAAAGTGTGAATCTGTTTCAGGTACATCCATCAGGGCCACGGTGGAAACGAGTCCAAAGGGAGAGGACGCCTGCTGCTTCTAATATCCATGTCACAAACCCCTCCCATATACATAACTCCGTGAGTGTTATTCAGTCTCACCACCCACGTCTTGTAAGTCTTGCGATGGTTTAATGGAAGAAGGCGTACGATGTGTCTGAAGCGGCCATAATGACGACGCCTATTCCTTGTCAATTTCCGCTGCAGTGCCAGTCCCATTAGTGAATCCAAAACTTCCTCAAGCTGCTTCACAGTAAGGCTGTAAGTCCGACCATGTATCATAAACGTGAAATAGCCTAAACTGCCCTCACTCCATCTCAGGCGCATTCGCGAACAGGTGAACTTGCAAGGAGCTTAAAAGCTGGATGGCTCTCTGTAAGCGCTTTTTGGCGTGTTCATAAGCTTGTTAAGGGTTGCATGGCCGAAAAGATATTCGACATCCGCTGCAATACCAAGGTCCATCATGGTTTGACTGTGGGGATATCTTGTTCCCATAAACTCATGTTGCTGAAACAAATCATAGTATTCCTGGGCAGATAGCTTCGATTTAGACTTCTTCTTGACAGATTTCCTTGATGATGCACTCTCACGAGCCTGCTCCATCTCATAATCTGTACCTTCATCCTCTGTTTCACTGGCTTTTCCCACGAGCTTTGTCCTTACTAGATCGTTTACTGCTTGACTCAGCGCCTTGCGTAGGCGGCTTAGAAGTAACAGCACGTGGACTAGAACCTGACAACCATACTTCTCATCCATCTCATCCCAAAAATTGTCAAACATTGTAAAGCTAAGACAATTCAAACTCAAAACCAAAGATTAGTTGGTTAGACCAAATAACAACACTAATCGCAAAACTCAATGTTAAAATGAGAGTGTTAAAGTATGAAACGGATTGAGTCGGCACCAAGTCGATACGGTGTTACAACAGCGATTGGTCGAGTCAGGTGGGTCGAGTCGGAATGTTGTTTCTTGATCAAGCGGAATAAAGAGGCTATTTCAGCGGGTGCTCTAGGACGGTGGATCGAGTGAAAGAGAATGTTGGCTCTGGGAGCAGCTCTAAGTCGTCGTCGATCGAGTCGAATGAAACTCAGAGTGTTTCTGGTTAAGCCGCTTGAAGAAAAACAGCTTCAGACTGAGTCCCACAAGTTGCAGCGTCGTCGGTCTTGAGAGCAGCTAAACACAACAGATCGACGAAGGACGTCTCTTGGCAGCTCTCCGCGACGGTCCGATCGAGTCACCAAGATGACGCAGATCGAGTGAATGTTGAGTCGAGTTGCGAAAGGGGGCTTCATGGCAGCTCCAGTCGAGTGGAGTAGCGGCGAGGTCAGTCGGAACGGGTGTCGGCGAGAGGAGTTCAGCTAAGCAGTCTCGAGCAGTTGTGTCTTGGATTGAGCGAAGGACGTCGGTCTCTTCTGGTAAGCTTCTTGAACTCGAACAAGCTGGTGAGAGAGAGATGAAAGTAATTGATATGTTGTGTTTGGTGAGAGGAAAGAGTAATAAGGGTGTGTATTAAATATCTAGAGATGGAGAAGGTAAAAAGGGAGTGAAATTGAGCATGGGGAGCAAGGGGAGAGTGATGGGTGAGTGGTGATGAGGTGACAAAAGGTTGATCTGTTTTAGGAGAGGGGGCAAGAAAGATGGGAGGTGAGGTGTGGGCGTTGAAAATTTTGTGTGGTTGGGGGAGGGAGAGTTCACGTGGGCGTTCTTCTTCTTCCTCCCATTTTTTTTTTTTTTTTTTGTAAGAAGAAGAAGAAGTTTCTGTGTATCCTCTATCTCTGTTCTCCACACTCCCTTCTATAGATTCCTGAATACAAGAAAACCAAAAACAAAAATTAAAAACCAAAGATCCTAAAGAACAAAGTGGTACCTTTGGGACTTCCTCCCAAGTGAGCTTGTTTAAAGTCCTTAGCTTGACTTTTCAGCTTTTTATGCTTTTTGGGGTTCATAGAGGAGCACAGAAGACCCTTTTAGTCGGACTTGATCAGCTAGATATTTCTTGACTCTCTGACCATTTACAGTGAATTCACTACCATCCTTGTTCAGAAGAGTGATTGCTCCGAATGGCAGAACTTCCTTGACGTCAAAAAGTCCAGACCACCTAGACTTAAGCTTTCCAGGAAATAACTTAAGTTTGGAATTGAAAAGCAAAACCTGATCTCCAGCCTTGAGCTCTTTGACAACAATTTTCTTATCATGAAAATTTTTGGATCTTTCTTTGTAAATTTTTGAGCTCTCATAGGCATCAAGTCTGATTTCTTCCAACTTGTGGATGTCCAGAGACCTCTTAGCCTGAGCTGTATCAATATCCAAGTTCAGCAACTTCATAGCCCAAAGCGCCATATACTCAACCTCCACAGGAAGATGGCATGTTTTACCATATATCAACTGAAATGGTGTTCCTGCCTATCTGGCTTTTGCTGTTCTGTACGCCCAGAGAGTCTCGGCTAACTTGACAGACCAGTCTTTCTTTGAAACTCCAACAATCCTTGACAGTATACCCTTGATTTGCTTGTTCGAAACCTCAACCTGTCCGCTGGTCTGAGGGTGATACGTGGTAGACACCTTATGCTTGACCCCATACTTCTTCAGCATACCTTCAAACACCTTGTTGACGAAGTGAGTTCCACCATCACTGATCACTGCTCTGGGTACCCCATACCTTGGAAAGATTATACTCTTGAACAGCTTCAGAACAACCTTGTGATCATTGGTGGGACTGGCAATGGCTTCGACCCACTTAGAAACATAATCAACTGCCACTAGAATATAGACATTGCCATTTGATGGAGGGTTGAAAGGTCCCCTGAAGTCTATCCCCCAAACTTCAAATATCTCTACTTCCAGGATCGGATTCTAGGGTATCTCGTTCCTCCTTGTGATGTTGCTCATCCTCTAACAAGCATCACACTTGGTTATGAAGCTGTGAGCGTCCTTGAACAAGGTTGGCCACCAGACACCTGCTTGGAGAACCTTCTGAGCTGTCTTGAATGTGGCGAAATGGCCCCCATAGTTGGAGCCGTGACAGTGATCAAGCACTCCCTGCACTTCCCCTTCTGCTATGCATCTTCTGAATAGACCGTCAGAACCTCTCTTGTACAGATAGGGTTCATCCCAGAAGTAATGGTTGACCTCTCTGAAAAACTTCTTCTTCCTGTAGGGATCCATGTCGTCATGAACTTCTCCACATTCCTTGTAATTCACGAAATCAGCATACCATGGTGCAGTATATGAAGTGATCACCATACAATTCATTTTTAGGTTCTCAACCCCAGTGTCATGCATCTGCTCACAAACCTGGGCGACCTTAAGTTGTCCTGCATTGAGTCATCTATTGGAACAACATCTTCAATCCTCATCCTTGACAAGTGGTCTGCTACTCCATTTTCTATTCCCTTCTTGTCAACTATCTCCATGTCAAACTCTTGGAGAAGCAGGATCCATCTCAACAGTCTCGGTTTGGTATCCTTCTTCGAGTAGATGTGTCTCAGAGCGGCATGATCGGTATACACAATGACCTTCGAACCCACAAGATAACTCCTGAATTTTTCGAATGCACAACTGCCAAGAGTTCCTTCTCTGTGGTAGCATACCTTCCCGAGTCTCGTCCAAGGTACGACTGTAGTAGATGACATGAAGCTTCTTGTCAATACGCTGTCCTAGAACAGCTCCAACTGCAAAGTCTGAAGCGTCACACATAATCTCGAAAGGATGATCCCAATTTGGAGTTTGAACTATGGGTGCCGAAACTAAAGCCTCCTTGATCTTGCTGAAAGCTTCCAAGCACGCTGCATCAAATTCGAACTCAACTTCCTTGCACAGCAACCTTGTCAAAGGTCTTGCAATTTTCGAGAAATCCTTAATGAATCTCCTGTAAAACCCAGCTTGTCCCAAAAAACTTCTGATGTCCTTCACTGTCTTAGGCGGTTGAAGCTGGACAATGACCTCAATCTTAGCTTTGTCTCAGCATGTCCTTTCTCAGAAATCTGAGTGCCAGAACGATCCCTTCTTCAACCATGAAGTGGCATTTCTCCCAGTTCAGCACCAGGTTCGTCTCCTCACATCGCGTCAATACCCTGCATAGTTTCAACAAACAGGAGGAGAAAGTGGAACCGTATACAGAGAAGTCGTCCATAAACACTTCCACTGACTCCTCGATTATATCCAAGAAAATTGAAGTCATGCACCTCTGAAAGGTGGCAGGATCATTGCACAACCCAAATGGCATGCGTCTGTAGGCAAAAGTGCCATAGGGACAAGTAAAGGTTGTCTTTTCCTGATCATTTGGGTGGATAGGGATTTGGAAGAATCCACTATACCCATCAAGAAAACAGTAATAAGGATGACTGGCTAGTCTTTCCAACATTTGATCAATGAAAGGTAGAGGAAAATGATCCTTCCTAGAAACAGCATTCAACTTCCTATAATCAATGCACACATCCTATGTCCTGTGATGGTCCTAGTTGGGATTAGCTCATTTTTTTCATTTTTGATGACAGTAATTCCTCCCTTTTTAGGTACACAGTGCACTGGAGATACCCAAGTACTATCAGAGTTAGGATAGATAACTCCAGCATCAAGTAGTTTTAGGATTTCTTTCTTAACTACCTCTTTCAGATTAGGATTCAATCTTCTTTGGGGTTCAATACTAGCATATGATTTATTTTAAAGATTGATCCTATGGGTGCAAAGAATAGGTGAGATTCCCTTGATATCATCTAAAGAATAACCTATAGCTTTTCTATACTTTTTTAGCTCAGTTACTAGCAACCCCAATTCATCATCACTCAACCTAGCATTCACTATGACAGGATAAGTAGAATTGGCTCACAGAAAAACATACCTGAGTCCGGAAGGGAGAGTTTTGAGTTCTACCTTTGGAGCCTTCAGTTCTGACCAGTCGTCAGCATGGGAGTCAGGAATGATCGCGGTCGAGTGAGAGGGGTGCGACTCGATCGAACGAGACATCGGTGTCTCGAGTCGGGTCTTGACGTCGGTCGAGTGGGAGATATCACGTTTCGAACTCTCTGTCTCAACTGCACGGACCTCCTCTGCGTTAGATAGCTGCTCGAATTCCTCTGATCCATCCGTTTCTCTGTGGGAATCTAGCAGATTTTTGTAACAAGTGGTCTCCCCATGCAGGAACCCTTCTTCTCCACCCTTAGTTAAAGCAGTCTTGAGATGATCCTCCTCAGCTAGTTCCTCCAACAGCTCATCAGCCAACTTATCCATCTCTTCAATGTAGAAGACTTGTCCTCCTATTGTCGGCTTTTTCAAAGTATCCTTGATGTCAAACTTCATGATGAAGTCGTCGCCCATATTGAGATAAATCTTGCCATTCCTGACATCAATGATGGCTCCAGCAGTTGCCACGAACGGTCTTCCTAAGATCAAAGGCTCTTTTGGTTCTTCATCCATCTCCAGAACCACAAAGTCGGTTGGCACTTCCACGTCTCTGATCCTGACAGATAAGTCTTCCGAAATACCATGTGGAAGTCTCACTGATCTATCTGCAAGGATGAGGGAGATGTCACAACCCTTAAACCTTGTGAAACCCAACCTCTTAGCCACAGAGAACGGCATCAGATTGACTGAAGCGCCAAGATCACATAGACACTTGTCAAAAGACATAGGTCCAATGGAGCAGGCTAGAGTGAATGATCCAGGATCTTTAAGCTTCTTGGGTACAACCTTCTTCTGGATGATTGCACTGCACTCAAGACTTAGTACCACCATGCCTTGAACTTCCTTTGATCTCTCCATCACTAAGTCCTTGAGGAATTTCTTGTAGTGAGGAACATGTGCGAATGCATCCAGCAGTGGCATTCTCAACTCAATCTCATTTACTTGTTTTTCAAACAAGGCTTTGTATTTCTCAGTAAGTTGCTTCTTGAACCTCACTGGAAACGGTAGAGGAGGCTTGTACGGTGGAGGGATGAATCTCGCAGGTCTGTCATCAGGAACAGCAGGTTCCTTAACAGCTTCAGGTTCGAACTGCTTCACTTGCTTGATTGGATCTTTGGCTGCTTCTACTGGGTTCTCCATCTGAGCGTCATCCTGAACAAAATCCTCCCCATCTAATTTCCCATTGTCCTCAGTGACGTCTGAAACTCCTTGTCTGGGAGGCAATGTTTTCCCACTTCTCAGCGTAATTGCGTTTGCAAACTCCTTGGGGTTCTGGACAACTTTCCCTAGGAATTGGCCAGACTTTGGTGCAGAGGTAGAAGCAGATTGGCCTTCCATATACCTTATCTTCGAATTCAGAGCTTCAAACTATACGTTCAGATCATTGTAGGAACATTCCAGCCTCTGACTAAGGTCAGCAAACTTCTTAGCAGTATCCATAGAACCGCTATCTTGACCCTGAAGAATTTGTTGCATCATTTGCTTCATTTCTTGATATGGGGTTGGAGTAGGCTGAACTGGTTGAGAACGGAATCATGGAGGTGGTCCTGGAGGAGCTTGGTAACCCTGCTGGAACTGTTGTTATGGAGCGAATCCCGGATTGTAAGGCACAGAAGGTTTTAGTTGACCTTTCTGTTGTTGTTGAGGCGGGTACTCCTGATCTTGTGGGTTAGCAACATTGGTACTTCAGTAAGACAAATTGGGGTTCGTCTTTTAGGGGTTGTAACCTTTGTTGTATCCACCCTGATTCTGAACATAGCTGATCTCCTCAGTTTGCTCGCCCTCCCCATCTGGAACTTGGAAAGGGTCATCATCAGATACAAAGTGGACGCTCCTCTGCTGGCTTAGCAAGATATGGTCAAGCTTCTCATTGACATTTTTGAGGTCCCTCTTGTACTTCTCCTCAGACCCAGCGTCGCCGCGAACTGTGCGGTCATAGTGCTCATTGTAGTTGCCGTCAGACTGAGCGAGATTCTCCACCAGTTGCCATTCTTCCTCAACGTCTTTATTCAGGAAATTACCATTAGAAGCAGTGTCAAGCAGCATGCGGATTTTTGGAAGTACACCACGGTATAGAGTGCTCAGCAGTGAATCGTTGCTGAAACCATGGTGTGGACAATGGCTATGGTAACCCTTGAAACGCTCCCATGCTTCACATAATGATTCCGAGCTCTTTTGAGTGAAGCTGAAAATCTCATTTATGAGACGTGCTGTTCTGGAGTTGGAGAAAACCCAAAATCGAGTTCTCACATAGTCCTACTAGTCCGGATAGCGCGAACTAGAACTACACAGGATCCTACTCTTGTCGGCTAGAACCTAACACTTTCTAACAAGCTCAACTCGGAAAAGGCCTCACACTCAAAAATACAATTGGCTTGAAAGAATGGTAGGTTAAGGGTGCGGGAAACTGTTCCAAAGATGGGAACCAGCTACTTGGATTAACAAGGGTGGTAAAACGGAGAAAGATAATCCAAGTATGTATGTGGTATCGATGAGTTCAACTTCAATGCATAACAGGATAATTGCAAGTCAGGATTAGGTTCAGGTAGATAGGGAATGATATCAATTCAAAACATGCTTCAATCAAGACTAGAATGCAATTTCGAGAATTCAAAACCTGGTTCAGTCTTACATTTCAAGTTCATTCAACATGTATTAAAGAACTAATAACAAGGGCCTTGATCCTATCCTATTGAATTCAGCATGTTAACAAGGTTAAAATCATCATCAACCCCTATGCTAAATGCAACATTCCTAAATCAACAACACTAGACTCAATCCTAATATGCAAATGCAAACTACATGGACACTCTGATTTTGTGGAAATTTTCGAAATTTTTCAAATGTTTATGGCTTTTCTGATGAATGCAGACTCAAACATGATATGATGCAAAAATTTGAAAATAAAAATCACAGAAAACATCATCAGATACATCATCTCAAACCCTCCCCCAAACTTAAATTACACAGTCCGCTGTGTAAGAAAAATTTGCAGGAGAATTTACGAATCACAACAGAAACAATGCAGGAATGAAATGGTATGTACAAAGGAAATGTTCGAGTACCTCAGTAGTAGAAGAAGGAGTCGGTGCTCGCCCAAGGAGGAGCGTGATACTGACTCTGTCCTTCCTCTTGTTCGGGATCCACAGGAGTGACCGCAGCTGGTTGGTCGACTTGCTACTCTACTGCTTGGGTGTTATGATAAACATTTGGTTACTCGTTGCACTGCATATCGTCGACCCTGGACTCACCATGATCCGATAATAGCACAACATCCGCCGTATGCGGATGGTCACCTTGAGGCTCTGTCTGCTGCTCAATCGCTGGCCTGGTCTGGTGGTCGATCTGAGACTCGTTCTGCTGTTCAATCACTGGTTCAGGTGGTGATGCTCAGCTGGACGGCTTAAGGAAGGTCCCTTTTTGGCTCTCTTCAAAGACTTTCTCGCTCTCTCCCGGGGCTCATGAGCGGAATGCCGTGGTTGAGCTGGAGAGGGTTGCTGCGTCTGTGGTGTGTAAGCAGACCGGCGTGCTGGAGATGGTTGTGCTCGGCGAGTTTGCTCAAGCCGTGTAGAAAAGCGTCCCTGTATTGGCATGACATCCTGGGAAAGCACTGGGATGGCAGCAGTGGATGTCGAACAACTGAATGTACTCATGAAGTTCATGAAAGTCATCTTGAAACTACTGAGTGTCTTGTCTCTTGCCTTGCCCCATTTCTGAAGCTTGTTGAGCCGATCATGAGCCTCCCTAACACCCTTTCCTAGTCTCGGTGCTGTGTACTCATCAAAGTGATACCTCTCTGGGTGATAGTCTTCTGAATCCTCCTCCATCGGGTTGTCTTCTTCTGCAGAGATCTCCATTCTCTGATCCTCTTCCTCAACATACAAAACGCTTCTATCAGGGATAAACTCAATGTTCTCACCATTCAAGATTGTTGTTAGATTCGCACAAGGTAGAAGGATCCTTGCTTCTTCACCCTCTGGGTGAACGAATTTCTAGACAAACTTTCCATGCTTGTTTTCCCAGTCTAAAGTGTGAATCTGTTTCAGGTGGTACATATCCATCCAGCGCGGTGGAAACGAGTCCAAAGGGAGAGGGACGCCTGCTGCTTCTAATATCCATGTCACAACCCCTCCCATATACATAACTCCGGGTGAATGAGTGTTATTCAGTCTCACCACCCACGTCTTGTAAGTCTTGCGATGGTTTAACAGGAAGAAGGCGAACGATGTGTCTGAAGCGAAGCCCATAATGACGACGCCTATTCCTTGTCGATTTCCGCTGCAGTGCCAGTCCCACTAGTGAATCCAAAAACTTCCTCAAGCTGCTTCACAGTAAGGCTGTAAGTCCGACCATGTATCATAAACGTGAAATAGCCTAAACTGCCCTCTGACTCCATCTCAGGCGCATTCGCGAACAGGTGAACTTGCAAGGAGCTTAAAAGCTGGATGGTTTCCTCTCTGTAAGCGTTCTTTGGCGTGTTCATAAGCTTGCTAAGGTTGCATTGGCCGAAAAGATATTCGACATCCGCTACAATACCAAGGTCCATCATGGTTTGACTGTGGGAATATCTTGTTCCCATAAACTCATGTTGCTGAAACAAATCATAGTATTCCTGGGCAGATAGCTTCGATTTAGACTTCTTCTTGACAGATTTCCTTGATGATGCACTCTCACGAGCCTGCTCCATCTCATAATCTGTACCTTCATCCCTCTGTTTCACTGGCTTTTTTCCACGAGCTTTGTCCTTACTAGATCGTTTTACTGCTCTGCTTGACTCAGCGCCTTGCGTAGGCGGCTTAGAAGTAACAGCACGTCCTGGAACCTGACAACCATACTTCTCATCCATCTCATCCCAAAAATTGTCAGACATTGTAAAGCTAAGACAATTCAAACTCAAAACCAAAGATTAGTTGGTTAGACCAAATAACAACACTAATCGCAAAACTCAATGTTAAAATGAGAGTGTTAAAGTATGAAACGGATTGAGTCGGCGCCAAGTCGATACGGTGTTACAACAGCGATTGTCGAGTCAGGTGGGTCGAGTCGGAATGTTGTTTCTTGATCAAGCATAATAAAGAGGCTATTTCAACGGGTGCTCTAGGACGGTGGATCGAGTCGAAGAGAATGTTGGCTCTGGGAGCAGCTCTAAGTCGTCGTCGATCGAGTCGAATGAAACTCTGAGAGTGTTCTGGTTAAGCCGCTTGAAGAAAAACAGCTTCAGACTGAGTCCCACAAGTTGCAGCGTCGTCGGTCTTGAGAGCAGCTAAACACAACAGATCGACGAAGGACGTCTCGGTTGGCAGCTCTACGACGGTCGATCGAGTCGGCACCAAGATGACGCGGATCGAGTGAATGTTGAGTCGAGTTGCGAAAGGGGGCTTCATGGCAGCTCCAGTCGAGTGGAGTAGCGGCGAGGGTCGAGTCGGAACGGGTGTCGGCGAGAGGAGTTCAGCTAAGCAGTCTCGAGCAGTTGTGTCTTGGATTGAGCGAAGGACGTCGGTCTCTTCTGGTAAGCTTCTTGAACTCGAACAAGCTGGTGAGAGAGAGATGAAAGTAATTGATATGTTGTGTTTGGTGAGAGGAAAGAGTAATAAGGGTGTGTATTAAATATCTAGAGATGGAGAAGGTAAAAAGGGAGTTGAAATTGAGCATGGGGAGCAAAGAAGGGGAGAGTGATGGGTGAGTGGTGATGAGGTGACAAAAGGTTGATGTGTTTTAGGAGAGGGGGCAAGAAAGATGGGAGGTGAGGTGACAGGGGCGTTGAAAATTCACGTGGTTGGGGGAGGGAGAGTTCACGTGGGCGTTCTTCTTCTTCCTTTTCTTCAATTTTTTTTTTTTTTTTTTTTTGTAGAAGAAGAAGAAGAAGTTTCTGTGTATCCTCTATCTGTGTTCTCCACACTCCCTTCTATAGATTCCTGAATACAAGAAAACCAAAAACAAAAATTAAAAACCAAAGATCCTAAAGAACACAGTGGTACCTTTGGGACTTCCTCCCAAGTGAGCTTGTTCAAAGTCCTTAGCTTGACTTTTCAGCTTTTTATGCTTTTTGGGGTTCATAGAGGAGCACAGAAGACCCCTCTAGTCGGACTTGATCAGCTAGATATTTCTTGACTCTCTGACCATTTACAGTGAATTCGCTACCATCCTTGTTCAGAAGAGTGATTGCTCCGAATGGAAGAACTTCCTTGACGTCAAAAGGTCCAGACCACCTAGACTTAAGCTTTCCAGGAAATAACTTAAGTTTGGAATTGAAAAGCAAAACCTGATCTCCAGCCTTGAGCTCTTTGACAACAATTTTCTTATCATGAAAATTTTTGGATCTTTCTTTGTAAATTTTTGAGCTCTCATAGGCACCAAGTCTGATTTCTTCAAACTCGTGGATGTCCAGAGACCTCTTAGCCTGAGCTGTATCAATATCCAAGTTCAGCAACTTCATAGCCCAAAACGCCATATACTCAACCTCCACAGGAAGATGACATGTTTTACCATATATCAACTGAAATGGTGTTCTGCCTATTGGCGTTTTGAATGCTGTTCTGTACGCCCAGAGAGTCTTGTCTAACTTGACAGACCAGTCTTTCTTTGAAACTCCAACAGTCCTTGACAGTATACCCTTGATTTGTTTGTTCGAAACCTCAACCTGTCCGCTGGTCTGAGGGTGATACGCGGTAGACACCTTATGCTTGACCCCATACTTCTTCAGCATACCTTCAAACACCTTGTTGACGAAGTGAGTTCCACCATCACTGATCACTGCTCTGGGTACCCCACACCTTGGAAAGATTATACTCTTGAACAGCTTCAGAACAACCTTGTGATCATTGGTGGGACTGGCAATGGCTTCGACCCACTTAGAAACATAATCAACTGCCACTAGAATATAGACATTGCCATTTGATGGAGGGTTGAAAGGTCCCCTGAAGTCTATCCCCCAAACGTCAAATATCTCTACTTCCAGGATCGGATTCTGGGGCATCTCGTTCCTCCTTGTGATGTTGCTCATCCTCGAACAAGCATCACACTTGGTTATGAAGCTGTGAGCGTCCTTGAACAAGGTTGGCCACCAGAGACCTGCTTGGAGAACCTTCTGAGCTGTCTTGAATGTGGCGAAATGGCCCCCATAGTTGGAGCCGTGACAGTGCTCAAGCACTCCCTGCACTTCCCCTTCTGCTATGCATCTTCTGAATAGACCGTCAGAACCTCTCTTGTACAGATAGGGTTCATCCCAGAAGTAATGGTTGACCTCTCTGAAAAACTTCTTCTTCCTGTAGGGATCCATGTCGTCAGGAACTTCTCCACAGACCTTGTAATTCACGAAATCAGCATACCATGGTGCAGTATATGAAGTGATCACCATACAGTTGATTTTTTGGTTCTCAACCCCAGTTTCATGCATCTGCTCACAAACCTGGGCGACCAGAAGTTGTTCCTCAGGCATTGAGTAATCTATTGGAACAACATCTTCAATCCTCATCCTTGACAAGTGGTCTGCTACTCCATTTTCTATTCCCTTCTTGTCAACTATCTCCATGTCAAACTCCTGAAGAAGCAGGATCCATCTCAACAGTCTCGGTTTGGTATCCTTCTTCGAGTATATGTGTCTCAGAGCAGCATGATCGGTATACACAATGACCTTCGAACCCACAAGATAACTCCTGAATTTTTCGAATGCAAACACAACTGCCAAGAGTTCC
This sequence comes from Camelina laxa, assembly GCA_024034495.1. Lineage (NCBI taxonomy): Eukaryota > Viridiplantae > Streptophyta > Magnoliopsida > Brassicales > Brassicaceae > Camelina > Camelina laxa. Next base: position 25,579,208 of record CM043880.1, on the reverse strand, counting down.
TTCTCTGTGGTAGCATAACATCCCTGAGTCTCGTCCAAGGTACGACTCGCGTAGTAGATGACATGAAGCTTCTTGTCAATACGCTGTCCCAGAACAGCTCCAACTGCAAAGTCTGAAGCGTCACACATAATCTCGAAAGGATGATCCCAATTTGGAGCTTGAACTATGGGTGTCGAAACTAAAGCCTCCTTGATCTTGCTGAAAGCTTCCAAGCACGCTGCATCAAATTCGAACTCAACTTCCTTGCACAGCAACCTTGTCAAAGGTCTTGCAATTTTCGAGAAATCCTTAATGAATCTCCTGTAAAACCCAGCTTGTCCCAAAAAACTTCTGATGTCCTTCATTGCCTTAGGCGGTTGAAGCTGGACCATGACCTCAATCTTAGCTTTGTCTCAGCATGTCCTTTCTCAGAAATCTATGTCCCAGAATGATCCCTTCTTCAACCATGAAGTGGCATTTCTCCCAGTTCAGCACCAGGTTCGTCTCCTCACCTCGCGTCAATACCCTGCATATATTCAACAAACATGAGGAGAAAGTGGAACCGTATACAGAGAAGTCGTCCATAAACACTTCCACTGACTCCTCGATTAAATCCAAGAAAATTGAAGTCATGCACCTCTAAAAGGTGGCAGGAGCATTGCACAAACCAAATGGCATGCGTCTGTAGGCAAAAGTACCATAGGGACAAGTAAAGGTTGTCTTTTCCTGATCATTTGGGTGGATAGGGATTTGGAAGAATCCACTATACCCATCAAGGAAACAGTAATAAGGATGACTGGCTAGTCTTTCCAACATTTAATCAATGAAAGGTAGAGGAAAATGATCCTTCCTAGAAACAACATTCAACTTCCTATAATCAATGCACATCCTATGTCCTGTGATGGTCCTAGTTGGGATTAGCTCATTTTTTTCATTTTTGATGACAGTAATTCCTCTCTTTTTAGGTACACAGTGCACTGGAGATACCCAAGTACTATCAGAGATAGGATAGATAACTATAGCATCAAGTAGTTTTAGGATTTCTTTCTTAACTACCTCTTTCAGATTAGGATTCAATCTTCTTTGGGGTTCAATACTAGCATATGGGGTTCTATAGCTTTTCTATACTTTTTTAGCTCAGTTACTAGCAACCCCAATTCATCATCACTCAACCTAGCATTCACTATGACAGGATAAGTAGAATTGGCTCCCGGAAAAACATACCTGAGTCCGGAAGGGAGAGTTTTAAGTTCTACCTTTGGAGCCTTCAGTTCTGACCAGTCGTCAGCATGGGAGTCAGGAATGATCGCGGTCGAGTGAGAGGGGTGCGACTCGATCGAACGGGACATCGGTGTCTCGAGTCGGGTCTTGACGTCGGTCGAGTGGGAGATATCACGTTTCGAACTCTCTGTCTCAACTGCACGGACCTTCTCTGAGTTAGATAGCTGCTCGAATTCCTCTGATCCATCCGTTTCTCTGTGGGAATCTAGCAGATTTTTGTAACAAGTGGTCTCCCCATGCAGGAACCCTTCTTCTCCACCCTTAGTCAAAGCAATCTTGAGATGATCCTCCTCAGCTAGTTCCTCCAACAGCTCATCAGCCAACTTATCCATCTCTTCAATGTAGAAGACTTGTCCTCCTATTGTCGGCTTTTTCAAAGTATCCTTGATGTCAAACTTCATGATGAAGTCGTCGCCCATATTGAGATAAATCTTGCCATTCCTGACATCAATGATGGCTCCAGCAGTCGCCAAGAATGGTCTTCCTAAGATCAAAGGCTCTTTTGGTTCTTCATCCATCTCCAGAACCACAAAGTCGGTTGGCACTTCCAGGTCTCTGATCCTGACAGGTAAGTCTTCCAAAATACCATGTGGAAGTCTCACTAATCTATCTGCAAGGATGAGGGAGATGTCACAACCCTTAAACCTTGTGAAACCCAACCTCTTAGCCACAGAGAACGGCATCAGATTTACTGAAGTGCCAAGATCACATAGACACTTGTCAAAAGACATAGGTCCAATGGAGCAGGGTAGAGTGAATGATCCAGGATGATTACACTGCACTCAAGACTGAGTACCACCATGCCTTGAACTTCCTCTGATCTCTCCATCACTAAATCCTTGAGGAATTTCTTGTAGTGAGGAACAAGTGCGAATGCATCCAGCAGTGGCATTCTCAACTCAATCTCCTTGACTTGTTTTTCGAACAAGGCTTTGTATTTCTCAGTAAGCTGCTTCTTGAACCTCACTGAAAACGGTAGAGGAGGCTTGTACGGTGGAGGGATGAATCTCGCAGGTCTGTCATCAGGAACAGCAGGTTCCTTAACAGCTTCAGGTTCGAACTGCTTCACTTGCTTGATTGTATCTTTGGCTGCTTCTACTGGGTTCTCCATCTGAGCGTCATCCTGAACAAAATCCTCCCCATCTAATTTCTCACTGTCCTCAGTGACGTCTGGAACTCCTTCTCTGGGAGGCAATGTTTTCCCACTTCTCAGCGTAATTGCGTTTGCAAATTCCTTGGGGTTGTGGACAGCTTTCCCTGGGAATTGGCCAGACTTTGGTGCCGAGGTAGAAGCAGATTGGCCTTCCACATACCTTATCTTCGAATTCATAGCTTCAAACTATACGTGCAGATCATTGTAGGAACATTCCATCCTCTGACTAAGGTCAGCAAACTTCTTAGCAGTATCCATAGAACCGCTATCTTGACCCTGAAGAATTTGTTGCATCATTTGCTTCATTTCTTGATCTGGGGTTGGAGTAGGCTGAACTGGTTGAGAGCGGAATCATGGCGGTGGTCTTGGAGGAGCTTGGTAACCCTGTTGGAACTGTTGTTATGGAGCGAATCCCGGATTGTAAGGCACAAAAGGTTTTTGTTGACCTTGCTGTTGTTGTTGAGGCGGGTACTCCTGATCTTGTGGGTTAGCAACATTGGTACTTCAGTAAGACAAATTGGGGTTCGTCTTGTAGGGGTTGTAACCTTTTTTGTATCCACCCTAATTCTGAACATAGCTGATCTCCTCAGTCTGCTCGCCCTCCCCATCTGGAACTTTGAAAGGGTCATCCTCAGATACAAAGTGGACGCTCCTCTGCTGGCTTAGCAAGATATGGTCAAGCTTCTCATTGACATTTTTGAGGTCCCTCTTGTACTTCTCCTCAGACCCAGCGTCTCCGCGAACTGTGCGGTCATAGTCCTCATTGTAGTTGTCGTCAGACTGAGCGAGATTCTCCACCAGTTGCCATCCTTCCTCAACGTCTTTATTCAGGAAATTACCATTAGAAGCAGTGTCAAGCAGCATGCAGATTTTTGGAAGTACACCACGGTATAGAGTGCTCAGCAGTGACTCGTTGCTGAAACCATGGTGTGGACACTGGCTATGGTAACCCTTGAAACGCTCCCATGCTTCACAGAATGATTCCGAACTCTTTTGAGTGAAGCTGGAAATCTCATTCCTGAGACGTGCTGTTCTGGAGTTGGAGAAAAACTTGGCCAAGAATGCTTTCTTGCAACCATGCCATGTGGTGATTGATCCCTTGGGAAGGTTTTTCTCCCATTGATGAGCTTTGTCTCCCAGGGAGAATGGGAAGAGGCGCAACTTGTAACCATCCTCACTCACGCCGTTGATCTTGGTGAGACTACAAAGACGGTCGAAATCATCCAAGTGGTCGAGTGGACCCTCCATAGAAACGAGAATACATGAAAAGAAGCTGAAATGAATAAAAACATAAACCAGTCTAAGAATGAACTAAAAAGCAAGAAGCGAAACAGTCTCACGGATGTAAATAAAAATCAGAAAGAAAGAAGTCCTTAGGATGGGAGTAATTGATGTCGGTGGAGTATCCTAGTCTATAGAGTGTTTAACAGGCCACAAGCAAACCATCCCTAAACAATGAACATCACATCTTAGCTAATCCAATCTCTTGACAAAAGCTACTCAACCTCAACCACTTCCAAACCTAGCTCTTGCTAGAGAAACATGATCAAGCATGGCATGAAAAACAAGTTCATTCACGTCAACAAACATCCTAGACAACTAATCTCTTAGGTTAGGAACGTAAGTCTCTGGCACTAGTTGGTCAGACATTTCATCGAACACCTTCTTTGGGTGCGGAAATGTCTCAAACCTATTTCCAATTGATCAGAGAAAAACTAGTATTTATAACTCTAGTCCAGAAAGGAATCATACAATCAACGGTTAAACACTCTACATCCTAAGATCTTCCACCTAATTTATCCCATCCTCAAGAACTACCACACTACCCAGATCCGAAAATCATCGTCAAGGATGCAAGCACATAAATCATTGAAACAAACATTCTTAGATAGGTAAAAATGAGATGAACAAGTTTGTAGAAGAAATTAAATGCAAATACTCAATGTATTAAAAGATATCTGGATAAAAAGTCTGAGAACGGTTTTGGAGGCTAGGTAGAACCTTCAGAACAAAATGAGATAAAAGATAAGATGTTCGAGTGAAAACTTAACAAAACGTATTTATAGTAAAACATGGAAATCACTAAAACATAAAACAACATTATAGAACGTCGGTTCAGGAATCCTTCTCGGACACGTCTTCAGGACAAAACCAGGACGTCGGTTTAAGAGCATCGATCGAGTGGCATCGTTAGAGTGTCGATCGAGTCGCGACGTGAGAGTGTCGATCGAGTCGCGACGTGAGAGTGTCGATCGAGTCGCGTCTTGAGGGTGCTCAGACCAAGTGCATCGGTTCGTCCTTTAAGCGTCCCACTCAATTAAAACATTTAATTTAAATCGAAATGAAAATAATATCAGAGAAACGTATCTACACACGCGACGTTTTTCATCCGTCCTTCAAGACACGTGGCACGGTCTTATTGCTTCGTGGAATTAGTGTGAGTGTGAAACAAAAAAATTTTGCTGGGTCGCGACATTTTTCGTTTTCGTCTCTCTTTCTTTACGTTCTCTCTCTCTCGAAGGCGATTTGATTCAGAAGGGATTTCTCTGAAAATTGGGTGAAGCGAAGGCTAATCTGCCGTCAATCGGTTGCAAAGGCTAATCTGCCGTCAAGAGGTTTGTGTTCTTCCCTCGTTTCCTTCGTTTGATTTTCTTTTTTTTATGTATTATCTTTTTCGGTAACAATTCGCGATTGTTTATGTGATTCAAAAGTTTTGTTTCTGATTTTTTGATTCGATTGTTGTCTATCTCTATGTATATGTTCTCTCTGATTTTAATTTCCAATTAGGGTTTCTTAATATGTTTAGGTTTTGGATTTAGGGTTTCGATTTAGGGATTCGTTTTAGTTTTTAGGGGTTTTGATTTAGGGATTCGATTTAGTTTTTAGGGGTTTTGATTTATGGTTTCGATTTAGTTTCTCCCTGATTTTAGTTTATGATTTAATAACTATCTTAAAATTGTTTCTAATTCTTCGAAATATATTTGCGGATGCAGATTTCAAATGATAAAATTTGTTGCTATGGTCGTATTTCGAATGGGATAGAAAGCTTTTGTCAATTCCTACATGGTAAGTCAAGCCTTTCTTATAAACTTGAATGTTTTATGTTAAACCGAGTTTAACATTGCACTTGTTTGTTTGTTATAAGTTTCCTCAGCCACACATTAAGGAAGCCTGACATAAAGATAAATCACAGAACAAGTAGCAACCAATCACCCTGTTAAAGGTAAATAATCGATTCTATTATGTCAATTTCTTGTTGTTTGTTGTATACTTGGGGTCTGTTGTGGTATCATTTTTTTATTTGGTAGAGAAGTTCATATGTTTTGTATGTTTAGATTCGTCAAGTCTATCTTTAGACTAGTTCATATGATTTGGTAGACTAGTTCATATGTTTTGTATCTTTAGATTGGTAGATTAGTTCACTTGGTATACTAGTTCATATGTTTTGTATGTTTAGCTACTTATATAAAGCAGCGAGTATATTCATATGTTTTGTATCTTTAGCTACTTATATAAAGCTGCGAGTATATGTAATGTTGCATTTGCATTAATATATGTAACTAAAGCTAGTTATATAAAGCTGCGAGTATATATATTGTTGCATTTGCAGTATAACTAAGTTTGTGTAACTAAAAGTTTCAAAAATGTAGTTGGTGTACTTGAACTTTGTTGTCATAAGTTGTGATTAGACATAGGTAGGTGAAGCTTTGGTCATAAATTGTGATTAGACAAAGCTTTGGTCATAAAGTAGGTAGTTGAAACCATACTTTCTTGGTTCCTTGTTTCTTCTTTTAAAAACGAAACCATACTTCCCTCTTTTCCGAATCATCTCAAACTCTTTCCTTGTTTCTTCCTTGTTTCTGTCTCTTGTTTCTGTTTCTTGGTTCCTTGTTTCTTCCTTTTTCTGTCTCTCGTTTCTGTTTCTTGGTTCCTTGTTTCTTCTTTTAAAAACGAAACCATACTTCCCTCTTTTCCGAATCATCTCAAACTCTTTCCTTGTTTCTTCCTTGTTTCTGTCTCTTGTTTCTGTTTCTTGGTTCCTTGTTTCTTCCTTTTTCTGTCTCTCGTTTCTGTTTCTTGGTTCCTTGTTTCTTCTTTTAAAAACGAAACCATACTTCCCTCTTTTCCGAATCATCTCAAACTCTTTCCTTGTTTCTTCCTTGTTTCTGTCTCTTGTTTCTGTTTCTTGGTTCCTTGTTTCTTCCTTTTTCTGTCTCTCGTTTCTGTTTCTTGGTTCCTTGTTTCTTCTTTTAAAAACGAAACCATACTTCCCTCTTTTCCGAATCATCTCAAACTCTTTCCTTGTTTCTTCCTTGTTTCTGTCTCTTGTTTCTGTTTCTTGGTTCCTTGTTTCTTCCTTTTTCTGTCTCTCGTTTCTGTTTCTTGGTTCCTTGTTTCTTCTTTTAAAAACGAAACCATACTTCCCTCTTTTCCGAATCATCTCAAACTCTTTCCTTGTTTCTTCCTTGTTTCTGTCTCTTGTTTCTGTTTCTTGGTTCCTTGTTTCTTCCTTTTTCTGTCTCTCGTTTCTGTTTCTTGGTTCCTTGTTTCTTCTTTTAAAAACGATATCATCTCAAACTCTTATTCCTATGAGTTATTACAATACATTCAGTCAGTCCGCTAGTTACTTAGATCGGATCAACAGTCAAGGAGAGCCCCTTAACCAAGAAAACTCTTCTTCCGAAATACCTCCATGGAGCTCTCAAGATTCCCCGGATGTACCTCTTTCTCAAGAGGCACCTGTGAGGAAGGATAGGAAGAAGTGGAATCCAGCTGACGATGAAATTCTGATAAGTGCTTGGCTGAATACTTTGAAGGACCCGATCATTGCTAATCAACAGAAGGGAGGAAGCTTTTGGCAAAGGGTTCAAAAATACTATAGAGAGTCTCCTCATGCTATAGCCAAGGGTGAACAGGGGCTGAACATAAACTGTAAACAGAGGTGGTTCAAGATCAATGAGTTCACTAACAAATTCTGTGGGGCATATGCAGCTGCAGAGAGACAAAACAGTAGTGGACACTCTGAGAACGATGTATTGAAGGTCGCTCACGAGATATACTTTGCTGACTATAAAACCAAGTTTACAATGGAGCATTGCTGGTGTTTGTTAAGGTTTGAGCAGAAATTCCTTAACCAAAACGCGATCAACACCCCCTCACCTTCAGTCAGAGCAAAGAGGAAACCAGTTGAGAGAGATGAGAGAGATGAACAGACAATGTGAACTGCTGACGGAGAAGGTAGATAGCATTACATTCGCAGGTGACTATGACTCACACATCCAGAATGAGACTGATCAGAAAATAGCCCAGTTAGAGAAGCTAGTGTTTGAGCTAGGGGTGAGCAGAAAAAAGTTTAGAAATTGTTTTGAAATGATGATACTGGTTATTGTTATTGTCATTGCTTTACTGGTAATTGTAGCCTTTCTTCTTTACTCGTTCAAAACCTATTAAACTGTAAGCATATTAACTTGTAAACTTTTGTGAACTTTGTCACGAGTTACCCATTGTCACGGGTTATGTGTATTTGTGAACTTTTAAACTTATGTCTATTGTTATCCATTGTCACGGGTTTAGTGTATTTGTCTCGATGTGTCACAAGCAAAATAGGCATTTGTTTCCTTGTGTCATTTGTCTCGATGTGTCACAAGCAAATTAGTCATTCAACCGTTGTCACAAGGTTCTCATGTCATTTAATCTATATATACTTCGTTTGTGGATGATGCAAAACCATATCTTCTCATCGCATTAACTCTTTTTCTATACTACATTTCACCTCAATATCAAAATACGATCTCCATCTTTTTTCCTTCAAAAATGTCATCTTCATCAAACCATTACCACTACCAAAGAGATGGTGTGGATGACTTTGATGCTTATTTTGATGCATATTTTGATAATTATGCCGAAAATTCTAATCTTATTCAAGAACCAATAGAGCCAAAGAAACGGATTTATATCCCAAGAAACCGAGAAGAAGGCCACAATAATCTATGGAATGATTATTTCAGCGATACTCCAACATACCCGGACTATTTATTCCGGCGACGGTTTCGTATGCACAGGCCATTGTTCATGCGTATTGTGCAACGTCTCTCTACAGAAGTCGAGTATTTCCGTCAATCCCAGGATGCAACCGGTCGTACTAGTCTGTCACCTATACAAAAATGTACTGCAGCCATTCGCCAATTGGCATATGGTGTGTCGTCCGACTCAGTAGACGAGTATGTACGAATTGGTGCTTCAACGGCTCGGAAATGTTTGCACGAGTTTACCGCCGGAATAATCTTGTTGTTTGGCGATGAATACCTAAGACATCCCACACAAGACGACCTACAGAGACTACTCTATCAAAATCAACAACGTGGATTTCCCGGGATGGTTGGGAGCATTGACTGCATGCATTGGGAGTGGAAGAATTGTCCAACAGCTTGGAAAGGGATGTATTCACGATCAACCGGAAAACCTACAATCGTGTTAGAGGCAGTAGCTTCGTACGACCTCTGGATATGGCATGCTTTTTTTGGAGCTCCAGGTACTATGAACGATCTTAATATTCTGGATCGATCAAATGTTTTTGATGACATTCTTAACGGTAATGCTCCGGAGGTCAACTACTTTGTAAACGGAAGGGAGTACAATTTGGCGTACTATCTCACCGATGGTATTTATCCCAAATGGGCCACATTTATACAATCTATCCGGCTTCCACAAGGTATGAAAAATTCTCTTTTCTCTAAAAAACAAGAAGCTGTGCGGAAAGATGTTGAGCGTGCCTTTGGAGTCTTGCAAGCTAGATTCGCAGTTATTAAAAATCCATCTCGTTTATGGGATAAATACAAAATAGCAAATGTTATGAGAGCATGCATAATACTCCATAATATGATTGTCGAGGATGAACGAGAAACATACAGTTGGCGAAAAATTGTTTCTGAATTTCAGGACGGAGAAGATGTGAATCAAACATATACCGTCGGTGCCTCCAGTTTGGGTTCAAATATGAGCAGTACGATTACTCGTCGAACACATATGCGGGATAAACAAGTTCATGACCAGTTAAAAAAAGATTTGATTGAGCATATTTGGACAAACTTTGGACATCTTCCACATAATGAAGATTAATCACATAAATTCTATGCAGAGAATAAAATGTTTGTTTTAACTTATGATGTTTGTATGGTTTATGTTTTTTTTTTTAAATGTTTTAATTGTATGTTATGTTTTTTTCCAAGTTTTTGTAACTTTGTAATTTTCTTATATTTTTAATATTTATGTTATATGTTGTATTTGAATTAAAACTTTAATATGATTTTAGTTCTTAATTTACATAATTAATTTTTAAAATAAAAAATAATATTATTTTTTTCAGGGGACCAATTGTGAGGGACACCAATGCTCATACGAAAATTAAGAAACTCTGAAAATAAGATTAAAATATTTGAGGGACCAAATTTTTGTCCCAACCAATGCCCATGCTCTCAGGAGCCATCCTGGGACGTCTTGGTCGAGTCGCTGCTAACATCCGATCGAGTGGGAGCTCTCCTTTGCGTGCAGGTCGAGTCGGAATTCAGAACATACGTGCATTCACTAAAACGGCTTTAACTCATGAACCACGACTCCGATTGGCTTGAAATAAACTGCATTGGAAAGATGACTCAATTCCCTACAACTTTAATGAAGATGTCGAATGCTGAATCCCAAAGTAAAACCTTCAAACGACTTGATCAAAGACGTGGAAGCTTGCGTCGCTGGGTAGTGTAGGTCGAGTCGTTTAACTGCTTTCCTGATACTTGTTTGCATTTGATGGTTTGGACACCTCCTAAAACACCTGAAACAACTCCAATATGCAAGATGCGTGCAAGACCAATGCAAAGACTACCTAGATATGCATGTTATTCAAAAGAGACCTAAAACAATGCAAAAGAATAAATTAAGAGAACAAAATGAATGACAAAAGCATGATGAAAGAGTGTAAAATATATACATATCATGGTAGGAGGATCCGGGCCCGAACTGTTATCCACATTGCTTGCGGCAAGCTCCTCGGGAACATCGGGAAAAAGCTCGGACAACGACACCTCGGATGCGACAGCCTTAGGGGTGTTAGTCCTGATTACCTCAAGCTCCTGAGTTGACATCTGCCCGATGTTATTCCCAGATTCATCGATTACAATGCTCAATGGGGGCTCGCTGCACAACAATTCAGGGGGAGAATCCGCCAAAAGGCTGGAGAAGGCTAAAATATCAAAATCGCGGAGGGTTACCTTCGCGACATCGCTGTCGGCCTTTTCCTCGTCAGCTCAAATTGATTCAAGCTCAGCTTCGAGGTCCGCTATCTCTCCCTTCGAGATCTCCTCAATCAGCATCCGGCTCGCCTTAATCTCAGCAGCTCGGACCAGAGATGGAGTTAAACGCTCCCTTTCTTCGAAGTGCGCCCTAATGTCCTCTATCAAGGGGAGGAGAGCTCGCCTCATAGACTGGCGTTCTTCTCTCCGGGTTTTCTCCACTTCACAATTGTTGCTAGCCACCAGGAGCTGGTTACGAAGTTCGACCTCGTGAAGCTTGTCCTTGGCTGCCTTCTCATTTGCCAAGGCCTCGTAGTAGAGGACAACCGCTTTCTTCAATTTATCTCTGAGATTTTCATTGGCAATCCCAAGGTCGAGCACTTGAATCTCAGCTTTCTCCACGGTCTTGGCGTTTATCGTCTCCAACGAGTAAACTCAGCTACCTGGGCCTCCAGCTCGGACACTTTGTCCTTCAGCTTTGTCACTTCGGAAACGGAGGGAGAGGCAAACAGCTGCTCATATGATGCCACCGAGTTGTCAAACTCGATCATCATCTGTAGGAGCCAAAATGTTAGATCCAAGCTAGGAGTATAAGTCCGAATAGTTTCCGGGGAGTAAGCTACCAACCTCTACGACTTTGTCCGCAAACCTAAAGAAGTTCCCATGATTGGTCTCGGACATATCATCAAAAGGCGGAACACGAACACCAGATCGGGCATAGCTTCTCATCAAGTCCGCTGGAGAAGCCGGAGGAGCTGTGTAAGATACGCGATCTTCAGGTCTCAGCACAAAAAAAAAAAAAAACTCAATTTCGAGCAGTCAAACTCACCGCGAGGTAAAGGGCACTGCTCTTTCGGAGCCAGCTCTTTCGGAGACGACCTAATAGAAGAACCTCCCGGGTCCTTAGTGTTTTGGGGGTCTCGGGATCTCCTTTTGGAAGCTTGGGCGCCATCCCTGGACTTTTTCTCGGTCAGAGGAACCATGTCCTTCGAGCAGGATTTACCGCGCTCGTCTCCTAAAGAGCCGGTTCGAGCTCGGGTTTTTTCGCTTGAAGAGGAAGAGAATTCAGTCTCTTTCCTCTTTTTTGTCTGCTCCACCTTCTGCGAGCCCCCGTCAGCGCGACTGCTGTCAGAAACCAGAGAAGAGGTCTCCACTTCCTGAGGTTCCTCACTAGAGTCCGCAAGAACAATTACAGAGGGCTCGGAAGGTTCCTGGGGGGGAACTGAGGTCTCGCCCACGTTAGGGGCAGTCGAGCCAGGGTCCCTGGAAGAAAGACGAGCTTTCCCTTCTGTAAGAGCAGCCGCCATCTGTCTCTTCACCTCTTTCTCCCTGTTTTCAAGCTCCTTCTTGAAGTTCTTCTCCTCTCTGTAACTCATGGGCGAAGTGTCAAAAACCCGAGGAGGAGAAGAGCGAACAAGGGTTCGCCTCATGATTCTAGCTCCGGACTCTCTAATTCTTTCACACGAGAAGGAGTCCCAAGCGATTTGGCCCTTGCTGCATAACCGGGAAAAGAACTCAGCGAAAGTACCGGACAACTGGCCTTGGTCGAAGTAAGCTGAAATAAAAGAAACCACTGGTTTGAAGCGAAAATGCCAGATCAAATAACACTTAATGAAGTGCGCTACGCTACCAATTTTCGAAGTCCACTTCGAAACGTGTGAACTGGCTAGATGCCCGAAGGTGAGTTCGTTCACGTGGAAGAAGAAGTACGAATTCCTCCATTTCTCATCCTTCTCCGGGAGCCCAGAAAGGGGGCTCACATAGAGGGTACCCTTGGTATGCCCTGCTTTGACGGTGTAGACGTGAAGGAAGTCGGCTAGGGATAGAGAGTAGTCAAACTCTTCAGCCATAGTTTGGAGACACAGAACTGTCCGATCAACGTTCGAACACATTTGAGGCAGGGAGAAATCTAATTCGAACATCATCCGTACGATGAGTTCGGGAAGCGGGAAGGATAGCCCGCATATGGAGAAAAAAGCCTCAAACGCACAGTAATAACCGGGGGGATTCTCCGGCGATTCATGTTCCTCAGGGAACCGGATTTCAATCTCCGAGGAGATCCTGCACGACCTTCTAAGCTCCGCTTTGTCGCTCCGGGAAAGAACGGACTGTTGATGGGGACCGAAAGCACCGGGGATGAGTGTTTTGGTGACTTTAATTGAGGCAGGTTTCGGAGGAGTCATGCTTTTCGGGTGAAAAGTATGGCGGCTGTGCGATGCTCGACGTAATTCTCCGGCGACAAACAAAAATAAGGAAGATACGAGAAATAAAAGACTGTAAATAAGGAATAGGAAGAATTACCTCTATATAAGCCGGTTAGGGTAATGATTACCTGGGAAGCCGAGAAGTCCAGTTTCTTCTCTCTCCCTTTCTTATAGCGTGTTGGTCGATGTAGTGGGTCCCGGTGTTCGTTCGGGAAGGCAAAATCCATCATTAACACGATCAAATTATGGGATACGAAAAATATTTTGTTTCCCAAAGTACTAAGAGAAAGATCAAAAGTCCTCCGAATTTGTCAGCTCGGAAGACTTGGGGGGCAACTGTTGGTACCGCGATTCGCCACCTCGAATTGAGGGCCTGGACCTGGGCCCAGACAGACAAGAAGAGAGCACCCAGCTGGGACGGCCCACTACCCCTGGTCCAGAAACGCGGGCTGAAGTTAAACGGAAGAGTGACGCCACTTCGGAGCTCAGGGCGGTCAAAGATCCTCTCGTTAGCATTAAGTGTAAAACGAGAGTTACGGGTGAATTGATACGAACTATTAATTGTAATTAAACAGTATAAAAGTAGAGGAGAGGAGAATGTAAAAGTGAGGACATTCTTTTTACTCGGGCAATAATAAACATTTTTCAGCATTCAGTTACTCTTAAATCAGTTCGGAACTTTAACGGTGGTAAGCTCCTCTATTCATAAAACACTTCGGAAGGAGAGATCTATTTCAGTTCTCACAACCAGTCTTGAGTCTATCTAAGACACAAAAGTGTCTTGATTGACCCTATCAAGAAAGGAATCAAATATTTAACTCCTAATTCCAAGAGGATTAGGGGAAGGAGATTTTTCCTATAAAAGAAAAGCTACATCGACATAAAACGGGAGAGACCTAATCGAAACACGATTCAACACTAAAACAAGGCTAGGTGTATAGCTATATAGTGTATTAGATCTTGTATTTCTACTACCAATAATTTGATAAATAAAAAGACTATATTCGACTATTTTCTTTCGTTCTCCGTAGTCTTTAGACGAATGGTTTATTTGTGTCCAAACAATTACCCCTAGAAGGAGGGGGAGATTTAACTACGTGAGTATGAACGACAAAAGTGATGCATGATTTAATAACGGCATCAGCTCATATGATGTGAAAGATAGATAATAAAATCATGGATATACTACGTTGATAGAGAATGTAATGATCGGGGCATAAGTACTGAACTACACAAGAGTGGTTCTAGAAAAGTCCAAAATCCTAAAAGGAAATCAACTACAACAAGACAAGAGACGTTCTGGAAATAGACGATTCCGATACGAGAAGATCAACTTTCAGAGGCAAGGTTCTAAACGTTCTGGAGCAACTCACCGCCATCAACTATTGAGAGAATTCTCGCTAATCACATCGATCAAGTGTGAATTAGGGTTGGAGAAGAACTCACGAGGACCATACATGGAGTAAAACCATAAGAACTGGACATTGACATCACACTAACGGTGCCATAGTATAGCACAACAAAAACAAAAAAAAATACAGCTTAAACTACGCAAATCGAGATAAGTTTTCTAATGAATAGTTTTTTAATTATTAATGCTCTAGGTATACAATGTGTGCTTTATAGGTTGTTAAAGATTATTTGATGCAAGTAGCAGTAGTCTAAGGAAGCCAAAAAAGACTTGATAGCTCCAACATACTAGTAGCCAGTAGCTTTAGTGACTCCAGAAATTAAATATGGTCACTACAAGAAAAACGGTTATTAATAACACTACTAAAACGCTATCTAGCGTTATTAAAAACGCTAGTGTATCGCCCGCAATAATAGATCCGTCACTTTAGATAGCAGTTTTTGTATATGCTATTAAAATTCAAATATTAATAGTAGATTTGTCATTTGATATTATATATTTTACAATAGCATTGTATTTTTGTTATCAAAGCTATTATTCATAATATATAAATTTAAAATTTTGAATATTGAATTTAAAATTTTATTAATAAAAGCTCTAATTTAATTTACAGACCCAAAATAATCAATAATAATAATAATAATTTATATTTAATGAAGCATACAACAATAATCATATTACAATATTGAAAACATACTTGATCCCCAAAAAAAAAGAAAAGACAAAGCAATAAACTCTGACTGATGTTATACTTTCTCCAGCTCTACTCGGTGTTTCTCTATCTGTTCTTTCACTAGCCTCTGCGATTCTCGGATAAGCCTTGTGTGCTTCTTTATCAGCTCTTCCTTTATCTTGAGCTCTTCTTCCTCCATTACTGCAATCTCCTATTAAAGAACAGAACATAGCATAAAATGGGGTTTAAGTCAAATGGATTATGGGAATTCACAATTTGAGAGAAACGGAAGCTAACCTTCTTAAGGTTTCTGCTGTACTGCGTGCACGATTTTCTCTCTTCAACCCCATGAAATAAAGCTGAAGCTATTTCGCAGCTTCCATAAAATCTCAACTGCAGTTCGTTATTTGAGGACATTAGCCGTTTCTCTTGGTTCAATCCACAAACACAAATCAAGTCAATCATCATAGAGCTAGAGTATTGATTCGGTTGAGCTGAGTTCTAAGAAAACACTCACTCAGATCATAAGTTAAGCAAGTGAACTGAACACAACGAACAAAAATTCCAAACTAAATGATTAGAAACACACAAAAATTCCAAACTAACATCACTAGAAAACAAGTCATTGTTTCATCAACACCCAAGAAGACTTCAAACCAAATCTTAGAAGGTGAAATCAGCACTTTCCAAATCCAATATAGATGAAATCAAAATGGAATTTGAAACTCGAATCCACAAGCAAGCAAGCTTCGTAGCGAAGAACTTGAAAGAGAAAACGAGAGACACTGAGCTCATCATGGCTGAATCAAACCATTTTACAAAGAAAAGTTCCTCCTGGTGAAGTGAAGAAGACGAAAGAAAATATATTTTCTCCGTCGTACTCATCAATGGCCTCAACCAACTTCCTAATTTCAACAAAACAGACACAAAAATCAAACAACAATCGAGCAATTGGACTAAAACCCAAAGAGCAAAATATATGAAATTGAAAGTGGAACCTGTGTTTCTCAACGATATCTTTCCTCAACTGATGGTCGGATTGAGATTTGACAATTAGCGGCGATTTACTTCTTTTACGAAAACCCTAATCGCAGTTGCCGACGAGAGGCGGAGTAGATAGTTACAAAGATCTTTGGGAGGTGAGCACGAGAAAGTTTTCGAAGAGATCCACAACCAAAGAGTCTTCGTCGACAAAGTCTGAACCTTGACGGAAGAAGAGCAGGCAATGACTCCGACATGGTGTGAAGCAAAACCAACAGTGGAAGTGAAGGAAAGAGATCTGAGAGGCGAATGGTCTCGAGAAGATCTTCAAATCTGTTGGTGCGGTGTACAGATCGACCAAGAGAAGATAGATCTGATGGTGATGTTGATATCAAGCCGCTGAGGCTAAGAAGGAAGAAAGAGGAGAAAGAGGAAAAAAATGTCGTTTAAATCATCAACTTTCAAATTTTTGCCCATTTAAATAATGAACTTTGTTGTAGGCCATTTAAAATATCAATTTTTGTTGATTAGCTTTTTTAAACATGAAGTTCCGTTGACCAAGCCAAAAAAAGACATGACATTAAATCTGATAATTGACGTACTAACAGACGTTACTATGCTGTTAGTCACTCCGTTACTGACAAAACGACGTCGTTTTAATAGAATTTTTAATTCGAAAATCGTCATTTAAATCATGAACTTTCAAATTTATGTCATTTCAACCATAATATATGAAAAAGGCAATCAATCCTTCAAACTCTAGTGTAGTGTCTTAAAACAAGATGATCAATTTTTCAAACTCTAGTGTAGTGTCCTGATAAATGAAAAAGACTCAAGACAAAAACAAAAAGACACAAATTACATGACAAAGATCAAAAAGAAGGATAAGTTGATGTTCTTCTTTCTCTTTTTCAGAATCGTATCATGAGGCAAAGTCGAAGAAAGAAGAGAGAAACTAAACTAGGGTTAAACGGTTTAGCCGGTTAGACTTATATACTTCTGCGGTTTTTAATAAACCAATCGGTCCGATTATCGAACCGAACTGAGCGAAAATCCGATTATCCAAATCAATTGCGCCGAACAGTTAGGCTTTCTCTCTTCGGTTTGCTTTGATAACCAAAATGTTCAGGTTGTTCATGGTTTAAATAACATAAACTTGAAAGTTCATGGTTTAAATGACATAGATTTACAAGTTCATGGTTTAAATGGCCTATATTTAAAAGTTGATGGTTTAGATGATATTTTTCGAACTAAAACTTCTACGTCGTTTTGTCAGTAACAGAGTGACTAACGGTAGAGTAACGTCTGTTAGTAGGTCAATTATCGGATTTAACGTCATGTGTTTTTTGGCTTTGTCAACGAAACTTCATATATAAAAAAACTAATCAACAAAAATTAATGTTTTAAATGGCCTACAACAAAATTCATGATTTAAATGGCCAAAATTTGAAAGTTCATGATTTAAATGACATTTCCCCGGAGAAAGAGGTGGGCTCTATTTTATTATTTGTTCTTGATAAGGGTTTATGGATTTTGTAGTTTCCACGTTTTTCATTAAGTTAACAAATATATATTTTTCTAGTTAAACATTCCATAGCGTTTCTATATATCATGTGCTATAACAGATCATGTTTTACAAAACTAAAAGCCTCAAAATATCATAAGGAAGATATTATAGCGTTTATATATTTAAAACGCTCTAGAAAAGTTAAGGATATATCAATTATAGCACAATGGTATAAAACACTATCTTTCAATGCTATTAAAAGTCAATATTTTTTGTAGTGGGTCTCTAAGGACATCTCCATCGGGGTCTCTCAACCATGGTCTCTGAAAAAAGTGGTTAAAAAATAAATCAAAAACAAATTAAAAGTGTAGAATTGTCTCTGAAAAGAAAGTTTTTGGAGATATTAAGAGACGCTACGTGGGGGTCTTTAATTAGTTTAAATTTTATACATGATATATTTTTTTTTGCTGGGTCCTTTTCTCTCTTCCCCGACTTTGTTTATTTTTTATTTCTTTCTCTCTTGCTCACGAGATGGTGATGGCGAAATCAAAGACAAATGATTTGCCTCATCCATATGGGTTATGAAAATGGAAGCTGATCGGCAAAGAAAATTGTCTTTCATCTATCTTGAGCTTCATCCATCTGGGTCCAATCTGCAAAGTCATCGGCAAATTGGGGATTCACAATTGGAAATTTTGGTGAAACGATGTTCTATGCTTCTCCTGGTATGATTTTATCTTGATTAATTATGGTTGATTAGATCTGATTAATATTAGGATTATATGAATTGGGAATTGGGAAATTAGGGTTCTTTGTTGTTACTGTAATTAGTGTTGTTTGAGTCAATATGCAGTATATTCTTTGGTCCTTCTCATGATTTAAGATGATTTTAGGCATTCCAACCTCTTATATATGTTTTGTTGATCTTGTTTGATGCGTTTATTGTAGTTAATTTGTTAATTTTGCTGACTTTTTTGTCCCTGTCATTGTGTCACGGTATCATCGGCGATTTTCTGTTTTGTCACCGGTGGTTCTCTGTTTTTGAATCTTCCTTCGCCTGAAAACCATGTACAGGTACTATTTTTATTTGTTCTTCCTCTTTCTGATGAAATTTGTACCGGTCTCTTGTTACGATAATCGTTTAATTATAGTGGTTATCAAATCGGTTATCGAAAATCTATTCATTCACCAAAGTCAAGAAGTTACTCAGCCCAAGAAAAAACGTGCAGTTATTGAAAGAAATCGTGAAGAAGGGCACATCCGCTTATAGAACGATTACTTTAGTGAAAATGAAAAATACCCGCCTCAACTATTTCGACGCTGTTTCAGAATGAACAAGCCCTTGTTCATGCGTATCGTCGATCGACTCTCTACTGAAATTCCATTCTTCCAACAAAGAAGAGATGCTGTCGGAAGGTTCGGTCTCTTTACACTACAAAAGTGTACAACAACAATTCGTATGATGGCATATGGTTGTGCGGCGGATGCATTTGATGAATATCTCCGTCTTTCTGAAACCATGGCGATTTTATGCTTGGAAAACTTTGTTAAAGGCATAATAAGTTTATTTGGAGATGAGTACTTGAAGAGACCCACACCAGAAGATCTTCAACGACTACTTGATATTGGAGAGCTACGTGGATTTCCCGAGATGATAGGAAGCATCGACTGTATGCATTGGGAGTGGAAGAATTGCCCGACCGCATGGAAAGGTCAATATACACGAGGCTCTGGAAAGCCGACAATCGTTTTAGAGGCGGTAGCATCACATGATCTCTGGATATGGCACGCGTTTTTTGGACCTCCAGGTACATTAAACGATATCAATGTTCTTGATCGATCACCTGTTTTTGATGATATTTTACACGGGCGAGCTCCAAAAGTGAATTATATTGTCAACGGAAACGAGTACCATTTGGCTTACTATCTCACAGACGGTATTTATCCAAAATGGGCTACTTTTATTCAATCTATTCCAATTCCACAAGGTCCAAAAGCATCCTTATTTGCTACATATCAAGAAGGTGTACGTAAAGATGTTGAGCGTGCTTTCGGCGTCTTGCAAGCTCGATTTGCAATTGTCAAAAACCCAGCTCTTGTTTGGAATAAGGAAAAAATTGGAAATATCATGAGAGCGTGTATCATACTACACAATATGATAGTAGAAGATGAACGCGATGGGTACACTCTTTATGATGAATCAGAATTTGCACAAGTGGAATCAAACAGAAGTTCTTCTGTGGATTTCACATATTCTACAAGGATTTCAAACCTCACCAATGTGATGAGCATTCGAAGAAAAGTATGTGATCAAAATATACATCAACAGTTGCAAGATGATTTGGTTGAATATATTTGGCAAACATTTGGCCCTAATCAAGTTTACAACTAAATGTTTTGTTGTTCTGTTTATGTTTTGTATTTTTATTTTTTAATATGTTTTTATGTCATATATGTTTAAATTTTATGAAATGCAATAATTTCTATGTTTTATAAAATATAAAATTAAGTCTGTTTAAATAATATTATTTTTGAAATAATATTATTTTATTTAAAATTTTAAAGAAACCCATGTAGTTTCTACCATTGGAGGCATTTAAATTTTATTGATATGAAAGGGTCTCTAAACTTAAAAACAAACAAAATTTATGTCTAAAATATTGTTGAGAGACCATGAGAGTCTCTTTGCATTGGAGATGACCTAAGTTGCTAAAGGAAGTAATGACTAAGGTCGTTGAAAACAACCTAAAGACAAAGCCTCCAATATTAATCAGCGACTGAGATAGCTAGCTACAACAGTGACTACAATCACTGTACAAAGAAATTTGAGGAGGAAAGGGGATTCACCCTAGGAAAGCTCCTAAGACACGAAGATGAAGAATCAATGGCCACGGCCAAAACATGTCGGCGATAATCCATCGCCTAAACTCCACAGACAACTCCATTAAAGCTACTGAGAGTTATTCATCAATGAAGTATCTCTTCAACCGTTGACTAAAAATAAGATCAAGCTTTTTAAGTTTATAAAAAGACTAAAGCAACGACAATTGACAAAAAGGACCTTCATGAAAAAAGGGAATCACGGATTCTCAATAATTGATAGGGACAAAACTACGTCTCTAATGAAAATGAGATCAAGAGCATATGGCGCTACCATGAAATAGTTCAGCAACGACAGATCAATATTTGGCTAATACATGACCATGACCGTGACCGTAACCGTAACCGTGGAGTATGAACGCACAAAAGGAAGAATTTACAATCAAATCCATACCAAATGGGAAGAAACTGCACAAGAAGTAAAGGAGAAACTCCTTACATCTTATTTTATAAAAAAGGTAACGTATCAGCATCTTTGTTGGAAGAGAAAAAAAAAACAAAAAAACACTATCTTGGAGAAACGTATTTCACTCCATGACTTAACTTGGACCATTTTATGTCATTGATATGGAAGGGTTTTAAGGATAGTTTATCCTTTTGAGTTTCCCCCTGAGCCTAGACTTTAGATCTTCAACTCTCTTATGCAACCTTCATACACACGTCACACCGACGAACAAAGAAGCTTGAACACCACAACAGAAAGCTCTCTAGGGTTCTAACCTTTATGCCTCAGCTCTCTTCCTTCTCTAGGACGTGCCCAACACCTCCTTATATACCCATCAAGACTTCCAAATCACCATAGGAGAAGATTTCCAAATTTCATAAGAAAATACTTTTTTCCTTTTTGCTATTTTCCTTTTCCTTGCAAAACTCCAATTTAATCAACCAAATAAATAGTAGTTTCCTCTTCGATTTATCCTCAAACCGTCCTTCAATATTGTCTTCTCAAACATTCTAGAAACTTCTCAATCACATAAAACAACAGTAATCCTGTATCACTTGTATCACTTCTTGTATCATATAGACACTACTTCAGACAGACCAATACATCTTCATTCTCCCCTTTTTTGACTATGTTTGTGAACTCATCAGTCTAAACTTCAACATAAAATCACTAGACACATCTTCATTCTCCCCCTGAATGAGTCACAACATGGTCAAAACTAACTAGAAAATTCTCCCCGCTTTGCAATACGCGGTTGATAGCCTAGTACACCACCTCCATAGAAATTATCTTTCTAACCCATATCTTATTGCGCCTTAGACCTCCATGGTTAATCTCTTGAACGAACCTGAAACAGTTCCTCTTAATATGTCCTTGAACTCCACAATGATAACATGTAGGACCATGACACCTTACATCAAAAGCATTCTCCATGCAGTTCCTTTCTCTCAACAATCTGAAACATCTTGGCCTAATATGCCCAACAACACCACAATGATGACAAACAGGTCGAAAAACTTGTCTAGGTGCATTCTGAAATTCAGAAATTTTTGTACCACGTTCTTTAACAAACACCGTCCTTAAAGCAGCCTCTGTAGCAGTCTCTGAAGTACGCTTTGAAGCAGACGTGATTTTTCCACTTGAAACAAACACCGGATCGAATTTTGAAACTTTTCCTTCATATCCAAGGCCGCACTTATCTGTCTTGCCAATACTCAGAATATGATCCAACTTCTTTGTACCATTATTAAGCATCCTCAAATTCTTTTGAGTTTCTTCAAGTTGCACTTTAACTTGTAATGCTTATTCTCCCTTCTCTGTTGCATGTTTCTCTGCTTCAACGACTTAAGCTTCTAACTCGAGCTTCTCCTTAATCAAAACTGAATTTTCATCAACTACCTTAAGCCAATGTGCATACAACTTCTCATAACTCTTACCAAGTTCTTCATAGCTCATATCCTCTGAATTACTATCACTCTCAGACTCATGCTCTGTTGCAGTTGCATGTTTTGCTGCAGATTCAGAAGCAGTTGCAGACACTGTTGCAGACGCTGATTCAGAACTATCTTCAAAAGTTGTAAACGCCACAAAATTCTTCAGTTCTTCTTCTTCATCTGAATCAGTTTCAGAATCACCAGTAACAACATTCATAGCCTTCTTTTTATGCATTTGTAGATTGGCACAATCAGACCGTACATGACCATATCCTTTGCATTCAAAACATTGAACATTCTTTGATGAAGTCTTCATCTCTTCACCCATTCTACTTTTCTTCTCTTTGCCCTTACGCTTCAGAAATTTAGCAAATTGTCTTGATAACATAGCCATTGAATCTTCACAAGATGATATCTTAAGAGCTACTCCAATGTCAACTTCCTTCTTTATTGCTTCCTTAACTTCATCATCTTTCTCTTTAACTCCTTCAGCTTCATATGCTTTGCTTAATTCGAAAGCTTTAAGAATCCCAACAAACTCATCAAAAACCATCTCATCTAAATTATGAGCTTCTTCAACTACAAGAATTTTTGACTCAAATTTTACATGCAACGGTCGCTTCAGCTTCTTCACAAGCTTTTTGTCTTTGTACTGCTTTCCAAGAGCAAAAGCATCATTAGATATATTACATAACTTAGCACTGAACTCAGCCACAGTTTCTTTTTCTTCCATCCTTAGATTCTCAAATTGTGAAGCCAACATATCCAACTTAGTTCTCTTAACACTTTAAGTACCCTCAAACATATTCTCCAATGACTTCCAAGCTTTCTGAACTGATACACATTGAGAGATTAACTTGAAGTGGCTTGAATCAATAGCATTGTAAATCGCTGTCTTGGGCGTCAAATTACAACTTGATAGCTTTTTCTCTGCAGCAGACCACTTATCTCTGGGCTTAAGACTCTCAACCCCTTTATCATCCACAACTTTAGGAGGCTCCCAACCATGCTCAATCGAATTCCAACAATCTTCATCAAGGTTACTAATAAACGCTTGCATACGCACCTTCCAATATCCGTAATTCGATGAATCACGCAACGGTGGTCTTGTCATAGACGTGCCTTCTCGGTATGAATTCATCTCAACTGATTCAAAGCTCTGCCTTACTTCCTGAACTACCCTCACCCTTGATCTACCCGAAACTAGACTGAATCTCTATCGAGAACCCGCTCTGATACCACTTGTAAGTACGGATGAGGCAATAATAAAGTGTAAAAAGTAAAGAACACAAGAACTTTGTTAACGAGGTTTGGTTTTTCCTACTCCCCGGGACCACGTCCAGATTTCGATTCCACTAGAACAAGATAGCAAATACAACCTATTCGCAAACGCGTAAATTAACCACAACCCTCTTAATTCACTGCTCCGTTCTATAACATGAAATCTTAAGGATAATTCTCTACCCTTAACTAGACTAACACCAAGCCTAGATTCAAACCAAGATAACCTAACCTTAGGCTAAACTCCCCCTGAGCCTAGACTTCAGATCTTCAACTCTCTTAAGCAACCTTCACACACACGTCACACCGACGAACAAAAAAGCTTGAACACCACAAGCACCAAACCGCAAAACTAAGTCGCACACAGACAGAAAGCTCTCTAGGGTTCTAACATTTATGCCTCATGATGTTCATATATTTTACCCTGTTTTCCCTTAGTATATTCACATCTTTTGCATCTTTTGCTATCCATTTTCACCATTATTGCATAGCTTTAGGACTAATCATGCATTAGAGTTTAGTTGCATTGCATTTGCATCTTTTCATGCATAAACAGGTGATTTTGAAGCTTAAGGAGCATGGAAGCAATGCTGAGGAAGGAGTGAAGCAATCATGAAGGGAAAGCAAGAGAGTTAAGGCTGAAATAACAAGGTCCGGAGTCCAACTCGACCGCACACTCGACCAGACACTCGACCGTGTGCTGAGGAGGACTCGACCGAGTGGACAATGCACGAGAGAAGCCAGCTCGACCTGCCACTCGACCGAGCACAGGTCGAGTTGACCGAGCCGTTGACTATTTTGTCTTTTAGCATTTTTAGGGCTTCCACTCCCCTCCTATATAAAGCCTTGTACCTGCAGCCACAAAAGGAGTCAGCTTTTTAGATATTCTCTAAACCTAGTATTTACCTTTTTGGGATTTATTCCTTTGCTTTTTATTTTCCTAGATCTTGTACTTGAAAAAGACTAAATTCCTCAATATTGTTAGTTTAATAACTTTCTTAATATTGAGAATTTAAGTTTCATTTCTTTTTCAATATTGTAGATCTTTGTTTTATCTATCTAATGATGCAAGTTTCAATCTTTTCTGGGTTTATGATTTTGATGTTTATCATGTGTTCTTGTGAGTAGTAGTTTAGGATCTTGAGGATGGGTTAGGCTGGGCTGTGAATGAGGTTTGTTTGGCTTGATCAAGCTTGATTGTTGTAGATCTCTTCTAGGGTAGATGTTCTTAATGCTGATCCTATATCTGAGAGGGTAGGATCTGATTTCAAGCATCTTAGCATCACACCAATGTTTAAGAGGCATAGATAAGGCTAGATCTAGAGCTTACCATCTTGCTTGCTAAGAGATTAGAGGTTTTGTTTGGTATGAGACATATTTCTTACTGCCTGCTTGTGTAGATTCTTTACTATGTGAGAGCAAGTCTAGAAATGCATAGGTTTGATTGTTTCTTGACCATGAGAGTGGGAGAAACTTGTCTTGGATTCATATGTCTAGAGATTAGCTCATGTTGTTTGAGATTTGTTGATCAAGTTAGATAGCCTCAATCATTAGTCCAGCCCATGAATCCCTCCTCAAGTCCTTCTTTGTTTATTGATTTTACAGTCTTAATCCTGTTGCTTGATTGTAGTTTGATCTGCCTTTGCATTACTCTGTTTTTATTGCATTGCTCTGTTTCTGCGTTTAGTCTAGCTCGACCACTCACTCGACCTACACTCGGTCGAGTGCTGGCTCGAGTTCATCCCCAGAACTCTGCTATTTGTGATTTGTGATTGTCTTGTTTCATTCCTGTTCCATTTCTGCTGCATCCATTTAGTGTCCTGTTCATTATTGTCTTGCATTTGTTCTTTAGCTTAGTTTCTATTTCTGTTGGTTGCATCATTACTGTCTTAATCATTCTGTTTCATTTGCATTTAGTTCTTAGTTCATTTAGTTTACCTTCTGCACTTTACATTTTCATCATAGGATTGTTAGTGGCAACATCCTTTTCATCTGGCTTAAATTAGATCTATATGCATATCTTAACTGTTCACAAACACTCAAATTGGATTGATACCCCTTATACTGCAACTGCATAAGGGGAATTGAAACACCTTACCATTCATCATCATCCATTCCATCTTAACCTTTCCACATAAAAAATCTTGTTTCACCTCAGCTCTCTTCCTTCACTAGGACGTGCCCAACACCTGCTTATATACCCATCAAGACTTCCTAATCACCATAGGAGAAGATTTCCAAATTTCATAAGAAAAGACTTTTTTCCTTTTTGCTACTTTCCTTTCCCTTGTAAAACTCCAATTTAATCAACCAAATAAATAGTAGTTTTCCTCTTCGATTTATCCTCAAACTGTCCTTCAATATTGTCTTCTCAAACTTTCTAGAAACTTCTCAGTCACATAAGACAAGAGCAATCCTGCATCACACAGACACTACTTCAAACAAACTAATACATCTTCAAAATTGTTCCACTTGGGGGCATAGCTACTAACGTTTCCAATGATATTAAATCTCAAGCATATGTTCCTCAAGAGTCAAATCGTCCCTTGGCGATACAATATCAAGGATCGTGAGGATGTTCTTTTCAATTAAGACTACATGGCATAATAATAAGTTTATGAAGGAAGCAAATCTAAAAGGGGGAAACAATGACCAAAAGAGAGAAGTACTAGTTCATTTGTTCTGTATTATATAAGATTGCAACTCACTTTTGCAGCCTTGTCAAATCGTCATTATTCTTTGGGCAATTGACAAAAATAACACCATTTTTAGTTTTTGTTCCAAACTTAGCACACACTCCTTAATATGAAAAAATTAGCACAACTTAATATTTTGGAGAATTATTATTAAAAATAATAAAACAGAGAAATATATAAAAAACGTAGCAATCGTCGTTTTCCTTATACACAATACTAAAAAGTTTTCCTTTCCTTATCGGCTTCTCTTCTCTCGTTGCAACACTTCTTCAATCTCAGATTTTAAACACAAGTCATGCTTGATTTTGGATTATGGATGTGAATCTCGATTCTCCATTATCGGATCTAGATTCAATTCTTAGGTCTGATTACTTAGAAACGAATGCTCCAATCCAAATCTAACAGCTTTCCATCTCCTTTTCATCAGATCGAGTTTTTTTGCTAAGCGTTGTTGGATTTACTTCTTGATTTTTAATCCATGATGAACTTGGTCAAGTAAATGAGTGTTGAGATGTTAATTTGAGTTCTGGTTTTGATTCAGTTGTTTCTGATTTTGTAGGATTTGTTTTAGATTGTTAAATCGAAGATGTCGACTGAATCATCAAGGGTAGAGAATGTTTACATGGCGAAATTAGCTGAACAAGCTGAACGTTATGAAGATTTATGAATGATTTCTTGAATTTCAGGAAGACCGTCATGAAAAGAAAAAAAGAGCATTAGGAAGGAGTCATTGACGTTTAGGAAGAACTCTTTGAAATTTAGGAAGAAGTCATTGACGTTTAGGAAGATCTTCATAAAACATCATGTTGGATATTTCTATTTGCTACCTTTACTGTAAAACACCAATATGTGCACATAATCAAATCATTATACATCACTAATGAAGTAATATGTGATACAATAAAGCAAAACACATATAAAGAGATTTAGAAACACATTTTTTAAAAATTTAGGAAGGATTCCATAGCTTTTAGGAAGGTGTTCTTGAATTTTAGGAAGACCTTCCAAAATGACGAACTCAACTTCCATTCAAGTGCCATTTTCTCATTTTCATCATCAACTCTCTGCTTTGTTCTTGAAATATTTAGGAAGATTTAGGAAAACTTCATTGATATTTAGGAAAATTTTCCTAAATATTCAGAAATCCCAGTAATGGTGATGACCAAACTAGATGATCATACTACGCCTCATTAGCACTACTAGTCAACTCCATAACAGACGAAATATAAGCCGAAGACATCAAAATGATGAACTTTTACTCTTTACCAACTACTTTGTTCCCAATGACATTATATCAAACACTTGATATGCAACTACTTTGGTATCCAAATAAGAGAGAATAGAACTCAAATACACATTTAAGCTTCAAGATTACCCATGTTTTTCTACTTCATTCACAGTTAAGATTCTAATACCCAACAATTTAAGCCACCACTCATAATTAGATTTCACTCATTACCCAACAATCCCAACAGTTCAAATTTCATTCAATAACCAACAATTCTAATACCCAACATTTCATTCAATAGAAGACAAACCCCAAAGATCTGAGCGGAGGATAAGCTTCAAGTTCTCTTTCACTTCCTTCATCAACCACGACATCTCCGCTTTTACTTTCTCTTTTACATTCAAAATTTCTGGTAGTGGTCTTAGTAGTAAGAACAAAAATATGTGATTCTTATTAATTAGTATCAATGAGTGGTGGTGGCAATCTCGTCAACGGTGTTTGTCGTTGCTTTTTTTTTATTGCCGTCCTTCTTCTTATTCTTCTTCTAATAACCATCACAATCCTCGACGACAGTAACAACGATGGAGCTACAAATAAAAATGTGAATCCAATGGCGATGAGAATCTCTGATGAAGAAGAAGCTTTATCACCACAAGCTTCACTTTCACCGGAAGATCCACCTTCACCAAACCACTTCCCCGTCCACGTTTTACACTCTTAAACAACAAGATTGGAGTTCGACCACTCCCTCCATCTTGAGGGGGCGTGTAAGAGATATATAAATTAAGGATCTCATTGTAATTATGTATTTATGTAATACCTAGGTCTCCTCTTGTATCTAGTATATATATTGTAAACCTTAAATCTAATAATTCATTCAGCCTACATTATTACATGGTATCAGAGCATATCGATACCTAAAAGAAAACCCTAGAATTTTTTTTTCTCTTCCGCCTCCGTTAGTTCCCTCTTCTCTTTGCACGATGTCGACTTCGAATGTCTCATCTGCTGACACCGTTGCTGTTTCTAACAACAACAACCTCGTTCATGTTAACACTTCTAATGTTACTAAGCTCACTGCTTCCAATTTTCTTATGTGGAGTCGTCAGATCCACGCCCTGTTTGACGGGTATGATCTCGCCAACTATCTCGACGGCACTGTCACGGTGCCAACCCCGACGGTCACTGTTGCTGAAGCTACCACGGTGAACCCTGACTACACAATCTGGAGACGACAAGATAAACTTGTCTACAGTGCCCTCCTTGGAGCCATCTCCGCCTCTGTCCAGCCGATTGTCTCTCGTGCTACAACATCCCGTGAGATCTGGTCCACTCTTCACACTACTTACGCTAAACCGAGTCGTGGCCATATTCTTCAGTTGCAGCATCAAGTGACAATGTGGACGAAAGGTAGTCGCTCTATTGACGACTATTTTCAAGGCCTTGTCACCCTCTATGACAAACTTGCGCTCCTTGGCAGGGTTGTTGAGATCGAGGATCAACTCACGAAGATCCT
Source organism: Camelina laxa (assembly GCA_024034495.1). NCBI lineage: Eukaryota > Viridiplantae > Streptophyta > Magnoliopsida > Brassicales > Brassicaceae > Camelina > Camelina laxa. The sequence goes on along the minus strand of CM043880.1, from coordinate 25,550,258 downwards.
CAAGGGACTCCCAGATGACTACCAACTGGTGGTCACTCAGATCGAAGGACGTGACACAACGCCTTCCTTAGCTGAAGTACATGAGAAGTTACTTCTTCATGAAGTAAAGCTTCTCACCGATGTTGCTTCCCCTCCTGCTCTCCCCATCACGGCCAACGCTGTCAACTACAACAAAAACAACAACAACCGCGGGAATAACCAGTCAAACCGTGGTAACAACTCCAACAATCGCTCTAACCAGAATTGGCAACAGCAACAATTCTCGTCGCGACAAGATCACCGCTCTCCACGTCCATACAATGGTCGTTGTCAAATTTGTGGCATTCATGGTCACAGTGCTAGGCGTTGTTCTCAGCTTCAGCTCCAAGGACCTCCGGCGCCGTACCAACAACACGCTCCGTGGTAACCGCGTGCAAATCTGGTCACCGCTCATCCTCACGGTTCCAATCTTTGGGTGCTTGATACCGGTGCGACACACCATCTAACAAGCAACCTCAACAACTTGGCTCTCCATCAGCCGTACCTTGGTGGTGATGAAGTCACCATTGCTGATGGTTCAACTATTGCCATCTCGCAAACTGGTTCCACTTCACTTCCCACTTCTTCTAATCCTTTACATTTAAACGATGTGTTGTTTGTGCCGAATGTTCACAAGAACTTGATATCTGTTTACCGTTTGTGTAATGCTAATCAAGTCTCTGTCGAATTCTCTCCTGCACATTTTCAGGGAGGCAAAGTCTCTCGTGTCCTTAAATCTAAAACCAAAATCTCAAAACTCCCCTTGATAAAATGTTTTTCTTAAACAATTTTCTTTTAATGCGAAAATAAATCATTTACAATTTTACCCTAACAAGATTTGAGAAATTACACATCATATTTTGCATAATATTTAATTTTAACGGGACCCACCCGCTTTCTCAGACAAAAATAAATCTAAAATTCCTAAACTAAAATAAAGTTATCTTTCTCCTTTCTCACTCCTCTCTCGAGAGCTCACTCACTCTCTCTCTCTCTCTCCTTTCTATTTTTTTCGATAGCAAAATCGTGAATTTGTAAATTCTGGGTTTATGTTTGTATTTGAATTTTTGAATAATAATACTAATATAACTAAGTAAAACTAGTGTGATTCTGCAATATTAGTAGAACTAGGTAAAACTAGTAAGAATTTATATGTAATACTGGCATAATTCGGTTAAACTAGTTGGTAAATTATGGAATTTGGATCCTCTAGTAGTGTTGAGATGAAATAGTTTTAACAGCATTCACAGTGAACGACTCAATGATATGTGGAAACAACGGTGACGATAAACAACTCAACGGCGAGCGATCTTTGTAACCAATCCCGGAAGAAGAAACGGCGGCAACAGACTCAATGATAAAAACTCCAGAACGACTCAACGGTAAGTAGAAACAATGTCGTTGACAAACGACTCAACTAAGACGATGAACAATTCAATGACGAAGATGAACAACTCAATGGTTTTTGAATTATGGGATTATGTTCGTATTTGAAATTATATTCGGTAAATCAGAGAATTTGGATCATTCAGTAGTGTAGAGATGAAATGGTTTCAGCAGCATTTGCAGTGAACGAATCAACGACAAGCCAACAACTCAACAACGCTATGTAGAAACAACGGCGGCGATGAAGAACTTAACAATGGTATGAAGAAAATCCAAAATGACAGCGGCGATGAACAAGTCAATGTAAGTAGAAACAACTGCGGCGATGAAAAACACTTGAGTAATGGCGGCGATGAACAAACGATCTCTAAAACCACCTCAATAAGAAGAAAAAGAAGGAGATAATGATACGGTAAGTACAAACATGGGAACCAACTCGGGAAGAAGTACAAGCTAGCCGTAATCGACTTTATCGACTCAACGATAAATAGTTGGATTTGATCAAACAAGTAAACTAGATAAAATTCATTTGTTTTGGTTATGAAGAGAATCATGATTTGTTTGTTCTGGATCTCAGTTAGAATTGAATTTCTGGGTTTTGAATAATACTGGTAAAACTAGGTATAACTAGTTGGATTTTATTTGTAATTAACCGTTTGTTACAGAGATAAAAAACAAAACACATGCGCAGCTGAAAAAAAAATGTAAAAAAAAAAATCTGAATTGTATTGCCACGTGAGCAATATGGGTGTGTTCAGACTTAATGTTCACATATAGTTATACCAAGTATAGTAGTTGTACCAAAATTGCAAATAGTTGTACTTTTGAGGGTTTTCCGTTTAATTAGTTTTACCCACTCTTAAAATTATATTTTTTAGTTTTACAGTTGATTGAAGTTTATTAATATGTAATTATGAGCTTTTTATGCATTCATATCTTTAAAACCTACAATTCTATAACTTTGTCATTCTAATTTGATTATTATTTACAAAGTAACCTTAAAAGTATAAGGAACTACTTGTTTAGGTTCTTTCATAACAACCCAAATTTTATATTTTTTTTAAAACCATTAATTGTTAGTAAACATTTAAACATTATTTTTGACGTTTACTACTATACACATTCTTAGGTTTTCTTTAAAAATCATTTTCAGAATATTCAGCTTTTGAATACCAGTTATACCAGTTTTACTTGTTATACTAGTTTTCCTAGTTCTCTTATCACAAGATTTCAGATTGGATGGTTTTGGGTTCTAATCTACAGTTCAATACGATTCAACAACTGAATCTATTTGTTAGCAATTAAAAGTCCTAATCGACCCATAAACCATGGGCAAACACCTAAAGTATTGTGCATAATCAAATCTTCAATTTGCAAATCTAAAATCAAAGTTTGGAGGTAAGAACTTGAAGTTTAGAGGAGGTGATGTTGCGACGAGGTGAAGATGAGACAAAATAACAACGAGTTCTGTCTCGCCGGTGATGTAAAGCTTGACGGCGACGGAGAAAATTTGATGGCGACGGAGAAAGTTTTACAGCAGCGGAAAAACTCAAATGTTGGTTTTGATTTTTTTTTCTTTTTCTTTTTTTGATTTAATTAAATCTGAAAATTAAAAAAGGACAAAATCGTCAGATCATATTTCATTAAACTTGTAAAGGGCATACAGATTAAAGAAGGAGATAAGAGATTTGTTTTACTCCCAGAGGGAGTTTTGAGATGTTTTCTCCATTTTCAGGTGAAGGATCTCAGCACGGGGGTCCGGTTACTCAAAGGCAGGACTAGAAACGAGTTATACGAGTGGCCCATCAACCCGCCTGCCTCGATGTTTGCATCGCCGACACCAAAGACGACTCTCTCCTCTTGGCACTCTCGCTTGGGTCACCCCTCTCTACCCATTTTAAAAGCTGTTGTCTCCCACTATTCTCTTCCTATTTCGCAGTCTTTGCACAAACCATTGTCTTGCTCTGACTGTCATATCAATAAAAGCCATAAGCAACCTTTTTATTCAAACACAATCACCTCAAATCATCCTCTCCAGTATATATACTCTGATGTGTGGACCTCACCTCTTGTTTCCATCGACAATTACAAATATTATCTCATCTTAGTTGATCATCATACCCGCTACACCTGGTTGTATCCGTTAAAACACAAGTCGCAGGTCCGTGATACATTCATTGCTTTCACAGCCTTGGTCGAGAATCATTTCAAATGCAAGATTGGCACTCTATACTCCGACAATGGTGGAGAGTTTATCGCGTTACGTCCATTCTTGTCCTCCCATGGGATCGCTCACCTCACCTCACTGCCACACACTCCGGACCATAATGGTATTTCTGAACGTAAGCATCGCCATGTCGTTGAGACCGGTCTCACGCTCCTTAGTCACGCTTCAATGCCCAAATCATATTGGACGTATGCCTTTGCTGTTGTCGTGTACCTCATTAATCGTATGCCAACTCATGTTCTTCACTCACTCTCTCCGTTTTTCAGAAGCTCTTCGGTCAACCCCCGAATTACCAAAAGCTACGCATCTTTGGTTGCACATGTTATTTGTGGCTCCGACCTTATACCAAGCATAAACTTGATGACCGCTCAATACGTTGTGTTTTCATTGGTTATTCTCTTCACCAAAGTGCTTATTTGTGCATGGATCCAGCTACTGGTCGAGTCTACAGTTCTCGCCATGTCACCTTTGATGAAGCGAGCTTCCCCTTTGCCGCTAGATTGAGTGCTCCACCGCCATTGCCGGAGACAACAGCCCCCGCACCAGATGTCACCGCCACCGTCATTCCGGTTGCTCGTCAGCCACTCGTATCCTCGTTGCCTGGACTCCCACGCTCGGATCCTCATCATCAACCTCCACCAGCTTCACCCTTACGAGACACTTCCTTGGGCCTTAATCTCCAACCAGGCCCATTACCATCTACTACTACAAATCCACGCCCATCTTTGCCAAGCCCAACTTCACCAAACAATCACCCGTCACCTACTCACTCAAACCCATCATCACCTACCTTATCTCCCTCTCCGCCAATAACCCCGTCACCATTACCAACCCCTTCTCCTGAACCATTGCCTCCTCAACATCAACTCCCAATAAACAACCCTCAACTGCAGCAAAACCAACATCCCATGCGAACAAGAGCCAAAAACAACATTACCAAACCAACAAAGAAACTCACCCTAACCGCCATAACTGCTCACTCTCCGGAACCGACAACTGTTAGCCAAGCTCTCCGCGATCCGCGATTCCGACCAGCAATGTGTGACGAAGTCAATGCGTTAATACGCTATGGCACTTGGGATCTCCTTCCACCGGCTCCAAACCAAAATATTTTGGTTCCCGTTGGGTCTTTACAACTAAGTATCTACCAAATGGTGATATCGACAAGTACAAGGCGCGGTTCGTAGCGAAGGGTTTCCACCAACAACGGGGACTTGATTAATCCGACACGTTTAGTCCGGTCATCAAAACAACCACCGTCCGGACAGTTCTTGAAGTCGCTGTTAACCGTGCTTGGGATATACGACGACTCGACGTCAATAATGCTTTTCTACAAGGCACTTTGACGGATGAGGTTTATGTTGCACAACCTCCAGGCTTTGTTGATCCTGATCGTCCACACCATGTCTGCAAACTCAAGAAGGCGTTATACGGCTTAAAACAAGCACCACACGCGTGGTACCATGAGCTACGCCGTTACCTTCTCACTATTGGCTTTGTTAATTCTCTTGCAGATACCTCTCTCTTTGTGCATCGGGAAGGTCGTGATATCACGTACGCACTTGTCTACGTTGATGATATCTTAATCACTGGGAGCAACCCATCTATCGTACACAAACTCATCTCTTTACTTAGTGCCCGTTTCTCACTCTAAGATTTGGGGCATCTCAGCTACTTTCTCGGAATTGAAGCCATTCGTACACCCACTGGTCTTCATCTCATGCAGCGCAAATATATCATTGATCTTCTTACCAAGAAGAAGATGCTTGCTGCTAAACCTGTTTCCACTCCCATGTCTCCGTCTCCCAAGTTATCTCTCTCCTCCGGTACACCTCTCGCTAGTCCGACAGAATATCGAATGGTTGTGGGTAGCCTCCAGTACCTCTCGTTCACACGTCCGGATATTGCTTATGCGGTGAACCGTCTATCTCAGTTCATGCATCGACTAACGGATCTTCATTGGCAGGGTGTCAAACGCATCTTGCGCTATCTTGCTGGAACACCGTCACATGGAATCCTTCTTCGCCCAGGTACACCGTTGACTCTTCATGCCTTCTCCGATGCAGATTGGGCTGGTGACACGGAGGACTACGTCTCCACCAACGGCTACATACTTTATCTCGGCGGTCATCCTATATCATGGTCCTCGAAGAAGCAACGCGGTGTTGCTCGTTCCTCCACGGAGGCCGAATATTGAGCAGTTGCGAACACTGCCGCAGAGCTTCGCTGGGTATGTAACCTTCTTTCAGAACTCGGTATACGGCTTCCTGCTCCTCCTGTCATTTATTGTGATAACATGGGCGCCACATACCTCTGCGCTAATCCGGTATTCCACTCAAGAATGAAGCACATCGCACTCGACTATCATTTTGTTCGTGGTACCATACAGAGTGGCGCTCTCCGTGTTGCTCATATCACCACCAATGACCAGCTTGCTGATACCCTCACCAAACCACTTCCCCGTCCACGTTTTACACTCCTAAACAACAAGATTGGAGTTCGACCACTCCCTCCATCTTGAGGGGGCGTGTAAGAGATATATAAATTAAGGATCTCATTGTAATTATGTATTTATGTAATACCTAGGTCTCCTCTTATATCTAGTATATATATTGTAAACCTTAAATCTAATAATTCATTCAGCCTACATTATTACAATGGCTTCCCATTATAGAAAACAATAAAACAGAAGAGGCAAAGTCTCTTAAGATATTATAAGCTGGCATATAATGCTCATTACGAATAATCTAGGGGGAATGCCTCCAAACAAAGAAAAAGTGATGATGATCACTTAAAACAAAAAGCTGAGGCAAAGCCTTGTAAGATATAAGAAGCATTGAATGCTCATTATATAAAGAAAGCAGAGACGATGTCTCCCAACAAAAAAAGTGACGAGAAAGCATAGTCTGAAAGATTGAAAGCTGGTTACACATCCATATTTCAAAGACCATGGTAGAGAAAGCAGACTCCAAAAAATAGTAGATGCTTGCTCGTCAAGGAAGAGCATACTCGCTCATATATATTGTAGTTGCTAACCCATCGAGGGAGAAAACTCCATTAAACTGAAAGGTGTGGAAGCATACTCTAAACAAAATAAAAGCGGGCTTACCCATCGAGGAAGCCGACTTCAAACTGAAGCAAGACAAAAAAAACCTCCGTAAATGAAGTGGCCACAATGCCCACTGCTAAACAAATAATTGGCAAAGCCCTTGACGTGCAACGCCACGGTCAATTCGTTTCAAATAAGAGGGACACCTCATTAAAAAAAGTGCCAGAAATTGGTGACTACTTTTAGAGAGGGACAACCCTTATTATAAAAAGCCAAGAAATAACCGGAGCCTCTAGCTCTGGTGGTAAAGGACTCTCAGCTGAAGTATCCGTCATCACGAGTTCGAGTCCCGGCCACTTTGATTTTACATGCGGGCTGCAGCGTGGCTAGTCCAAACAAACCGATAGCTAACATGTGGATCCTTGCTCTGTTGGCTATCCGGTAGCTAACACGAGGAGCGTTAGGATACCTCGGTTATCAAAAGAAAAAAAAAAAAAAAAGAAAAAAAAAAGACAAGAAATTTGAAGCTCCAATATGAAAACCACCATTAACAGTTGCTTCAAAGATATTGGGGGCAGAACATGTAATGAGCACCAACAATGGTTCAAACAAAAAAGAAAACAAAATGCAACACCATATTATTTTGTGTTAGAGTTCTTACCCGCTAATGGCTACATGTTCTCTTTTGCTACAGAAAAGAATTCTACTGAAAGATTGGAAACAATGATTCAGACCGTCCATAGAGCGCATACGCGAAGTTATTAAGTATTGAATAAATAAGTCTGTGAGAGATATTCTCACATTAAGAGGTTTAAGTTGCTATCGAGACGAGGCAAAACATCTTTTTAAAGATGAAAATAATTAATCATGTCGCAAACATGTAAGTAAGGTATATACCAAAGCTGTTACAAAGCTGTTACAAAGCAGATTGTTGTATGGAAATAAGTGACGACCACACGTAGGATTTTAAAAGATTTTTAAAAATCATCGATTAAATAACACGTGATTTTAAGAATATTATGAAATCTTCTAAAATACAAGCTGAATACTCCTCTCCCCCACAAAGACTCCTAGTTTCTAAAGATCGCCGCCGCTTCTTCTTCTCTCTCTTGCTTCGTTTAAGTAAATTCTTAGCTTAGTAGTCTCGAGAGTATAACGTAGATCTGTTCGCTTGAGTTCTATTACTGGTGTGCTACTGTAATAGTTTGTAATCGGTTGTATCTTGGGATTCATAAATCGTGATTGTCCGAAAGCACTTACGGCCGATTTATTGAGTTAAGGAAAGAGATATCATATCTCGCCTCCGTGATTTATTTTATGCTTTATATTATGCCGTTGTATTTTGTTTCTGATTTCGTTATTTTAAATATAATTCGCATCTTTTCTCAATTCGATTTTTGCGCTCCTAACAGTCTTAATTCAATAAATCCACTTTCTGCTTATCGCTTTAAACGGACTGAGAATTTTTCGAATTTTTTATTTTAAAAACGATTTCAAAATCATCTGAAAACCTGTTTCTGCTTTCATCTTTCGGTGATTATGCGGAAAGTTTTAGAAGAACGTTTTTACTTCTTTCTTCTATACTCCCTCTGGTTTCCACGAACGCTCTTAATTAAGTAAGTTTGTGAAACACGAAACGAGTTTCTGCGAACGCTTCTTAACTGAGTTTGCCAAACTAATTCAGGATAATTTAATTACTTGAATTGTCTGATTAATATACTAACCATATCTGTTTATCGTCCGAAATCTCTGGAGTCAATACCAACAACGTTGATGGTGCTAGAGTTCCTGATACCCCTATTGAAAAGATGAAGCTTACCGATCCTGGTTTGGAAAACTTCTGCCGAAATCTGTTCGGTAATGGATCATCCCACATGAGGATGCCACCTTCGGCTTCCCAAGGGATGATGCTAAATAAGCTCGATGGAAAATCTGGGTTCAAAACGTGGCAAACCAAGATGCTCTACTACTTTGCCAGCATGAACATGGAAAGATACCTCACAGAAGATCCACCAACACTTCCACAAGGTGACACAGATGTGTATGTGGTTGGAAGTATGGATAGCTGGGCTCAAGGAGACTATTTTTCCAAAGGAAAGATTCTGAACCGTTTGGTCAATGATCTGTATAACCTCTACAATATGTACAAGACTTCAAAAGCATTGTGGCTGGCTTTGGAGAAAAAGTACAAGACTGATGAGTCTAGGATGCAAAAACTCTCAACTACGAAGTTTCTGAACTAAAAGATGGTGGATTCCAAACCAATTATGGAAGAAGTGGAGGCTCTCCAACGCATCTTTCAGGAGATAGATTTGGAAGGGATGTCGATCTGCAACGTCTTTAAAATGAATTGCTTGACCGAGAAGTTACCACCAGGCTGGTCGGATTTCCAGCATTACCTTAACTTCAAACGTAAGGCAATGTCGCTTGATGATCTCATCCGAAGGTTGAGGATTGAGGACAAAAATCGTGGAGCTCATTCAAGTGCTCAATACCAGGGGCATGATGTCCATGTAGCTGAGCATAAGGCCAAGCTGAAAGGCAAGGGTAAAGGGATCTCTATTCCCCATAAACCGTTGAAGGTGTCATCTGGAACAAACTTCAAGAAGAGCAACCTTGAGAGGAAGTTTAAGTGTCATCATTGTGGTAAGATTGGAAACAAGGCTGAGTTAACAAAAGCAAAGCCAAAGATCTCAAGTTGCAGGCAAACCTAAGTGAAGAAGACATGGTTGCGGTGGTTACTGAATGTAATATGGTGGAAGAAAACCCAGTGGAGTGGTACTACAGCACTGGTGCTACTACACACATATACTATGATAGGACCATGTTCACCACCTACGTGCAGAACAAGTCAAATGAGCAGCTTATCATGGGCAACACGGCGGTGTCCAAGATTGAAGGTAAGGGAAAAGTGGTTCTGAAGCTAATTTTTGATCGTGAGCTCACCTTGCAGAACGTGAAGCACGTACCTGACATGCGGAAGAATCTCATCTCTGGAACAGTGTTAAGCAAGCATGGTTTTTCCATTAATTTTGAGTCTGATAAGTTAGTTATTAAGAAAAATGGGATGTATTTGGGAAAGGGTTTTGTTATGGCTGGACTGATCAAGATGTGTGTAACGACTGTCCATCCAAAAAATTTAGCTTCTGCTTCTGTTGCTGAAATGAAAGAAAACCCTATTGCTTACTTGGTTGAGTCGTTTACTACTTGGCATTAACGTTTAGGACATGTCAATTACAAAACAATGCGAAAACTGCAAAATTTGAATTTAATTATGAAATTCAAAACTAACTAAGAAAAATGTGAAGACGCACATGCCAAACTGACTAAAACTCCCTCAGCACGCGTTGAAAGAACAACTGAACCTCTAGGTTTAATTCACACAGACTTATGTTATAAAGTTTTGTTTTGACAAAACTGCTTTGGCAAAACTGCTGCAAAAATGTTAATATAGATGCGTAGTTAGGAAAATTACAATACCACTGCTTAAGATACCGCACGTTGGTTGACAAAAAAAAAAATACAAGTTATCATTTTATCTCTACTATCATACTGGCTCTTATAGTTGTATTATATATATTGCAAAGGCTGTGATCACGGGTTCAAATGCAAATCAAAAGAATCAAGAAAGATTTTCTGTTTTTCTTTTTACCAAAAAAAAAAGATTTTCAGTTATTCTGGTTATTTCAGACAATTTTTCATCTTTTATACGAGGAAAAATAATGAGAAGATTGTATTAAGAGAAATTTCAAACTCTGATGTCTGATGATCTTATTGGTTTTAGTCGTCACACATAACACATGCATTTGTATATTTGATTTGAATCCCCTATATAATAAAACAGAAGTACACAAATTTTTTTTGTAGACTATATCATTTTTATAAGTTGGTTTTTTTTTTTTTTTCAACCAAACATTAATAATTAATTAAAAGAGAACTCCAAGATTGGTTGCCCAAACAGAAGGATAAGAGTTTACAAATAACGATTCGGAAGGTAAAGATCTTGAAGACCGAGCAAGACAATCTGCTCTTACGTTGACGTCGCTGGGAATCTTGACTAAGGAGAAGGATGGATAGAAGGAGTGTAGCTGCGAGAAATCCTCCAATAAGTTCGTGAAAGCGGGTCAATCATCTGGCGACTGCACCATCGCAACAAGCTCTGCACAATCCGTATTTTTATAAGTTGGTTATAAAATAGGTTATAGATTAAATATAAGTTTGTTACAAAAAAAAAAAAAGTTATAGATTAATTGGTCAATCCATGGACTATATGAATACATTTAAGAATATCCCAAAGAATCCTCTTAAAGAGATTATTCCAATGATTTATACAATTTCTAAAATAAAATCTATAATATTTCATGTATTGTTACAAAATATATACTGTTAGGCGTAAAAAAGGAATAAAATCTTGGCAATTTATCACACTTAATCGTGATTTTTAGAGATCTTATTGTGCAGTTGAAAATAAAATCTTACCTAAGCATGAATCATTTAAAAACTTTCACCAAACATGTTCAAAAATTTAAATAAAAACAAACAACAAACATAACCATTTCTCATACATAATTACAAAATTACCAATATAAAACTTATAAAATAAATGTTTTTTCAAGCCATCATATTTAGCATATAATTTTATTATATAATGTTTTATCCAAAAAAAATTTAAACGCAATCATACAAATTATATTTTATTCTAAAATTCTAATATAAATAAAAAGAATATCAACCCGTGCTCTAGCACGGTCCTAATCTTGTATATCTTTTAAAAAAATGCGAGAAACCCAATCTGATATTGTTAAACAAATCTCCAAATTACATAAAACAACATAACATTAACATTTATCCCTTGAATTTATACGTCATGTTTCGTATTTCGAATCCAGATATGCCGGTAATATCTATTTTTTTTTTCTTCAAATTTTTTAGACTCTTTTGATGAATTTAATTTTAAAGGAATTGCACTCTATAACCAACAAAAAAACTTTAATTCAAAAACTAACTAAACTAACCATTAAAAGATAATATACTGATATGTCTATATTTTGTCCATTCTTAGCATATATTTATTATGCATTTAGCTAGGATAACTCATTGGTTTGCATAATTTTCTAGTCCTATCTATACACTTTGCATGTTTAGGTAGTTCTTGCATCATCCTTGCATAGCATCGTGCATTTCGGAGTATTTCAGGTATTTAGAGACGTTGGAAGCGTATCCGTTCGAGCCACTCTCTCTCGCCACGCACACCAGCTTGTCTGATCGAGCCACTCTCTCCTGCCACGCGCTCCAGCTGCCTTCACTCGAGCCATCCGTCCGAGCCATGATAACATTGCATTCCATTCGACGCGCACGGACTCAAACACACATGTCAGGAAGAAAGACGTTTGGCTTCACACGCTTCAGGAGATTACCGAACTGACGCTTTACCTTGTCGTTTTAAGTTTTAGGACTTTCCATGTTGGACTATTATATATACATTTTGTTAAGTCTTTGCTGAGACATCTGATCTTTATCTCATATTGTTTTCTTTCCGAGAAGGTTTTAACCTAGCTACGAAACACGTTCTGAGACTTGTATTCCGACACCTTTGAGTTTATTCAGTATTTCTTTGGATTTCTTTTACAAGTTGTTCTTCACTTCTTAATCTATCTAAGAATGCTTGTTTCAATGTTTTCTGAGTTTGTATTGTTGATGATGATTTTTGGATTTGAGTAGTGTAGTAGTTCTTGAGGATGGGATAGATTAGGTGGATGATCTTAGGATGTAGAGTGTTTAAGCTTTGATTTGTATGATTCCCTTCTGGACTAGAGATTAGAAATACTTGTTTCTCTCTAATCAATTGGAACCTAGGTTTTAGACATTTCCGCATCCAAAAGGTGTTCGATGAAATGTCTAACCAACTAGTGCCAGAGACTTATGTTCCTAGCCTAAGAGATTAGTTTTCTAGGATGTTTGTTGACGTGATTGAACTCGTTTTTCATGCCGGCTTGATCATGTTTCTCTAGCGAGAGCTAGGTTTGGAAGTTGTTGGGTTTGAGTAGCTTATGTCATGAGATTGAATTAGCTAAGAAGTGATGTTCATTGTTTAGGGATGCTTTGCTTGTGGCATGTTAAACACTCTATAGACTAGGATACTCCACCGACATCAATTACTCCCATCCTTAGGACCTCTTTCCTTCTGATTTTTATTACACTCCTGAGACTGTTTCGCTTCTTGCTTTTTAGTTCATGCTTAGACTGGTTTATGTTTTTATTCATTTCAGCTTCTTTTCATGTATTCTCGTTTCTATTTCTGTGACTCATTTCCGTTTTACATTTTGACCATTCTAGGATTGTTAGACAAACACTCTTTTGAATTGGCTTAACTTGTGACTTCTTGATTGCATCTTGAGTGATAGTAAAGATTCCCAATTGGATTGATACCATAAGTATTACAACTGCATAAGGTTAATTGAACCTACTAGGATAGGACATACAAGAAACCTAGTATCAATTTGGCGCCGTTGCCATTTGGGAATTATTTTGCTACATTTAAGATTTTAAGTTTTGCAAGATTAAGTTCTTTTACAACATCATTCTGAGTACTAACTTGTTTTGGTTCTCTGCTTGTTAGTTTTGCATCTCAGGTACCTGGTTATTGCAACTTTGCATGCACACCAGATCAAGAGGGCATCAGAATCTCCTTCCTGTTATTGAAGACATCCATCGGTTGCAAATACCACGCCAAACTCGTACCTCCACTGATCATCCCGCACCAGTGACTATACACCAACAATATGAACCAAATCCGAGACCACGAAACATTGGTGTTGGGGATGCACCGAACACTCATACTCAGCGTGCTGGAATCGTCCCTCCCGCCGTGCAGAACAACAACTTCAAAATCAAGGGCAGTCTGATCTCCATGATCCCAGGAAACAAGTTTCATGGGTTGCCTATGGAGGATCCACTAGACCACTTGGACGAGTTCGACCGTCTGTGCAGTCCCACCAAGATCAACGGCGTGAGTGAGGACGGTTACAAGTTGCGCCTCTTCCCATTCTCCCTGGGAGAAAAGGCTCATCAATGGGAGAAAAACCTACCCAAGGGATCAATCACCACCTGGGATGGTTGCAAGAAAGCATTCTTGGCCAAGTTTTTTCTCCAACTCTAGAACAGCACGTCTCAGGAATGAGATTTCCAGCTTCACTCAGAAGAGCTCAGAATCATTCTGTGAAGCCTGGGAGCGTTTTAAGAGTTACCACAGCCAGTGTCTCCATCATGGTTTCAGCAACGAGTCACTGCTGAGCACTCTCTACCGTGGTGTACTACCAAAGATACGGATGCTGCTTGACACTGCTTCTAACGATAATTTCTTGAACAAAGACGTTGACGAAGGATGGCAACTGGTTGAGAATCTCGCCCAGTCTGACGGTAACTACAATGAGGACTATGACCGCACAGTTCGCGGCGGCGCTGGGTCTAAGGAGAAGTACAAGGGGGATCTCAAGAATGTCAATGAGAAGCTTGACCGTATATTGCTCAGCCAGCAAAGGAGCGTCCACTTTGTATCTAAGGATGACCCTTTCCAAGTTCCAGATGGGGAGGGCGAGCAGGCTGCGGATATCAGCTATGTCCAGAATCAGGGTGGATACAACAAAGGTTACAACCCCTACAAGATGAACCCCAATTTGTCTTACCGAAGTACCAATGTTGCTCATCCACAAGATCAGGTGTACCCGCCTCAACAACAATAGCAAAGTCAACAAAAACCTTTTGTGCCTTACAATCCGGGATTCGCTCCAAAACAACAGTTCCAGCAGGGTTACCAAGCTCCTTCAGGACCACCGCCAGGATTCCGCCCTCAACCGCTTCAGCCTACTCCAACCCCAGATCAAGAAATGAAGCAAATGATGCAGCAAATTCTTCAGGGTCAAGCTAGTGGTTCTATGGATACTGCTAAGAAGTTTACTGACCTTAGTCAGAGGTTGGAATGTTCCTACAATGATCTGAACGTTAAGTTTGAAGCTCTGAATTCGAAGATAAGGTATATGGAAGGACAATCTGCTCCTACTTCTGCACCAAAGTCTGGCCAATTCCCAGGGAAAGTTGTTCAGAACCCCAAGGAGTTTGCAAACGCAATTACGGTGAGAAGTGGGAAAACATTGCCTCCCAGACAAGGAGTTCCAGACGTTAGTGAGGACAGTGCGGAATTAGATGGGGAGGATTTTTTGCAGGATGACTCTTAGATGGAGAACCCAGTAGAACCAGTCAAAGATCCAATCGAGCCAGTGAAGCAGTCAGAACCTGAAGCTGTTAAGGAACCTGCTGTTCATGATGACAGACCTGCGAGATTCATCCCTCCACCGTACAAGCCTCCTCTACCATTTCTAGTGAGGTTCAAGAAGCAGCTTACTGAGAAATACAAAGCCTTGTTCGAAAAACAAGTCAAGGAGATTGAGTTGAGAATGCCACTGCTAGATGCATTCGCACTTTTTCCTCACTACCATAAATTCCTCAAGGACTTAGTCATGGAGAGATCAAAGGAAGTTCAAGGCATGGTGGTACTAAGTCTTAAGTGCAGTGCAATCATCCAGAAGAAGATTGTACCCAAGACGCTCAAAGATCATGGATCATTCACTCTACCCTGCTCCATTGGACCTATGTCTTTTGATAAGTGTCTATGTGATCTTGGCGCTTCAGTCAATCTGATGCCGTTCTCTGTGGCTAAGAGGTTGGGTTTCACAAGGTTTAAGGGTTGTGACATCTCCCTCATCCTTGTAGATAGATCAGAGAGACGTCCACATGGTATTTTGGAAGACTTACCTGTCAGGATCAGAGACGTGGAAGTGCCAACCGACTTTGTGGTTCCGGAGATGGATGAAGAACCAAAAGAGCCTCTGATCTTAGGAATACCATTCTTGGCGACTGCTGGAGCCATCATTGATGTTAGGAATGGCAAGATTGATCTCAATATGGGCGACGACTTCATCATAAAGTTTGACATCAAGGATACTTTGAAGAAGCCGACAATAGGAGGACAAATCTTCTACATTGAAGAGATGGATAAGTTGGCTGATGAGTTGTTGGAGGAACTAGCTGAGGAGGACCATCTAAAAACTGCTTTAACCAAGGATGGAGAAGAAGGGTTTCTGCATGAGGAAACCACTTGTTACAAGAATCTGCAAAACTCCCACAGAGAAACGGAAGAACCAAAGGAGTTCGAGCAGTTGTCTGACACAGATGGGGTATATGTAGTTGAGACAGAGGGTGCAGAACGAGAAATCTCCCACTCGACCGTCATCAGGACCTGACTCGAGACGCCAAAATCCCACTCAATCGAGCCACTACTCGAGTCGCACACCTTCCACTCGACCGTGACCGCTCCTGACTCCCATGATGACGACTGGTCGAAACTGAAGGCTCTAAAGGTAGAACTCAAAACTCTCCCTTCCAGACTCAGGTTCGTTTTTCTGTGAACCAATTCTACTTATCCTGTCATAGTGAATGCTAGGTTGAGTGATGATGAATTGAAGTTGCTTGTAACTGTGCTTAAGAAGTATAGAAGAGCCATAGGTTGTTCTTTAGATGATATCAAGGGCATCTCACCTAGTCTTTGCACCCATAGAATCAACCTTGAAAATGAATCCTATGCTAGTATTGAACCCCAAAGAAGATTGAACCCTAATCTGAAAGAGGTAGTTAAGAAAGAAATCTTAAAACTACTTGATGCTGAAGTTATTTATCCTATCTCTGATAGTACTTGGGTATCTCCAGTGCACTGTGTACCTAAGAAGGGAGTAATAACTCTAATCAAAAACGAAAAAAATGAGTTAATCCTAACTAGGACCATCACAGGACATAGGATGTGCACTGATTATAGGAAGTTGAATGCTGTATCTAGGAAGGATTATTTTCCTCTGCCTTTTATTGATCAAATGTTGGAAAGACTTGCTAGTCATCCTTATTAATGTTTCTTTGATGGGTATAGTGGATTCTTCCACATCCCTATCCACCCAAATGATCAGGAAAAGACAACATTTACTTGTCTTTATGGCACTTTTGTCTACAGACGCATGCCATTTGGTTTGTGCAATGCTCCTGCCACCTTTTAGAGGTGCATGACTTCGATCTTCTCGGATTTGATTGAGGAGTCAGTGGAAGTGTTTATTGATAACTTCTCTGTATACGGTTCCAATTTCTCCTCTTGTTTGTTGAATCTGTGCAGGGTATTGACGCGATGTGAGGAGATGAACCTGGTGCTGAATTGGGAGAAGTGCCATTTCATGGTTGAAGAAGGGATCGTTCTGGGACACAAGATTTCTGAAAGAGGAATTGAGGTTGACAAGGCAAAGATTGATGTCATGGTTCAGCTTCAACCGCCTAAGAAAGTGAAGGACATCAGAAGTTTTTTGGGACATACTGGGTTTTACAGGAGATTCATCAAGGACTTCTCAAAAATTGCAAGACCTTTGACAAGGTTGTTTTGCAAGGAGGTTGAATTCGAATTCAATGCAGCATGTCTGGAAGCCTTCGGCAAGATCAAGGAGGCTTTGGTTTCGGCACCCATAGTACAAGCTCTGAATTGGGATCATCCGTTTGAGATCATGTGTGATGCTTCAGACTTCGCAGTTGGAGCTGTTCTGGGTCAGCGTATTAATAAGAAGCTTCATGTCATCTATTACGCGAGTTGCACCTTGGACGAGACTCAGGGAAGGTATGCTACCACCGAGAAGGAACTCCTAGCAGTTGTGTTTGCATTCGAAAAATTCAGGAGTTATCTTGTGGGTTCGAAGGTCATTGAGACACATCTACTCGAAGAAGGATACCAAACCGAGACTGTTGAGATGGATCATGCTTCTTCAGGAGTTTGACATGGAGATAGTTGACAAGAAGGCATAGAAAATGGAGTTACAGATCATTTGTCTAGAATGAGGATTGAAGATGTTGTTCCCATAGATGATTCAATGCCTGAGGAACAACTTCTGGTCACAACGGTTTGTGAGCAAATGCATAACACAGGGGTTGAGAACCTCAGAATCAGATGCATGGCGATCACTTCTGAGACTGCACCATGGTATGCAGATGTCGTGAATTACAAGGTTTGTGGATAATTTTCTGATGACATGGATCCCTACAGGAAGAAGAAGTTTTTCAGAGAGGTCAAACACTACTTCTGGGATGAAACCTATCTGTACAAGAGAGGATCTTATGGTCTATTTAGAAGATGTATAGCAGAAGGGGAAATGAAAGGAGTGCTTGAGTACTGTGATGTTCATATATTTTACCCTGTTTTCCCTTAGTATATTCACATCTTTTGCATCTTTTGCTATCCATTTTCACCATTATTGCATAGCTTTAGGACTAATCATGCATTAGAGTTTAGTTGCATTGCATTTGCATCTTTTCATGCATAAACAGGTGATTTTGAAGCTTAAGGAGCATGGAAGCAATGCTGAGGAAGGAGTGAAGCAATCATGAAGGGAAAGCAAGAGAGTTAAGGCTGAAATAACAAGGTCCGGAGTCCAACTCGACCGCACACTCGACCAGACACTCGACCGTGTGCTGAGGAGGACTCGACCGAGTGGACAATGCACGAGAGAAGCCAGCTCGACCTGCCACTCGACCGAGCACAGGTCGAGTTGACCGAGCCGTTGACTATTTTGTCTTTTAGCATTTTTAGGGCTTCCACTCCCCTCCTATATAAAGCCTTGTACCTGCAGCCACAAAAGGAGTCAGCTTTTTAGATATTCTCTAAACCTAGTATTTACCTTTTTGGGATTTATTCCTTTTGCTTTTTATTTTCCTAGATCTTGTACTTGAAAAAGACTAAATTCCTCAATATTGTTAGTTTAATAACTTTCTTAATATTGAGAATTTAAGTTTCATTTCTTTTTCAATATTGTAGATCTTTGTTTTATCTATCTAATGATGCAAGTTTCAATCTTTTCTGGGTTTATGATTTTGATGTTTATCATGTGTTCTTGTGAGTAGTAGTTTAGGATCTTGAGGATGGGTTAGGCTGGGCTGTGAATGAGGTTTGTTTGGCTTGATCAAGCTTGATTGTTGTAGATCTCTTCTAGGGTAGATGTTCTTAATGCTGATCCTATATCTGAGAGGGTAGGATCTGATTTCAAGCATCTTAGCATCACACCAATGTTTAAGAGGCATAGATAAGGCTAGATCTAGAGCTTACCATCTTGCTTGCTAAGAGATTAGAGGTTTTGTTTGGTATGAGACATATTTCTTACTGCCTGCTTGTGTAGATTCTTTACTATGTGAGAGCAAGTCTAGAAATGCATAGGTTTGATTGTTTCTTGACCATGAGAGTGGGAGAAACTTGTCTTGGATTCATATGTCTAGAGATTAGCTCATGTTGTTTGAGATTTGTTGATCAAGTTAGATAGCCTCAATCATTAGTCCAGCCCATGAATCCCTCCTCAAGTCCTTCCTTGTTTATTGATTTTACAGTCTTAATCCTGTTGCTTGATTGTAGTTTGATCTGTCTTTGCATTACTCTGTTTTTATTGCATTGCTCTGTTTCTGCGTTTAGTCTAGCTCGACCACTCACTCGACCTACACTCGGTCGAGTGCTGGCTCGAGTTCATCCCCAGAACTCTGCTATTTATGATTTGTGATTGTCTTGTTTCATTCCTGTTCCATTTCTGCTGCATCCATTTAGTGTCCTGTTCATTATTGTCTTGCATTTGTTCTTTAGCTTAGTTTCTATTTCTGTTGGTTGCATCATTACTGTCTTAATCATTCTGTTTCATTTGCATTTAGTTCTTAGTTCATTTAGTTTACCTTCTGCACTTTACATTTTCATCATAGGATTGTTAGTGGCAACATCCTTTTCATCTGGCTTAAATTAGATCTTTATGCATATCTTAACTGTTCACAAACACTCAAATTGGATTGATACCCCTTATACTGCAACTGCATAAGGGGAATTGAAACACCTTACCATTCATTGCATACATTCATCATCATCCATTCCATCTTAACCTTTCCACCATAAATATCTTGTTTCAATTTGGCGCCGTTGCCTATTTGAGTGTGTTTTTGTGACAATTAGGATCCATAAAAGTCTAAGATTAAGTTCGTTTATCCACTTGTTCATTACTGATCTTGTTTCTTCTTCTGCTTGTTTGTGATTGAGTTTCAGGTACCAGCTCGACCATCAACTCGACCACCACTCGACCGAGTGTGTGCTCGAGCACCTGATCGAGTCAGAAGCCGGATACAAATAGACATCAGTTCCCAGTCGACTCGACCACCCACTCGAGCCTGCGCTCGACCGAGTGCCTGTCCGAGTCTGTACTCGACTCTGTTGATGCAAACAAGGTCCAAGGGTCCTCACAATCTTCAGAGACTCCTTGATCACATCAACAAACCACCAAGGGACCTGAGACAGCAGAAAACAAGGATCTATCAGGAACAAGAACAACAAGTGCTAATGGAGAATCAAGCTCAACAAGCTCCAAGAGCAAGAAACATTGGTGCTGGAGATGCACCAAACACACATAACCAGAGAGCTGGTATTGTGCCTCCTACTGTTGCCAACAACAACTTTGAGATCAAAAGTGGATTGATCTCAATGATTCAAGCCAACAAGTTCCATGGGTTGCCAATGGAAGATCCCCTGGACCACCTTGATGAATTTGATAGGATATGTGGTCTCACTAAGATCAATGGGGTCAGTGAGGATGGCTTCAAGTTAAGGCTATTTCCATTCTCACTTGGAGATAAGGCTCACCTTTGGGAGAAGACTCTTCCTACTGGAGCAATAACCACATGGGATGCTTGCAAGAAGGCTTTCTTGGCCAAATTCTTTTCCAATGCTAGAACTGCTAGATTGAGAAATGAAATCTCTGGGTTTGCTCAAAGGAATAATGAGAGTTTTTGTGAAGCTTGGGAAAGGTTTAAAGGATTCCAGACTCAGTGTCCTCACCATGGCTTCAGCAATGAGTCCCTTTTAAGCACTTTGTATAGAGGAGTGCTTCCCAAGATCAGAATGCTTCTTGACACAGCCTCAAATGGAAACTTCCTCAACAAAAATGTTGAAGAAGGCTGGGAGTTGGTTGAAAATCTTGCTCAATCAGATGGCAATTATAATGAGGACTATGACAGAACCATAAGGTCATCATCAACTGATCAAGAGGACAAGTACAAGAGGGATTTGAAGATGGTCAATGAGAAGCTTGACAAGATCCTTCTTAGCCAACAAAAGTCTATTCACTTCATTGGTGAGGAAGAGGCTCCAGTTCAAGAAGGGGAGACTGAGTTTGCTGAGTTGTGCTACATGCAAAACCAAGGAGGATTCAAAGGCTACAACCAAGGAGGTTTCAAAAACAACAATCTCTCATATAGGAGTACCAATGTGGCCAACCCTCAAGACCAAGTTTATCCACCTCAACAGCCTCCACAGCAACAAAGCTACATCCCTAAACAACAACATCAAGTGTTCCAGCCTCCATTGTGTCCCCCACCAGGGTTTCAGACTAACCAAGGCCAGGAACAAGACTTAAGGGCAATGATGCAACAGTTGTTGATTGGGCAAACACAAGGAAAGATTGAGGAGGCCAAACAGTTTGCTGAGTTGAATCAAAGACTCACATCACAGTACAATGATCTAAACATGAAGTTTGAGGGTCTTAACTCAAGAGTGAAGTATATGGAGAGTAACATTGCCTCTACTTCAGCTCCTAAACCTAGCCAACTCCCTGGAAAAGCTGTCCAAAATCCAAGAGAGTTCACAGCCAAGGCCATTCAAGTTCATGAGGAAGAAGTCACTGAGGACAGTGAAGTCCAAGTTTGGGGGAATTTATCAGTTACTGAAGCCCCAAGTGATGTTTTTGCAAAGCAACTGGAGTGCGACATTGCACTCGACCAGGTACTCGAACAGCCACTCGACCGAGTGCATGCTCGAGTGGTTGATCGAGTTGCAGATACAGAAGCTGTTAAGCCTGCTAGATACATTCCTCCTGCTTACAAACCGCCTCTACCATTCCCAGGACGTTTCAAGGCTCAAAGGATAAGGGAATTGAGGGAGATCATTGAGAACAAGGAGAAGATAGCTTTGCAACAAGAGAAGGAGAAAGCCTTGAAGGAAGAGGTTGTTATTGAGAAGAAGGAAGTGATGGCTATACAAGAAGCCATCATTGCTTACCAAAAAAGAAGAGAGGACCTGCTTTGGAACAGTATGCTCCATACCCTCTCTATCAGAATTTTTTACTTGAGATGTCAAAGAAAAGGGCTCATGACCAAGATATGAAGGACTTGAAAGAGATTGGAAAAGCTATTGTCCCAACAAAGCTTGAAGATCCAGGCTCATTCGACTTACCCTGTTCCATCAGCTACATGCACTTCAATAAGTGCCTTTGTGATTTAGGAGCTTCAGTGAGCTTGATGCCATATTCAGTGGCTGAGAAGTTAGGGTATAAAGACTTCAAGGATAGCAACTTCTATGTTAGTCTAGCAGATGGATCCAAGAGGGATGTGGTTGGAATGATTGAAAACCTCCCTATCAAAATAGGAGGAGCAAGGATCCCAACTGATTTTGCAATCATAAGCATGGAACAAGAGCCTAAAGACCCTCTTATCTTGGGAAGACCATTCTTAGCTACAGCTGGGGCTGTTATTGATGTGAAGATGGGGACTGTCAAGCTCCACTTGACTGAAGACTTCACTATGAAGTTTGACATCAACAATCCCACTAATCTGCCTTCCAAATATGATCCACCTTACACTATAAAAAGAAAGGAGGATCATGAGGTCTCAAGTGAGGAAAATGCTTCAAGGGGTAAGCTAACCTTTCAAGAAGATTCAGTGGAGAAGCTAAAGGGTTCAGTTCAAGTGCTAGCTGGTTTAGTGAAGGAACTTCAAGTTCAGCTCAACAAAAGGTCTTTGAAGAAGGCAAGACCAAAACTCAAGTTTAAGAAGAAACATGGTTCAAGTGTCAAGGAAGTAGTGATCAAGAAGGAACACCAAGGTTACCAAGCAGAACCAGGAGGGATTTCATCACCTCCTTGGTCTCCTAATCAAGCTTAAAGAGCTATAAGAAGTCAAGCTTAGTGACTCTAAACAAGCTCACTAGGGAGGAAGTCCCTAAGGTATCCTTTGTAAATATAGTTTATTTTCCTAGTAGTTTTGATATGTTTTATTTTATGTTTGTGTTGGACAGGCTTTTGAGGAAGAATGTAGTTGGATAAAGAAAGATTTGGACTTGGAGAAGGAGACTCGCAAGCCCACTCGACCAAGACCACAAGAGGTACTCGGCCGAG
The DNA here is from genome assembly GCA_024034495.1 of Camelina laxa. Taxonomy (NCBI): domain Eukaryota; kingdom Viridiplantae; phylum Streptophyta; class Magnoliopsida; order Brassicales; family Brassicaceae; genus Camelina; species Camelina laxa. The sequence goes on along the minus strand of CM043880.1, from coordinate 25,527,310 downwards.
CTGGATACTAATTGAAGCCCATTTGATTCCCATTCTTCTAGAATGATCAAGTGGAGGGAAGAACAAGGAGAAAAATTTTGAAATTTCAAAATTTTTCAAGGAGCTCGACCACGTGCTGGTCGAGTGTGGGGTCGAGTGGCAGCCAAAAAGTAAGTCAAAGATTCCTATTTCGAATTTGAATGGTATGGACGCTCCACCCTTGTCTCCTTGTCCCCTTAGCTTCTTTATATAGTCCTTGCTCGATCCTACACTTCTCACATTCTCTCATTTGCTCAAAACATTTAAATTCAAGCTTTAAAATCTCTTTCAAAGTTTATCTCTTGCTCAAGTTTTGTTCTTTCAAGTTTTTGGGTCACTAACCTATTAACTTTGTGCTTTGAGTCTATTCCCTTCAGTTTCTTTTGAAAATGTCTTCCAAATTACCAAGAAGTCGCACCAAACCGCTGCAAGCTCCATGGAACGTCGTGATGCTGACCTTGAATCAAGAGGTGAAGCTGAGAGAGTCACTCGACGGACCACTCGATCAACCACTCGACCGAGTGGCCGTTCGAGCAGTCGGTCGAGCCAGGTGCCGCGTCCAAGGAGAGAGCAAGTTGAGGAAGATCCTGAGAGGACCGAAAGTGAGGAGGAAAGAGAGCCTACTCTCAATGAGTTTATGAGGAAGCACAAGGCCAAGGGGAAGAGGCCAGCTGTTGAAGTTGAGCAAGAAGAAAGTGAAAGTGAGAGTGAGGAAGAAAGTGAAGAAGAAGAATTGATGGATGATGGAGAAGCTGAGTCTTGTGGGCTGACAAAGAGGCAACTTTATGATGCTTTCATGAGGATGGAGTTCTTGGGAACTAGGTATCCACACAAGGAGACCATGCAGAAGCTTGCTATTGATGAGGATGTAGAATATCTCTTTGAGAAGAGCAATCTCACCAAGTTTATGGGGCTTTGCATGGAGGGCTACAAAGAGGAGAGTTGTGAGTTCCTTGCCACTGTCAAGCTGCATACATATGCAAGGAAAGATCCTGAGGTTGGGGCTGGTCACATCACCTTCACAATCAAGGGGAGGAAGCATGAGCTTTCAATAAAAAAGATAGCCAATGTGTTTGGATTTGAAACTGGCAGCCATAGGAGCTTGAGGATACCAAGAGAGGAGCTCTACTCAGTTTGGGAAACCATTGGGGACAACAAGCTCTACTCCTCCTCCAACTCCAAGAGCTCAAAGATAAGGAGCCCAGTCTTAAGGTACTTCCATAAAGCTCTTGCAAACACCTTCTTTGCAAGGAAGGAAACTGGGAACATCAATGAGGGAGAGCTGAAGATGATTGACTTGGCTCTCAATGGGATCATCCTCAAGGCAAGAGATGGAACCATCATCCTTGGGAGCACTGTAGAGACTGATCTTGCAATGGTGCTCATTGACCACATGGTTTACTTGAGAAGCTGGGTAGGAAAGTTGGAAAACAAGGGGTCAAGAGGAGCACTTACCATTGGGGGCATCATCACTCCAATCCTTCAAGCTGCTAAAGTTCCACTTAGAGGAGAGAGTGTCTCACCAAGATGGATTGACTCAAGCTACCTCACTTCTACTCTCATCCTAGCCAAGGAAATGCATCAAGGGAACCACATTTTCAACTATGAGCTTCCAACACTTGGGAAAAAGCAACTCATATTGCCTAACCAAGAACTCACCACCATTCAAGAGGGAGCCAACATTGACTTTTGGCCAGCTGAGGAGCATTGGTTTGATGGAGTGGTTCAACCTAGAGTTGAAGAAGCTGGAAATGCACAAGTAGCTGATGGAGAGGAGCAGTTCTACTTTGAAGACTATGAGCCCAACCCAAGAGATAGTAGAGGAGTGAGGGAGAATGCCAAGAGGTTAACTCTTTTGCAAAAGTGGGGCAAGTGGCAAGGAAAGAGGTTTGATAAGCTGAAGAAGAAGGTGACCAACATGGCTAAGTCTATCAAAGGCTTAAAGAAGGAGATTGCTGAGCTGAAGAGTGGAAACTCATCTCCTAGCCATTCAAGCCCTTTGAGGAGAAGTAGCTCAACTAGAGCACTTTCAAGGGTTGCGAATCCTGTGGAACCAGCTAGGGCTTCAATGTATGAGCCAATTCAGAGGAAGAGGAGCTCAAGTACCCGAGAACAGCAGTTTTCGAGGCACTCGACCGGGTCACTCGAGCACCCACTCGACCGAGCACCACCAATGCACTCGACCGAGTTCCAGCCCAGACAACCATATGGCTTCCCACCTCCAGCTGCTTATCCAGGTTACCCTCCCATCCCACCCCAATACTTCACGGATCCAGCCCTCTACCACCAGTTCTACCAACAGTTCTCCCAGCAGCAAGGACAGAGTTATGACATCCGCAGTCCAGCTCGACCCCCACTCGGACATGCACTCGACCGAGTCACGGTCGATCGCCATCGTCGAGCTGCCCCAATCCCCTCTCCAAGTCACCAACAAGACCCCAGCTACACCTTTGATAGCATGCAGGAGGATGTGGATAGTTTCTTCTACAATCCTTGAGGTAACACTATCACCTTTCCATTGTAAATACCATTTGCATTTCATATTGTGTGTTTTGTTTTAAGTCTTGAATCCTCAAACAAATTTCTTTCACACAAGGGACTGTGTGATTTAAGTTTGGGGGAGGGTTTGAGATAGCATTTGACATTGTGTTTTGTTTTCTTATTTCAAATTTTTAGCATCATCATGTTAATATTTGCATAGCATCTAAGGCATAGAAAAACCCTAAAAATTTGAAAATTTTTGCAAAAATCTTTATAAAAAAAAAGTGTTCATGTAGTTTGCTTTGCATATTCAAGTATTTTGTTTATCATATAGGACTGCTTGCATTAGGGATCTATGATGAGTATTTCCTTGTTAGCTTGCTCATTCACTAGACTAGGATCAATGCCCAAGTTAATAGTACTTTGATGCTAGTTGAGTGGTTAGAAGCATAAGATTGAACCAAGCATTGAATTCCTGCATTGCATTTGGTCTAAATTGAAGCATGTTGTGATTTGATGCCATTTCCTATCTATAAGAACCTAATATTGACTTTCAATTATCAATGTGTGCATTGCTTTAAACTCATGGATACCATATACATATTTGGATCATCTTTCTCCTTTTTACCACTCTTGTTGATCCAAGTAGCTGATTTCCTCATTAAGAATCAGTTTCCCCTACCCTTAACCAACCCTTCTTTCAAGCCATGTTTATTCTTGAGTGTGTGAGGCCTATTTTTAGGATTGAGCTTGGTAGAAAGTGTTAGGTTTGAACTGACAAGAGTAAAGCCTTGTGTAGTTCTAGTTTGCATTTTTCAAACTAGATAGGACTAGGTGGTTCATTTGTTGGGTTTGGGACTTGGAAGTTAAAGAAAGAAAAGAAAAAAAAAAGAGAAAAAGAAAGAAAAAGGGTAGAGTCTTTAAGAGGAGATTGTGTTTAAGCAAGGTCTAGTGAAAGGATGGGAAGCAAAAAAATGTTGAAGATGGTTCTAGTTAAAGAAAAGAAAAGAAAGAAAAGAAAAGTCTAGCAAAAAGCTTGTATGTCTTAAGAATAAGAAGAAAAGAGAACCATAGCAAATAAGTAAGAATCCCCCATCCCACTAGAAAGATCAAATAAGAAACCTCTCCTAAGACTTGAAAACCAAAAGAGAAAAGGGTGAAAGAGAAAAGAAGAAGTTAAAGGGTAGCACTAGGATCATTTGGGTTTAGATTGCTAGGATAAACACTTTGGGTACCTTTGGGTAGACAAGGTTTTATTCTTGTATGTGTCTAGGTGTTCTTACCTTTAGCATTCTTCTAAAGCTCAATCCATTTTTTATGAGAGAACCTTGATATTGATAAGCCCCACTCTAAAAAGAGACCATCATTGTCTCAAAGCCTTTACCTCCAAGCCAAATGAGTTTAAGCATTGCATAGAATTGATTCATGTTCTTGATTAATGAATGTTAAAGGAAATGGTTGATTTGAATGCATGTGGATATCTAAGGCTCAAATCAGTAAAGGTTGTGACATGCTTGTCTAAAGTCTTTAAGTACAGCTCATTCAACTTGCATCATAGTACTAGTAACTTGGACATTGATTCTAGATGGTCTGTTTGCAAGCTTTAGGAGCTGAGATCCCACTTTCAAACCTCACCTACATTCTTATGTCTTGCTTATTTGCTTGAGGGCAAGCAAAGACTAAGTTTGGGGGTGTTGATGTTCATATATTTTACCCTGTTTTCCCTTAGTATATTCACATCTTTTGCATCTTTTGCTATCCATTTTCACCATTATTGCATAGCTTTAGGACTAATCATGCATTAGAGTTTAGTTGCATTGCATTTGCATCTTTTCATGCATAAACAGGTGATTTTGAAGCTTAAGGAGCATGGAAGCAATGCTGAGGAAGGAGTGAAGCAATCATGAAGGGAAAGCAAGAGAGTTAAGGCTGAAATAACAAGGTCCGGAGTCCAACTCGACCGCACACTCGACCAGACACTCGACCGTGTGCTGAGGAGGACTCGACCGAGTGGACAATGCACGAGAGAAGCCAGCTCGACCTGCCACTCGACCGAGCACAGGTCGAGTTGACCGAGCCGTTGACTATTTTGTCTTTTAGCATTTTTAGGGCTTCCACTCCCCTCCTATATAAAGCCTTGTACCTGCAGCCACAAAAGGAGTCAGCTTTTTAGATATTCTCTAAACCTAGTATTTACCTTTTTGGGATTTATTCCTTTTGCTTTTTATTTTCCTAGATCTTGTACTTGAAAAAGACTAAATTCCTCAATATTGTTAGTTTAATAACTTTCTTAATATTGAGAATTTAAGTTTCATTTCTTTTTCAATATTGTAGATCTTTGTTTTATCTATCTAATGATGCAAGTTTCAATCTTTTCTGGGTTTATGATTTTGATGTTTATCATGTGTTCTTGTGAGTAGTAGTTTAGGATCTTGAGGATGGGTTAGGCTGGGCTGTGAATGAGGTTTGTTTGGCTTGATCAAGCTTGATTGTTGTAGATCTCTTCTAGGGTAGATGTTCTTAATGCTGATCCTATATCTGAGAGGGTAGGATCTGATTTCAAGCATCTTAGCATCACACCAATGTTTAAGAGGCATAGATAAGGCTAGATCTAGAGCTTACCATCTTGCTTGCTAAGAGATTAGAGGTTTTGTTTGGTATGAGACATATTTCTTACTGCCTGCTTGTGTAGATTCTTTACTATGTGAGAGCAAGTCTAGAAATGCATAGGTTTGATTGTTTCTTGACCATGAGAGTGGGAGAAACTTGTCTTGGATTCATATGTCTAGAGATTAGCTCATGTTGTTTGAGATTTGTTGATCAAGTTAGATAGCCTCAATCATTAGTCCAGCCCATGAATCCCTCCTCAAGTCCTTCCTTGTTTATTGATTTTACAGTCTTAATCCTGTTGCTTGATTGTAGTTTGATCTGTCTTTGCATTACTCTGTTTTTATTGCATTGCTCTGTTTCTGCGTTTAGTCTAGCTCGACCACTCACTCGACCTACACTCGGTCGAGTGCTGGCTCGAGTTCATCCCCAGAACTCTGCTATTTATGATTTGTGATTGTCTTGTTTCATTCCTGTTCCATTTCTGCTGCATCCATTTAGTGTCCTGTTCATTATTGTCTTGCATTTGTTCTTTAGCTTAGTTTCTATTTCTGTTGGTTGCATCATTACTGTCTTAATCATTCTGTTTCATTTGCATTTAGTTCTTAGTTCATTTAGTTTACCTTCTGCACTTTACATTTTCATCATAGGATTGTTAGTGGCAACATCCTTTTCATCTGGCTTAAATTAGATCTTTATGCATATCTTAACTGTTCACAAACACTCAAATTGGATTGATACCCCTTATACTGCAACTGCATAAGGGGAATTGAAACACCTTACCATTCATTGCATACATTCATCATCATCCATTCCATCTTAACCTTTCCACCATAAATATTTATGTTTCATACTGTCACGGTTCCACCTATGGAGGTCACTTCGCCACATTCAAGAAAGCTCAGAAGGTTCTTCAAGCGGGTCTCTAGTGGCCAACCTTGTTCAAGGACGCTCACAGTTTCATCACCAAGTGTGATGCTTGTAAGAGGATGGGTAACATCACAGGGAGAAATGAGATGCCCTAGAATCCAATCCTGGAAGTAGAGATATATGATGTTTGGGGTATAGACTTCATGGGTCCTTTCAACCCTCCATCAAATGGCAATGTCTATATTCTGGTGGCAGTTGATTATGTTTCTAAGTGGGTCGAAGCCATTGCCAGTCCTACCAATGATCAAAAGGTTGTTATGAAGCTATTCAAAAGTATAATTTTTCCAAGGTATGGGATACCAAGAGCAGTATTCAATGATGGTGGAACTCACTTCATCAACAAGGTGTTTGAGAGTATGCTGAGAAAGTATGGGGTCAAGCACAAGGTGTCTACTGCGTATCACCCTCAGACTAGCGGACAGGTTGAAGTCTCAAATAAGCAGATTACAGGTATCTTGTCAAGGATTGTTGGGGTTTCGAAGAAAGATTGGTCTGTCAAGCTAGACGAGACTCTCTGGGCGTACAGAACAGTGTTCAAGACGCCAATAGGCAGAACACCATTTCAGTTGGTCTATGGTAAAGCATGTCATCTCCCTGTGGAAGTTGAATACAAGGCACTGTAGGCTATCAAGTTGCTGACCTTGGATATTGATACAGCTCAGGCTAAGAGGACTCTTGATCTACATGAGTTGTAAGAAATCAGACTTGATGCCTATGAGAGCTCAAAGATCTACAAAGAAAGAACCAAGACTTTTCATGATAAGAAAATTGTTGTCAAGGAGCTCAACGCTGGAGATCAGGTTTTGCTTTTAAACTCCAAACTTAAGTTATTTCCTGGAAAGCTTAAGTCTAGGTGGTCTCGACTGTTTGAAGTCAAGGAAGTTCTGCCATTCGGAGCCATCACTCTTCTGAACAAGGATGATAGCGAATTCACTGTAAATGGTCAGAGAGTCAAGAAATATCTAGTTGATCAAGTCTGACCAGAGGGGTCTTCTGTGCTCCTCTACGAACCCCAAAAAGCATAAAAAGCTGAAAAGTCAAGCTAAGAACTTTAAACAAGCTCACTTGGGAGGAAGTCCCAAAGGTATCACTGTAAATATTTGTTTTAGTATCCTTGTGTTTTTAATTTTTGTTTTTGGTTTGCTAGTGTTCAGGAATCTACAGAAGAGAGTATGTGAGTAGGAGTCAAAGGAGTGAGTTCGGACCCAACCCTAGTATGATGGATGCTACAAAAGCGAAGTCAGTAAAAAGAGGGAAAGTTACAGAAGGGAACAGAAGATAATATAGGAAGGGAATCTTAATTACTGGTTTTTGTCACCCTTCCCTCTCTCCCATGTGCCCATCAATTCAACCTCTCTCACCCCTTGTTTCCCCCCACTAGACATATAAACTTTATGTCTCCCCTCTCACATCATCCCACCATCACTCTCTTTTTCTTCCCACTTGCACGAAAATTATTCATATTTACCATCCCTCTATTTATGTAACCCTCTGCTCATTTCCAACTCACCAACCAAAACAAACAATCGACATCTCGCTCTCGCCATCATGTACTCCATTCACACCTTCGCCTCACCGTTCAAGCCATCTTCAAGCAACCATGTGACAACCCGTCCCATGGACCCCGCTAGCCTCACTGCTAGCCCGCTAGCCCGCTAGCCTCACTGCTAGCCGCCCAAACGGATCCCAAGCTGGCCCTGCAGGGCATCGATCCTAACCCATCATTGCGGATATCCCAATTCACCAGTAGGTTATTGGTGCGCCAGGTGTTCTTCGAACCCTGGTCCTCACCCTTTAACAACCTTCCCACAGGACAAGTTGCCACCAATTGATCTGCAGGTCAATTGGTGGCAACTTGTCCTGTGGGAAGGTTGTTAAAGGGTGAGGACCAGGGTTCGAGGAACGCCTGGCGCACCAATAACCTACTGGTGGATTAGTATATCCACAGTGATGGGTTAGGATCGATGCCCTGCAGGGCCAGCTTGGAGTCCATTTGGGAGGCTATCAGTGAGGCTAGTGGGGTCCATGGGACAGGTTGTTACAAACCTGGTCGAGCCACGCACATCTACGTGCTCACCTGTTCTGTTCGAGCCGTCGTCGCTAAATACTTGCATCGAGCCGCTCAGTCCTGCCTCTACTCGCTCTACAACACACGGCGCCGTTCCCGACTCGCCGTCGCTGCACGCCACACCCACCCAACTCACTCGAGCCCGTATCGCAAAACCTTGCCTCGAGCCATTGTCACCATCTCCGTTTCGACCGAGCCATACCCGTCATGTCATCTTCGATTGAGCAGTCCACCATTCATAGCCGTCCAAGCAACTCTCGATCGAGCCGCTGTCCCGGAATCGTCACCATTCGACCTTGCCACCAAACTCACTCGAGCCAATCTCTGCTGTCTCGCTCGAGTCTAACCTTGTCCGAGCCATCTTACTCCTCCATCGAGCCAATCTCCGCCAAGTACCGAGAAGTTCCGTTCGAGCCGTTCCAGTGAGAATTTGATCGAGCCACACGCGAGGCGACACCGCTCAATTCACCCAATACTTGCTCGAGCCAACATCTCGAGCTCTGTCCATGTTTTGATCGAGCTACTCTCGACATCTCGTTCGAGCCAACACGCGTAGCACCGTAATCGAGCCATTGCAAAATCTCGATCGAGCCATACTCACTCTCATTGATTTTTCCGATTTGTATTATTGGCTGATCACTAACCTACTAATCTTTGATTTTGGGTTTGAATTGTCTCAGCTTTACAATGCCTGACAATTTTTGGGATGAGATGTATGAGAAGTATGGTTGTGAGGTACCAGGACGTGTTGCTACTTCCAAGCCGCCTACGCAAGGCACCGGGTCAAGCAGACCAGACAAACCGCATTTTAAGAGCAAGAGTAGCGGGAAGATACCAACACGAGCTTCAACCTCAAAGGAGGACGGGAGTGATTACGAACAGGAGGAACCTGCACTGCGCTCAGAACAAGCTCCCAGAAAATCAGTCAGACGGAAGAGCGCTGAGACAAAACTAACTCTCACGGAATACTACGAGCTGTTCCAGCAGTTGGAGTTCGATGGAACAAGGTATCCCCATGTTGAGACGATGCAGCAACTCGGGATTGCAGAGGATGTTCAGTATCTGTTTCGGCGGTGCCATCTGGAGAGGATCATGAACACACCCAAGAATGGATACGGGGAGGAGAAAATTCAGTTCCTCTGCACTTTGGAGATACACTTATATGCGGATGAGCCGGGAATGATGTCTGATGGAGGTCTGGGTTACATTACATTTCGCGTTCACGGCCAATTCTACACTCTCACCCTCAGAACCATCGAAGAGATGTTTGGATTTCCCAGCGGAACAAGGACTACACCGCAGTTTGAGAGGAATGAGGTAGCCGCACTCTGGGCAACAATTGGGAGCACGCCCACATTGACTTCATCAAAGACAAATACGCTGAACCTGCGAAGCCCGGTGCTGCGTTACTTCCAGAGGGCGGTTTCAAGTGAATTCTACGCCAAGGAGATTAAGGGATACATGACAAACGGAGATCTTGAGATGATTGATTTGGCGCTTAAGGGACTCTCATTTACTGCCATGAATTGCACCGCACTGCAAGGTGACATATCCAACACTTCTGTCTTGCTCTACCTCATCAACTACATGATCTCATACAAGAATTGGGTCTCGAGGCTCAGCAGCAACCACACTCCCGGAGTTATGTGCATGGGAGGCGTAGTGACTTGGTTTCTTGAGGCTGCTGGTGTTCCCCAACACTCTGAGTCGAACCCACCATGTTGGATAGACATTGGCAACTTGCCACAGCTAAGCACTTTGGATTGGGTTTTGCGACATGGACGGTTGCTTTACAAGTTTGTGCACCCTGCGGTCGGTCCCTCGAGATTACTCCTCCCTTGCGTCGAGTTGACTTCAATCTTAGGGGGTGAACATATCGAGTTCATCCCTCCCGCGGATACACTATACAATTCTGAAGCTGAGGAGGAGCAGGTAGACGTTGCGGAAGCACAAGCCGAGCCAATGGAGGAAGACACCGAGGAATACCGCCCAGAGAAGTTTCACTTCGAGGAGTACTCAGACCCACGAATGGCTAAAGGGGTCAGAGCAGCTCATCAACGCCTCAACTAGCTTCAGCGATGGGGGAAGGCGAGAGACAAGGCGCTCAGCAGCTTCACCAAGACTGTCAAGAACTTCATGCGTAAGTTTAGCTGCTCGACCTCCACAACCGCCATCCCTAGGTCTATCCCCGAGGATACTAGACCAATGCCCGGACGCCCTTCTGCAAACTTAGAGCGAACACCTTCTCTGATTCCCTCTCCCGCACGCCAATCTTCATATCTGCCTTGGGAGCGTCAGCCTTCACCCGCTCCTTCACGCAACTCGTCACCCGAGTCTATGGAGAGACAAGGACGCGGATCGAGAGGTTCCAGAGCCTCTTCTAGTCATCGTTCAGTGCGTCGTTCTGTAACTCGAGAAAAGCATGACCACGGGGTTTAGATTGAGCAGCGTGTTGAAGCTCATGGTGATAATCAGGACATGCACGGGGTTGAGCAGCAGGTCGAATATCAAGGCGATTATCCACCTACTGAGGTGGTTGTGCTAGTATCGGACCATGGCGAGTCCAGAATCGATGACATGCAGTGCGACGAGCAACCAAATGTTTATCAGAACACCCACGCAGTAGAGCAGCAAGTCGAGCAACCAGCTCAGGTCACTCCTGCGGATCCTGAACAAGAAGAAGGACAAAGTCAGTATCACGCTCCTCCTTGGGCGAGCACAGACAACTTCTTCTACTACTGAGGTACTCCTACCTTCCCTTTGTATATACCATCTCATTTCCTGCATTGTTTGTGTTATGATTCTCAACTCCTTCTGCAAATTTCTCTTACACAGGAGACTGTGTAATTTAAGTTTGGGGGAGGGTTTGAGATGATGTATCTGATGTGGTGTTTTGTGATTCTTATTTCAAATTTTTGCAACATATCATGTTTGAGTTTGCATTCATCTATTTGCATCGAAAAACCAAAAAAAAATTGAAAAAAAATCAAAAATTTCAACAAAAACAGAGTGTTCATGTAGTTTGCACTTGCATTTTAGGATTGAGTCTAGAGTTATTCATATAGGGTTGTTACATTTAGCATAAGGGTTGATGATGATTGTAACCTTTTTAGCATGCTGGATTCAATAGGATAGGATCAAGGCCCTTGTTATTAGTTCTTTGATGCTTGTTGATTGAACTTGAAAATGTAAGATTGAAGCATGTTTTGAATTGACATCATTCCCTATCTATCTGAACCTAATCCTGACTTGCAATTATCTTGTTATGCATTGAAGTTGAACTCATGGATACCATATACAAACTTAGATTGTCTTTCGCACTTTTACCACCCTTGTCAATCCAAGTAGCTGATTCCCATCTTAGGAATAGTTCCTCGCACCCTTAACCAACCGTTCTTTCAAGCCAATTGTATTCTTGAGTGTTAGGCCTTTTTCCGAGTTGAGCTTGTTAGAAAGTGTTAGGTTCTAACCGACAAGAGTAGGATCCTCTGTAGTTCTAGTTCGCGTTATCCGGACTTGTAGGACTAAGTGAGAACTCGATTTTGGGTATTGAGTATGGATTTGTGCAGAAAAGTAAAGGGTAGAAAGTCTTTAGGAGGGGGATGTGTTTTCAAAGTTTACAAGTCTAGTAACAGATTTGGGTTGACCAAAATAATGAGTTGTTGGTTCTGGGAACAAAAATGAAAAGATTAGACAAAGAAAAGAATGTAAAATGTTTAAGATGTCTAGAGTCCTTATAAGAAAAGAAAAAGAACCTTAATGATAATAAAGATTTCCCAATCCGCTAGAATGATAAGAAGTGAACTCCTCCTAAGACCAAGTCTAAAGATTGAAAGAATGGGTTTGAGATGAAGTTTCTGATGAAGGGTAGAGATAGGATCAACTTCCGTTTGGAATGTTCTTTGGGTAGACAGGGCGCTGCTCTTGTATGCATCAATTGGTTTCAACCTTTAGCCTTCTCTTAAGCTCAACTCCTTTTCGTGAGAGAACCTTGTTCTGCATTGATGAAACCACTTGAGAAAGAGACCATCTATGTCTCTAACCTTTTACCCTATCCAAATGAGTTCAATGACATTGTTTAGCTTGATTCACGGTTCTGTGTTAATGAATGTTAAAGGGAATGATTGATAAGATTGCATGTGTAGATTAAGAAAAATAAAGTTCCTTCACCATGCATCATAGAACTAAAAACAAGGACCTTGATTCTAACTATTTTATTTAGCATGTTTTAGGTTCTGAGACCCCATCTTCAAACCTCTCTTCCATACTATGTTCTAGATTGTTTGCTTGAGGGCAAGCAAAGAGTAAGTTTGGGGGAGTTGATATGTCTATATTTTGTCCATCCTTAGCATATATTTATTATGCATTTAGCTAGGATAACTCATTGGTTTGCATAATTTTCTAGTCCTTTCTATACACTTTGCATGTTTAGGTAGTTCTTGCATCATCCTTGCATAGCATCGTGCATTTCGGAGTATTTCACGTATTTAGGAGACGTTGGAAGCGTATCCATTCGAGCCACTCTCTCTCGCCACGCACTCCAGCTTGTCTGATCGAGCCACTCTCTCTCGCCACGCGCTTCAGCTGCCTTCACTCGATCCATCCGTCCAAGCCATGATAACATTGCATTCCATTCGACGCGCACAGACTCGATCACACATGTCAGGAAGAAGGACGTTTGGTTTCACACGCTTCAGGAGATTACCGAACCGACGCTTTACCTTGTCGTTTTAAGTTTTAGGGCTTTCCATGTTGGACTACTATATATATATTTTGTTAAGTCCTAGCTGAGACATCTGATCTTTATCTCATATTGTTTTCTTTTCGAGAAGGTTTCAACGTTCTGAGACTTGTATTCCGACACCTTTGAGTTTATTCAATATTTCTTTGAATTTCTTTTACAAGTTGTTCTTCACTTTTTAATCTATCTAAGAATGCTTGTTTCAATGTTTTCTGAGTTTGTATTGTTGATGATGATTTTCGGATCTGAGTAGTGTAGTAGTTCTTGAGGATGGGATAGATTAAGTGGATGATCTTAGGATGTAGAGTGTTTAAGCTTTGATTTGTATGATTCTCTTCTAGACTAGAGATTAGAAATACTTGTTTCTCTCTGATCAATTGGAACTAGGTTTTAGACAATTCCGCATCCAAAAGGTGTTCGATGAAATGTCTGACCAACTAGTGCTAAAGACTTACGTTCCTAGCCTAAGAGATTAGTTGTCTAGGATGTTTGTTGACGTGAATGAACTCTTTTTTCATGCCGTGCTTGATCATGTTTCTCTAGCGAGAGCTAGGTTTGGAAGTTGTTGGGTTTGAGTAGCTTCTGTCCAGAGATTGAATTAGCTAAGAAGTGATGTTCATTGTTTAAGGATGCTGTGCTTGTGGCATGTTAAACACTCTATAGACTAGGATACTCCACCAACATCAATTACTCCTATCCTTCTTTCCTTCTGATTTTTATTACACTCTTGAGACTGTTTCACTTCTTGCTTTTTAGTTCATGCTTAGACTCGTTTATGTTTTTATTCATTTCCGCTTCTTTTCATGCATTCTCGTTTCTAGTTCTGTGACTCATTTCCGTTTTACATTTTGATCATTCTAGGATTGTTAAACAAACACTCTTTTGAATTGGCTTGACTTGTGACTTCTTGATTGCATCTTGAGTGATAGTAAAGATTCCCAATTGGATTGACACCTTAAGTATTACAACTGCATAAGGTTAATTGAACCTACTAGGATAGGACATACAAGAAACCTAGTATCATATACACTATATAACTATAAATACTATTTTATATCTCCACCACATCCCTATTACCACCACTGCTGGCAACCACCGGCAACCACCGCCGGTCACCACCGCCAGACACAACTGTTGGCACCATCGCCGGCAACCACCACTGGTCACCACCACCGGCAACTTCCTCCGGCCATCTCCTCTGGTTTCCGCCACCGGCCATCAGCCACCACTACTTTCCACTACCACAACACACAAAAATGGTAATTTTACTTTACCCTCATCTTATTCTCCTAATTTTTTGAATATGGTGTTATATTCTTAATTTTATTTGTGTTTTTGGTTGGTACACAAATTGGCTCTTACTTTGAAGTACGCCTCAAGCACATCTAGCCATCTATTTAAAAGAATAAAAAAATGCATAATTTCAAAAAAAAAAGTGCACAATTCAAGTGGTTATGATTATGCTGATTCTATGCCCAAGGCCCCAAACAAAAGTATGGTCAAGTTACGAGAAGAGTGAGGGACCTTGTCAAATGGACAAAACATCTTACAGCTGTTGTAGGATTTATAGTGGTCCCCCTAAGTTAAACTTTCTATGGTTCATGCCCGTGTTCATAGCACTGTTGTACGAAAACATCTTAGAACTCTTAACTATTCTTAACTAGGAGAAAATATTCAATAAGCGGTAAAAAAATGGAGCCCGCCTAAATTAGACTTTCTATGGTTTATGTCTGTGTCCATAACACTGTTGAATGAAAACATCTTAGAGCATTTTTATCGGGACCTCTTAGGTAGAATTCTTAGGTTTTATCAGATTAAAATTAAATCAAAAATCAGAAATTGGTAAGAGGTACCTCTTAATTATGAGGTTTAAGAGGCGTCGACATGTTCAATAATGGGAATTTGATGAGAAATGCCATTTTCAAAATTAAAGTTGTGAAAATGCCATTTTATTGTTTCTTCTTAGAAATGCCATTTTTTTTTATGCCATAGGTGGAAAATACATTTTTACTCTTTAACTACCGGAATGGAATTTTTTATTTTTTATTAAATTGTGCGACCAAGTTTTTTTCCACCACATTTATGTCATTCGATCTGACCAAATTTGCTCTGTTGACAACACTTATCCATCCCAATTATGTCTTCTGCTCGTTTAGTAGACCAGATCTACTTGGTTTGTCAATACTTTTCCATCAATTACATTAAACCATTCATGTATGTAGACGCATATACAGATCTTACTGTGCCTCTTGTGGACCAAATTCAATGCTTAGATAAGGTTTTGTCCACCATATTTTTGTCCATCGTTTCCTTAGTGGACCAGATCCACTTAGTTGACAACACTTGTCCTTCGATAACTCTCCTACAGGCCTACCCACACTAATCGTACAATCGACAAGCGGAGTCCACTGATAGACAAATGTCGATAGTCCAGATCCGAATCATCTCTTCTAAATCTGGTCCATCAAGTAATACCTAGTTTAACTTCCAGTGATGGCTTCTTAGATTTCAACATTTATGTTCACCAGCTGAGCCTCAAATTTGAGTAATAGAGAACAAAAAAGTAAGCAGATCTGAAAATTAATATCTTCAAATAGATAAAATTGATAAATTCAGTAGACACAAAAATTAAGTAATGTCTCTTACCTTGTCTAGTCCAACTCTGTAGTCAACGTTACAAAAGACGATGTTGTAGAAGCAACATGGGGAGTTTCGCCTGGAATGTGAAAAAACGATGGATTATAGAGCAATTGAAAGTTTTGTAAAAAGATGAGAGGTTGGAAAGAGAGAAAGAGATGAATAATCATGAAAAATATATTTTGGAATGAAAAATATAGTAACAAAAAATAATAAATATAGGAAAATAAATTTGTCTTTTTAATTTGTCCTTGTGGCAGGCGGGAGAAGGAGTAACGAAAGTGGCATTTTCCAAAAAGTTGCCACTGTTCATGGCATAAGTAATAAATTTTCGATATTGGGTGAGAAAAAAAAATATCAATTATTTCTTCTTCCTCTCTCTCTCTTTCTCTACAAAAAAAATCATAAGAGATCTCTCTGAAAAATCGATTGCAAGCAGAAGAGATGATTCAATTTCTGGTGACCTCCGACGATGCATGTAATCTAAGAACAAAGGAGGAGAAGCTTGAGACCAGAGACGCTGAGCAGGAGAAGCTTAAGTTGGAGTTGAAGAAACATGAGAAGATAAAGGAGTTAAAACCCTCTAGATCGATAGCTTTTGGTTCTCGATTTGGTGATTAGACTAGAATTTGGTTTGGTTTTAGATTTGCTGATTAGAATTTGGTTTGGTTTGGATTTGGTGATTGGATTTCTCTCTCTCTTTCTCGGCTTTGTTCTTTGACACTCTATTGTTGGCGGCACTGGCTCAAGTTTTTTTTTTTTTTGCAATCCCCATCTTAGTTTATCTTCTTTCATCCATGGTCTCTATTTTGTTATACGTTTGCTAAATGATAGGTGAAGTTACAGAATTTGGAATGTAGCCTTTATGAATTTAACACTCTGATGTTTCTTCACTGCTTCTTGTGATGTCAATGACTTTTCTTCTTCTTTTCACATGAAGGTATGGGCTTCTATTTATTGGAGACTCTGAATGATCGCTATAGCAAGAAGGTTGTTCAGCCATACAGTGTATTCCCCAATCAGTTGAAAACAAGTGACGTTTTTGTCCAGCCCTACAACTCACTATTGGCCCTGAACCTGATACGTTAATTGCTGATTGTGTTGTTGTCCCATTGCCTTGGGAAGAATATATGTAGAGAGTCTACATTTGAACAATCCTACTTTTGCTCAAACTAATTCTCTAGTCTCAATTGCGATTCTGCTAGCACTACAACACTGCGCTATCCCGAATACATGAATAATGACTTGGTTGGCTTCCAATTGTTTCATTTTTTGTTTATCTCCTTTCAGTTTGTTTCACTGATTATGAGTTCTATCTCCCTCCAAATTGTTAGGGCATGTCCAGCAAGCGTTTCTATATGAGATGCTTATATTTAAAAAATAATAAAATGAAGAGAGAAGAGGAAAAGAGAAGATCTGTTTCTCTGTTGAGCAACTGCAGAAACGTTTCTAAGACAAAAAGTGACATATGTTATTAATTTTTGGTGAATTCATTGAAAATATATATATATATATATATATATATATTTTTTTTTTTTTTTGAGCAATCATCAACGTTGCTCACCGCTGGACTTGGTCTTAAAAACCTCAAATAGGTTCAACTATTGGAGGAGGATAATGGACTGACGTACTATTTCCCCCTCAGAACTATCATATCTTGCCAGTTCCCCATCGATCTTTAATCTCTTACCATTTCTCCTTCGGACTTATATTCTCTGTTTATTTCCCCCCGAATCCTTACTTCTCCGTCTATTTTCCCATCGAACTGGGTTTACACGGTTTTGGTACAAAACCCGATAGAAACCCATGTTAAACCGGTGTGAAACCAATTTAGGACCCGGGTAACATATACAACCCGACCCGACTTCTTCTTCTTCTATTTTAAAACGAAAACCCCCAAATTGGCCAATAAGAACCCTAAAAATCGAAATTGAATAAGAAATCTCTCTCTATTTCTCTCAAAATCATGAGCAATGTCTCTGGATCTTCGAGCTGTTCGACAAATGTCCGCGAAAGAGGAAGAGTTGTTGGTGTACCTAAGAGATGTTGGTGTGGAGAAGCAATTGTGGCCAAAACTTCCAAATCCGACCATAACCCAAATCGACGATACCTTCGATATGTGTATGCAGCTGGAAATAAGGTAATGACAATCACGTTTATGGTGTAGCTTATTATTATCTCGGTTTTAAACGATAACCAAATCAATTGTCTATGGTCTAGATTGTGAATGACATCACGTTTTTAAATGGGTCGATGAGGCTTTGTTGGATGAGGTGGAGCTTGAGAAGAAGATGCTAATGGAGCTTGAAAAAAAGATATTTGAGAGGATTGAAGATGTTAAAGCTAAATTCAAATCAAGGATGAATAGGATGATAATTGTTTTAGTATTTGGTTGTATGATCATCTTTGGTCTAGTTAAGCTAATATGATGACATTGTAAGTTGTTAAGGTTCAATGTTAAGCTATGGTTTGTTATGAGACAAAATAATTCAAAAGAAGAGACCATACGAATTTGTTCAAAAGATGTTAGAATTGTTCAAAAGAGACCATACAAATTTGTTCAAAAGAGTACAACATCAAGGCTTAATAATAAGGTTCAAAAGACACATAGACCATACTAAGGCAGAATAACATATGTTCTGAAACAGGTCATAATACCAAAAAAAAAACACTTTGCCTTGTGCTAATCCTCCACACTCCATCAATTACTTCTCTTGAGTAAGACAACCTTGA
The DNA here is from genome assembly GCA_024034495.1 of Camelina laxa. Classification (NCBI taxonomy): domain Eukaryota; kingdom Viridiplantae; phylum Streptophyta; class Magnoliopsida; order Brassicales; family Brassicaceae; genus Camelina; species Camelina laxa. Next base: position 25,509,095 of record CM043880.1, on the reverse strand, counting down.
GTAGATTCCACTTGAGTTCCACCCTACAAATTTAATCAAATATCAGAATCAATTGAGTGAAACAAAGAACAACCATCACATTAGAAAGTATAACTAACCTGTGTTGTATTCTTCTTATTCTTCTTCTTCTGGTGGTACCTACAATTATGATCAGCTGCACCACATATTCCACAATGCATGATTCTCTTCTTTTGTTTTGGTTTCTTCTTGGTAGGTGACTCATGAGCACATTTCTTCCTCTTCTTGTCTATCTTTTCACCATCCGGCCTTGGTGGTGGATGCACACTTTCACCACCAGTGCAAGGCCAATAGCGTGGACCTCTTTGTGGAACAATCCCCTCCGTGTAATTCTCCTTCCACTTGAAAGTTCGAAACCATTCACACACATAGTCTTCAGCTTCCAATGTCTTATTGAGTATCAGTCCATAAGCATGTTCGCAGGGGACTCCACATATCTGAAACTTCATGCAGGTACAAGTCCTTTCATTCAAATTGACTATGTGTTTGTCATATCCCAGGTAAACTTCATAAGCTCCATTTGTGCTGGGATGTACAAAACACAGAGAAGCTGCCTTATGCTCTTCAGCCAAGAAACGTTTAACATATGGAGTGCATATCCCTGACAAATACATGAATACACATTAAACTTTTGAATTCAATACAAAATAAATGAAAGATAAAAGAAATGTAATGTTACTAACCTTCGTGTGAATGAGAAAGTGCAGACCGCTTAGCAATCCGAACCATTGCAAGCCTTCGAACAGCCTCCAGCATGGCCACAAATGGCTTCTCTCTTGCCTTGTTGATTGTACTATTGAAGGACTCCACAGAGTTGTTTTCCACATTCTCACAGTAGCTGCCAATCTTGTGGAACGCCCTACACCAAGTCTTTGGTTTAGTCTTCATAACATCTTCATATAAGGAACTGTCGTATGCATGGATCCTCTCCAAACTCTCTTCATAGTCTTTACTATTGTAGCACCAAGCTAGATCCCATAGTAGTTTCTTCAGCCGCATCTTATTCGGATGATTCTTCTTTAGATTACCATAAATGTGCCTAACACATTTTCGATGCTCAATCTTTGGTAATCCTAACTCAACAACTTTAATCAAACCCTGAAACAAAGAAAATATAATTAACTTTTGTCGATCAGAAACCATAATGTAACCATAATGTAACCTTTTGTCGATCAGAAACAAAGAAATCACATTCTAACCTTTTGTCGATCAGAAACCATAATGTAACCATCCCCATCACCTAACTCCAAGTCGATCTTCAGCCTATTCACAAACCATGACCAATTATCTGTGTTCTCAACTTGAACAACACACCAAGCTATTGGGTAGATAGCATTGTCAGCATCTCTTCCTAAAGCAACCAGCAGCTGCCCCTTGATCTTTTCTTTCAAGAAACAACCATCAACTCCTATTAGTGGTCTGCAGAATTTTTTCCATGTTCTCCTAAGAACATCAAAGCATACATAGAATCGCTTAAACACATCCTGTCCAGCATCGTTCTTCACCGTTTCAACCTCTACAACAGAACCTTGATTTGCTTCTAATATCTCAGCCCCATAGTCTCTGAGCCGCTCAAATTGAGTGTCATATTCAAGCTCTATCCATCCCAATGCCTTTCTCCTAGCAGCTTGACATTGACCTCTAGTAACTGATATCTTCCACTTCTCCATTATAGTCTGCTCCATCTTCAAAGGCATGTAATAATCCGGTTCTTCTCTAATCTTATCCAGAAACAACCTAGCTATCACTGGCGTCTTAAACATTTCACATTCTCCATTAGGTACACAAATATGCTTGTTCGTGTACAATGTAATCCTCCACATCGACTCATTGTGCAAACATGCCGCATAAACTTTCCACATACATTTCCCCTTAGCACCAACACACTTAAAAACGATTCTATCTCTATCATACCTGTATTGCTTAAGGTTACAACCGGATACAAGTGCATAGTCGAGAACACACTCCTTAAAAGCGATTCCATTGTAGAAGTGTTGCCCTTTGTACATTGAACCATCACCACGAACGAGGGGAGTCCCCCTTCTCGCTGCACCACTACGAACACGTTCCTCATCCTCATCGTCACTTTATGGGTACACGTTATGACGAATCGATTCTTCGGCTTCTGTAAAATCTGTCGCCATCTTGTCGATATGAAACTCATCACGATCCTCAGCTTCTGCGTCGAAATCTACTCTAGGAGGCGGATTAAGAACAGGAATTAACGCCATCGCCATTGCAAACGCCGAGAAGAGCAAAGGGGAAACGATTTCGAGAATTTAGGGTTCGTCGAGAGAGCAAAGGGGAAAATCGATTTGGGGATTTTATGATTTTTAGGTTTCTTTAGGTTTAGTTATCTAATCGGGTTGTAATTGGGTTGTTATCCGGTATAATGTGGTTTAATATGGTTTCATTTGGTAATTAAGGTTCAGAATTTGGTTAAACAAAACAGTAAACCATTATAACCAACACGATGAGGAAACGATATGAGTAAATCAAGTTTGATGGGGAAATAGGCGTAGAAGTATGGATTCGGGGGGAAATAAACAGAGAATATAAGTCCGAAGGAGAAATGGTAAGAGATTAAAGATCAATGGAGAACTGGCAAGATATGATAGTTCCGAGGGAAAAATAGTATGTTCGTCTAAAAAAAATAGGAATTCTTAAAAATGATTTTAAAATTAAATTTTACAAAATTTATAACTAAAATAACAGTAAGAACTCAAAAATGGTTTTTACCAATGGAGATGATCTCAGAACTTTTAACGATTCTGGAGACTTCCAAGTTGTTGCTAAATATTTTGTAATTTCTATTGTGGGAAATATTATGGCGTTTGTGTCCAAAAAAACAAGAATCATGGCGTGAGTAGTTATAAAATATATATAACGGTGAAAACACGTAAACTAAATTTGGAAACTTGGTAAAAATTTTGTAATAGTAACGAGTACATACATCTCTTGGAGCTGACTCACGTTAAAACACGCCCTGGTCCTCCACGGTCTTTAGGACAGTACCCGTTTTACGGGGAGGTGAACCGGTTGTTGCACTCATAGAACTCAAGGCGGTGACGACATCACTAATTAATGGTCGAACTATTGGTTCTTCTTGCAAACACATTGCCGCTACCGCTACAACTTGGTTCAGACTTTTTTCAGGGAACTCGCCTTGGAGAAGTGGGTCAGCTAGCTCTGGGAATCGATTTGGTTCTCTGAATATCGGTTGTGCCTAAAGATAAATTATAGATGGTAAAGTTAATGAATTAAAAGCATAAAAGGCTTGAATAGGTTTTTATTGGTCCATGCGGAATCAAGAAGCTTCAATGTCACTAAACAATCCAAATTTTGAATACCCCATATATGCTGATAAATACGAAATTTTTTCAAGAAGTTAAGAGAGTTACCCAAGTAACTAGATTTTGTTCATGACTCGTTCTCGTTGTATCGATAACTCGTTTACCAGTTATGAGTTCCAACAACACAACTCCAAAACTATAAACATCGGATTTAACCGTTAGCTGACCGGTTTTCTGATACTCGGGAGCGCAATAACCGTAAGTTCCTATAACTCGGGAAGATACATTTTGTGTGTCCCCAACCGAACCAAGTTTTGCCAAACCAAAATCTGATAATTTTGCATCAAAATCTTCATTAAGCAATATATTTGACGATTTAAATTCTCGATATATCACCGGAGGGTTTGCCTTTTCGTGGAGATACGCAAGCCCTTTTGCGGATCCTAAGGCAATCCTTATCCGAGAGTTCCAATCCAGTGGTTGTTGTTCCGCTCCAACATCTGGTTCAGTTAGATGATTAAACCGGTTACGATCATAATACAAAATTCTAAATTCCCAATACCAAGGAGTGAGCAAAAGAAACCGGTTAAGGGATTGAGGAAAATATACCAAGGAGATGATCTTCGAGGGAACAAAGAGGCATGAACTCGTAAACAAGAAGTCTCTGGTCTCCATCAAGGCAATATCCAATGAGGTTGGCAAGATTGGGATGATGAAGAAGACTCAACCTAAATATCTCAACCAGAAACTCTCTATTCCCTTGTAATCCATTACGGTCAAGTTGCTTCACAGCCACCACCTAAAGTCACCATTCAACAAACAAATAGTAGAGTCTTGTTGTCTCTGGTTTCTTAGACAAAAGCCATTGATTAAGAAAGGAGCTCTCTCTTTTTTCTTACTTTATTTTTACCTGTCCTGTCTTCTCCAACTTTCCTTTGTAAACCCTCCCGAACCCTCCTTCTCCGATCAAGAACTCTTGCCGGAAGCTGTTTGTCGCGGTTGCTAACTCACGAAATGTGAAACTCTCTGCCTCGATATTGTTTGGTGATTCTTTGTTCATCGTCACCGCTTCCGGTGTTGCTATCTGCCTCCGATCATACGGAACAGCCATAGATGAGCCTTCATCCTCTCTACTTTTGTTGTTCATCGATGGACCCAAGAAACAACTCATTTCAAAAGATTATTCAAAATCTCAGCTAAAAACTTAGTTTTGTAGGATCTTTCTTGTTTAGTTTAAGATGAAAAAATCTTGAGAAGTTTCTTGATGGGTTTCACAAGAAAAACAAAAAGTTTGACAGTGATCCTACAAGACCCTGTTTTAATTTATTTATTTAGACTTTGATTATGTTTTGTTCTCGAACGTCAGATGTTTCTCAAGAAAGAAGACATGTTTCTACGATGAAATAGAAACGCAAAAAGACAACTTCATGATGAGAGATGTGACAAGGTTGTTTGTTTTCGTTATAAAACGACCATTAAACCGCTTAGGGTTTGAGGAAATTAATAAGACAGAGAATCTTTGCTAACGTTTTCCAATAATAAATTATACAATGACGGTGACTTCTTCTTTTAGATTTTTTTTTTGTTATCTATATGGTTTCTTATTTAGCTTAATTAAGTGTATTATATCGCTAAAAGATATCTAACAGATGCCTATAAATAACTCAATCCAGTATATACTAAAGCTGGCTTCATTAGTTTTTCAGATTCTGAAAGTTTGAGTAATTCTGAAACAAATGATCCAATTTTACAAATTATGTACGTTTCTTCTATTCACTATTTTACTACAACATCGATGTAAACGCTAACTTACATACAAAACAATATTTTGGAAAAATGGCCGATTCCCCATAACTATATTGTTGAGGGGCTCAACCATTTAATAGCTTCCCTTCAGTGTTCAAGCTAAGTGGCTGCCTAAGCAACATTTAGGTGTTACGGTTTCTGTAGATGATTAAATGACCGTCTGAACTGTCTAAAATTGCATATAATTTTATTTTAATATTTTTTTTATTTTTAACTACATATATTTATATTATTAAGTTTTATATCTATATACATAATTATAAACGTCATATGTTGTTAATGAAACTTAAATATTTTTTTTTTACCAAACATTAAATGAAATTAAAAGATGACGCCACGGTTGGTAGCCCAAATCGGAGGGAAATAGTTTACAAAAGAAATTTCAGAAACTAAAAATCTTGACAAACGAGCCAGCCCTCACATTTGACACACGCGGGATCTGGGAAAGAGTGAAAGAGGGGAAAGATGATCTGAGGGAAGTAAAATCGTCCAACAAATTCGAGAAGGCAGGCCAATCGTCAGGAGATTGCACCTTCGCGACTAACTCTGAGCAATCTGACTCAAAATTTTGACAGTGAACACCAACCGCTAGGAGGGACTCCATAGCCCAAATCAAGGCTTGTAACTCCGAGTGTAGGGGTGTAGGGATGCGTCTAAGACTCCGTGTTCCCAAGAGAAGCGTCGTATCTTCACTATTGCAATACCACCATCCGAGACCCACAAAAGGATCGGAATCTTTCTAGGATCCATCAACCTTGCAGCGGGGACCTGGATCCCTTACCTCCAATATTGGCGAAGGATCACAGTATCTTTCAGAGAAGGACTTTGCCTACACCCACAGTAATATATCATTCGCCGGCTGATTTATAATATCAGTTGGCTCTGCCTCTATTCCTTGGAAAACTTTTTTATTCATATCCTTCCAAATTGACCATAAATCCATGGTTTACAATAACATATATCTGAAATATCGGATTCGGATGATCCCCACCATAAAATAATGTCTAAGTTCGAGTAAACACAGCCATAGGTGATGAGGACATCAAAAGTCAACTTCCCGAAGAACCCGTTCTGCCATTGCCCGAAGAACCCGTTTGTCCACTTCCTGAAGAACCCGTTCTACCATTTCCTGAAGAACCCGTTCTGCCGACAATGATAAACAAACCTATGACAATGTTGGGAGCAAGAACATTAAGGGAACAATTCAACAAATCCATTGAAAGTCTGATTACTCTCATTAAGCTAGAGGATTCCAAAGAGAAGGCTCCAAAAGCATCATTTTGCCGGTTTTACAAGGAATTAAAGAACCCGTTCTTTTCATCATTTCCGAAGCAATTAACGAAGGGCTGGAGCGTGCATGAGAGCTATTATCAAGGTAAGTGTTTGAATTCAAATAATAAATGGTCGTTCTTTTCTTGTTTGCAGGAATCGACCGTTGGGTCTTTATGTGTCTTTAACTTTATTTAAGTCCTAAAATTGAGTCTGTTGTTTTTACAAGTTTAGTCCTTTTATTTGTAATAAATTTTGACCCTAGAAGGTCCCCCGCTGCTGGATCATTATATAAGGTCCCTTCTCAACATTGTAACCTTTCAAGTTTTTATGAAAAAATGAGAGTTTTCTTAGGTTTTCTTCTGAGATAGAAGCAACCACCCTTTTCTTCTTCTACTTGTGTGTGATTCCTTGAAGACTGAGATTTGACTTATCATAGATCCTTTCACAAATCTGTGTGGCGTCCTTCATTCCACCATCTATCTCTTCATCCTCCACTGCAACCGAATAGATAGAACAGTGTTAACAACCATTTGTCTATTCACCATCTCTTTGCTGCGTTTCATCTATCATCCACCGAATAGGCAGAACAGTGTTATCAACCATTTGCCTATTTCCATCTATCCACGAGGGTTCCCTCTTCTGGGTTCCTATATCATCTGGTATCAGAACTAAACATTCCAAATCAGGTTTTATCTATCCCTTTTGTTTCAGTTTGTTTTCCTTTGTTTGCTTCAGTTTGTGTCTGTTTCAGTTCATTTTGTTTCATTTCGTTTCTTCCCCTTAGATCTGCTATTTTTATGTGTCTTTGCTATATTTTGATTCATCATCTTCTAAAAAGAAAACCCTAAAAACAAAATTTTCGTTCAGATCTGTTTATTTGATTGCCTAACCCCCCCCCCCCCCAAAATCCTAGATCTGTCAGTTTTTGGCAGTTTTCTATATTTAGACCTTTCGACTTCCTGTGCACTTGATCTCTTTTGCCTTATCCTACAGAAACGTTTTGAACCATGGGAGAACAAGGAGGAGAGGTGAATATGGCTGAGATGCTTGCAGCTATTCAAGCCCAACTCCAAACGCTTGGTGATCGCATGAAACGAATTGAACAGCCCCCACCTGCACCAAGAGCACTAGTTCGTAACTTGCCAAGAGGAAACCATGAGGTTGATAATTAGATCAGTCTGATTCAGAGGAAGAACATCAAGGTCTTAATCATAACCAAAGGCCAAGGAGACACTACCAACAAGGTAGGGACGAGATGAAGGCAACATAAGAGAAGGAGGCTATGATCTTAAGCTCAATCCCACATTTGCTCGAAAGGTTAATCCTGAAGCTTACATTGATTGGGAAAGATGTATGGAGCATATCTTTGGCTACTATAACTATTCTGAACAGAGAAAGGTGTCCCTAGCTGCTGCTCAACTTACCGATAATGCCTTAGCTTGGTGGGATAGAGATGTATATGAGAGGAGGAGGCATAGACATATACCAATCACTACATGGGATGATATGAGGTTTCAGCTAAGAAAGAGATATGTCCCAGCTTATTACCAGTGGGAGCTACAAAAGAAGTTCCGTAAGCTCTCACAAGGAAGCAAATCTATTGAGGAATACTTTGAAGAGTTTGAATCTCTTAAAAACAGATTGGAGGTAGAAAGGTGGAAAGACAAACCTATCATGATGTTGAAGAGTTGTTGCACCTAGCAGTCCAAGCAGAACAACACATCAAAAGGAAGACAGCCACTACTAACTGCAGTAAGACTCCATCGACACCGCCACCGCAAAAACCTTTAGACAAGGGAAAATGTCTTGATATGGACCAGGGAATTAAAAGAGCTGCACCTGAGGCATCAAAAGTAACCAAACCAGAGCAAGGTAACCCTACTAACCAAAGAGCTCATGATATTACTTGTTTTAAATGTCAGGGAAAATGACACTATGCAAGGGCAATGGAGAGTATGAATCCTTAAAGTTAATGGAGAGTATGAATCACAAGATGAGGAAGAAGAACGTGTTGAATCTGAGGAGGATATTGTGGACTATCCAGAGATGGGAGAGCTTCTAGTCATAAGGAGGGCTCTTAGCACTATTTTTGATCCTGAAACAATTCAGAGAGAAAATATCTTCCACTCTCGCTGCTCAGTAAACTCCAAGGTATGTAGCTTAATCATTGATGGTGGTTCATGTCCTAATGTAGCCAGCAAGTATTTGGTTGATAAGCTAGGTCTCCAAAAGACAAAGCATCCCCATCCATATCGACTTAAGTGGCTCAATGATGAGGCTGAACTAAGGATCTCCGAGCAAGTCACCATAACGTTCACCATAGGCAAATATTCAGATCAAGTTGTGTGTGATGTGGTTCCTATGCAAGCTGGACACCTTCTTCTAGGACGGCCATGGCAATTTGATAAGGAGACTTTACACAACCGCCGAACATACTACTACACCTTCTCACACAACAACAAGAAGCATACTCTAGCTCCACTCACCCCTCAAGAAGTGCATGAAATGCAACAAACAATGTCAAAAGGAGCTAAGTAAAACAAAACCAATCTTTACATAACACCTTCTACTGTTTTTAAATCAATTAATTGACAGGACAAGGTGCTACTAATGATCTTTAAGGAAGGTTTGTTTTCAGGTCAAGAGGAGAAAGACTTACCACCTGAAGTGCTTGAATTACTAGGAAGGTTTAAAGAGGTCTTTCCTGAGGAGATACCACCTGGACTACCGCCTATAAGAGGAATCAAACATCAAATTGATCTAGTTCCGGGAGCACCATTGCCTAACAGACAGCCCTACCGCGTTAACCCTGAAGAAGCAAATGAGCGGGAAAAGCAAGTTCGTGATCTAATGTCAAAGGGCTACATTCGTGAAAGCCTAACCCCTTGTGCTGTAGTGGTTCTTCTAGTGCCTAAGAAAGATGGAACTTGGAGAATGTGTGTAGACTGCAGAGCAATCAATAACATCACTATCAAATATAGACATCCTATTCCAAGGCTTGATGACATGCTAGATGAGCTTAATGGAGCTACTATCTTTTCTAAAATTGATCTATAGAGTGGTTATCATCAAGTCAGAATGAAAGAAGGTGATTAATGGAAAACGGTTTTCAAGACAAACCAAGGATTATATGAGTGGTTAGGTATGCCATTTGGACTCACCAATGCTCCAAGCACCTTCATGAGGTTAATGAACCAGGTCCTAAGGGAGTACATCTGTAAGTTTGTGGTTGTTTATTTTGATGATCTCTTGATTTATAGCACTAGTCTTGCAGATCACGTAAAGCATCTTGAAATGGTGATAAAAGCACTTAAGGCTGAACATCTCTATGCTAATCTTAAGAAATGCACGTTTTGCACTGATCAAATTGTGTTTCTAGGATTTGTTGTGAGTTCTCAGGGACTAAAGGTCGATGAGGAAAAGATCAAGGATATACAAAACTAGCCAGCTCCAACAACCATTGGACATGTTAGGAGCTTCCATGGGCTGGCTAGCTTCTATAGGAGATATGTGAAGGATTTCAGTACCATTGCTACACCCTTGACATCAGTGATTAAAAAGAATGTGGAATTCAAATGGGGTCAAACACAAGAGGATGCATTCAAACTGCTCAAAGACAGCCTAACTAATGCACCTATTTTGGTACTCCCTAACTTTGATAAAATGTTTGAAATTGAATGTGATGCTTCTGGTACAGGAATAGGTGCTGTTCTAACTCAAGGAGGAAAACCAGTAGCATACTTCAGTGAGAAACCTAGGGGAGCTGCACTTAATTATCCAACATATGATAAAGAACTCTACGCTTTGGTAAGATCTCTAGAAACTTGGCAACATTATTTGTTATCCAAAGAGTTTGTTATTTATACAGATCAATTCTTGTATAATCCTAATAAATCTTGATTACGGTGTCGAAGATGTGGAACCTGAAGATGAATTCTTGTATAATTTATCATCTTCGGATGATGAAGAACCAGATGACGAAGAATCCTCCTAATTATGTTTATGTCAAATTTGTGCAATAAAATTTTGTAAACTGAATTATGCTCTAAAGAATATGTAATATATATTAAATTTTATGTTTAAAAATATGTAAACTAAATTATATGGTTTTAAAATGATTAAATTAAGCCACTGATTAGCGACAAATAAGTGACTAAGTTCAAAATATTTGGGTTTAAATACAACAATTACGCGGTGGACCAGATTATGGACTCCAAAACAAGCCCAGCTTTTTCAAATAAATTTGTCTTTGTATATACCAACTAATTAGGGACTGATAAGGGACTAATTTGATAATGTTTGGGTTCATTAAACATGAAATCCATTTCCGCGGTCCATTATCGGCCCATAACGCCACGACCTAACCCTAATCATCAACCCTAATCTCTAACCATTCTCACGTTTCTTGTTCTTCTTATTCTTCGCCGCTACCTCTCTAAACCTAACTCTGAAACCCTAATCTCTAATATCAATCTCCGATATCTCTCTATTATTCTTGTTCTTCTTCTTCTTCAATGCTTACAATGCCTCTTGTTAAGAAGCCTGGACGCAAGAGAAATGTTGTCCCCAACGCTTCTCTCAGACCCGGTGGCTCTAATCCTTCGTCTAAGGTGAGAAGAATCAACCCTCTACCGCCTCAATACAACTTCATGCCGGCGGTAGAAAATCCTACACCTCACACACCTCAAGAAAAAGTCTGCGTTTCTCCCTAACTATCAACATCTGCGGCACCGCAGGTCAGAGAGTATCAACCACCGCAAATCCTATTTCAGAACTCCGTGAATCGAGTTGGTGCAGACCATCCAACTCGGTCATCAACCAAAGTTGTGAACAATCCACTGGTTCAATCGAATCCATTGGAAGATTCTGCGAGATCTCCAAATGCAGCCTCTCACGCTCAAAGTCATCCTTCTTCTCAAGGTAACAACTTCGACGAGTCAGATCCAGTGTTGCCGGAACTCCAAGAGGACACGTTGAGGGCTCTAAAAGCGATACTTATGGTGCCGGACCGTCATAACTTCACCATGGTCCTCTCTCCAGAACCGAAGCCTAAAACGACTTGGTAAGTAAAATTTTTTTCATAATTTTACAACCATGTTCTAGTTAGTTGGATGATTTTTGTTGTCTGATTGTAGTAAACACTCTTAGGGTTTCATGTCTGTTATTGGTTTGCATCTGATTGTAGTAACACTCTTAGTGTTTCATGTCTGTTATTGGTCCAAGACATGTTAGTTATTGGTTTGCATCTTGTTGTATGTTTGCTTCTCGCTTGATTCTTATTTTATGAGGTTTACAACAAGAATAAGAATCAAGCGAGAAGCAAACATACAACAAGATGCAAACCAATAACTAACATGTTTAGTTTAAGATGAAAAAATCTTGAGAAGTTTCTTGATGGGTTTCACAAGAAAAACAAAGAGTTTGACAGTGATCCTACAAGACCCTGTTTTAATTTATTTATTTAGACTTTGATTATGTTTTGTTCTTGAACGTCAGATGTTTCTCAAGAAAGAAGACATGTTTCTACGATGAAATAGAAACGCAAAAAGACAACTTCATGATAAGAGATGTGACAAGGTTGTTTGTTTTGGTTATAAAACGACCATTAAACCGCTTAGGGTTTGAGGAAATTAATAAGACAGAGAATCTTTGCTAACGTTTTCCAATAATAAATTATACAATGACGGTGACTTCTTCTTTTAGATTTTTTTTTTGTTATCTATATGGTTTCTTATTTAGCTTAATTAAGTGTATTATATCGCTAAAAGATATCTAACAGATGCCTATAAATAACTCAATCCAGTATATACTAAAGCTGGCTTCATTAGTTTATTCAGATTCTGAAAGTTTGAGTAATTCTGAAACAAATGATCCAATTTTACAAATTATGTACGTTTCTTCTATTCACTATTTTACTACAACATCGATGTAAACGCTAACTTACATACAAAACAATATTTTGGAAAAATGGCCGATTCCCCATAACTATATTGTTGAGGGGCTCAACCATTTAATAGCTTCCCTTCAGTGTTCAAGCTAAGTGGCTGCCTAAGCAACATTTAGGTGTTACGGTCTCTGTAAATGATTAAATGACCGTCTGAACTGTCTAAAATTGCATATAATTTTATTTTAATATTTTTTTTTGATTTTTAACTACATATATTTACACTATTAAGTTTTATATCTATATACATAATTATAAACGTCATATGTTGTTAATGAAACTTAAATATTTTTTTTTTACCAAACATTAAATGAAATTAAAAGATGACGCCACGGTTGGTAGCCCAAACCGGAGGGAAATAGTTTACAAAAGAAATTTCAGAAACTAAAGATCTTGACAAACGAGCCAGCCCTCACAATTGACACACGCGGGATCTGGGAAAGAGTGAAAGAGGGGAAAGATGATCTGAGGGAAGTAAAATCGTCCAACAAATTCGGGAAGGCAGGCCAATCGTCAGGAGATTGCACCATCGCGACTAACTCTGAGCAATCTGACTCAAAATTTTGACAGTGAACACCAACCGCTAGGAGGGACTCCATAGCCCAAATCAAGGCTTGTAACTCCGAGTGTAGGGGTGTTTGCCTACACCCACAGTAATATATCATTCGCCGGCTGATTTATAATATCAGTTGGCTCTGCCTCTATTCCTTGGAAAACTTTTTTATTCATATCCTTCCAAATTGACCATAAATCCATGGTTTACAATAACATATATCTGAAATATCGGATTGGGATGATCCCCGCCATAAAATAATGTCTAAGTTCGAGTAAACACATCCATAGGTGATGAGGACATCAAAAGTCAACTTCCCGAAGAACCCGTTCTGCCATTGCCCGAAGAACCCGTTTGTCCACTTCCTGAAGCACCCGTTCTACCATTTCCTGAAGAACCCGTTCTGCCGACAATAATACACAAACCTATGACAATGTTGGGAGCAAGAACATTAAGGGAACAATTCAACAAATCCATTGAAAGTCTGATTACTCTCATTGAGCTAGAGGATTCCAAAGAGAAGGCTCCAAAAGCATCATTTTTGCCGGTTTTACAAGGAATTAAAGAACCCGTTCTTTTCATCATTTCCGAAGCAATCAACGAAGGGCTGGAGCATGCATGAGAGCTATTATCAAGGTAAGTGTTTGAATTCAAATAATAAATGGTCGTTCTTTTCTTGTTTGCAGGAATCGACCGTTGGGTCTTTATGTGTCTTTTACTTTATTTAAGTCCTAAAATCGAGTCTGTTGTTTTTACAAGTTTAGTCCTTTTATTTGTAATAAGTTTCGACCCTAGAAGGTCCCCCGCTGCTGGATCATTATATAAGGTCCCTTCTCAACATTGTAACCTTTCAAGTTTTTATGAAAAAATGAGAGTTTTCTTAGGTTTTCTTATGAGATAGAAGCAACCACCCTTTTCTTCTTCTACTTGTGTGTGATTCCTTGAAGACTGAGATTTGACTTATCATAGATCCTTTCACAAATCTGTGTGGCGTCCTTCATTCCACCATCTATCTCTTCATCCTCCACTGCAACCGAATAGATAGAACAGTGTTAACAACCATTTGTCTATTCACCATCTCTTTGCTGCGTTTCATCTATCATCCACCGAATAGTCAGAACAGTGTTATCAACCATTTGCCTATTTCCATCTATCCACGAGGGTTCCCTCTTCTGGGTTCCTATATCATCTGGTATCAGAACTAAACTTTCCAAATCAGGTTTTATCTATCCCTTTTGTTTCAGTTTGTTTTCCTTTGTTTGCTTCAGTTTGTGTCTGTTTCAGTTCATTTTGTTTCCTTTCATTTCTTCCCCTTAGATCTGCTATTTTTATGTGTCTTTGCTATATTTTGATTCTTCATCTTCTAAAAAGAAAACCCTAAAAACAAAATTTTCGTTCAGATCTGTTTATTTGATTGCCTAAACCCCCCCCCCCCCCAAAGATCTGTCAGTTTTTGGCAGTTTTCCATATTTAGACCTTTCGACTTCCTGTGCACTTGATCTCTTTTGCCTTATCCTACAGAAACGTTTTGAACCATGGGAGAACAAGGAGGAGAGGTGAATATGGCTGAGATGCTTGCAGCTATTCAAGCCCAACTCCAAACGGTTGGTGATCGCATGAAACGAATTGAACAGCCCCCACCTGCACCAAGAGCACTAGTTTGTAACTTGCCAAGAGGAAACCATGAGGTTGATAATTAGATCAGTCTGATTCAGAGGAAGAACATCAAGGTCTTAATCATAACCAAAGGCCAAGGAGACACTACCAACAAGGTAGGGGACGAGATGAAGGCAACATAAGAGAAGGAGGCTATGATCTTCAGCTCAATCCCACGACATTTGCTGGAAAGGTTAATCCTGAAGCTTACATTGATTGGGAAAGACGTATGGAGCATATCTTTGGCTACTATAACTATTCTGAACAGAGAAAGGTGTCCCTAGCTGCTGCTCAACTTACCGATAATGCCTTAGCTTGGTGGGATAGAGATGTATCTGAGAGGAGGAGGCATAGACATATACCAATCACTACTTGGGATGATATGAGGTTTCAGCTAAGAAAGAGATATGTCCCAGCTTATTACCACTGGGAGCTACAAAAGAAGTTCCGTAAGCTCTCACAAGGAAGAAAATCTATTGAGGAATACTTTGAAGAGTTTGAATCTCTTAAAAACAGATTGGAGGTAGAAAGGTGGAAAGACAAACCTATCATGATGTTGAAGAGTTGTTGCACCTAGCAGTCCAAGCAGAACAACACATCAAAAGGAAGACAGCCACTACTAACTGCAGTAAGACTCCATCGACACCGCCACCGCAAAAACCTTTAGACAAGGGAAAATGTCTTGATATGGACGAGGGAATTAAAAGAGCTGCACCTGAGGCATCAAAAGTAACCAAACCAGAGCAAGGTAACCCTACTAACCAAAGAGCTCATGATATTACTTTTTTTAAATGTCAGGGAAAATGACACTATGCAAGGGCAATGGAGAGTATGAATCCTTAAAGCCAATGGAGAGTATGAATCACAAGATGAGGAAGAAGAACGTGTTGAATCTGAGGAGGATATTGTGGACTATCCAGAGATGGGAGAGCTTCTAGTCATAAGGAGGGCTCTTAGCACTATTTTTTATCCTGAAACAATTCAGAGAGAAAATATCTTCCACTCTCGCTGCTTAGTAAACTCCAAGGTATGTAGCTTAATCATTGATGGTGATCCATGTCCTAATGTAGCCAGCAAGTATTTGGTTGATAAGCTAGGTCTCCAAAAGACAGAGCATCCCCATCCATATCGACTTAAGTGGCTCAATGATGAGGCTGAACTAAGGATCTCCGAGCAAGTCACCATACCGTTCACCATAGGCAAATATTCAGATCAAGTTGTGTGTGATGTGGTTCCTATGCAAGCTGGACACCTTCTTCTAGGACGGCCATGGCAATTTGATAAGGAGACTTTACACAACCGCCGAACATACTACTACACCTTCTCACACAACAACAAGAAGCATACTCTAGCTCCACTCACCCCTCAAGAAGTGCATGAAATGCAACAAACAATGTCAAAAGGAGCTAAGTCAAACAAAACCAATCTTTACATAACACCTTCTACTGTTTTTAAATCAATTAATTGACAGGACAAGGTGCTACTAATGATCTTTAAGGATGGTTTGTTTTCAGGTCAAGAGGAGAAAGACTTACCACCTGAAGTGCTTGAATTACTAGGAAGGTTTAAAGAGGTCTTTCCTGAGGAGATACCACCTGGACTACCGCCTATAAGAGGAATCGAACATCAAATTGATCTAGTTCCGGGAGCACCATTGCCTAACAGACAGCCCTACCGCGTTAACCCTGAAGAAGCAAATGAGCGGGAAAAGCAAGTTCGTGATCTAATGTCAAAGGGCTACATTCGTGAAAGCCTAAGCCCTTGTGCTGTAGTGGTTCTTCTAGTGCCTAAGAAAGATGGAACATGGAGAATGTGTGTAGACTGCAGAGCAATCAATAACATCACTGTCAAATATAGACATCCTATTCCAAGGCTTGATGACATGCTAGGTGAGCTTAATGGAGCTACTATCTTTTCTAAAATTGACCTAAAGAGTGGTTATCATCAAGTCAGAATGAAAGAAGGTGATGAATGGAAAACGGTTTTCAAGACAAACCAAGGATTATATGAGTGGTTAGGTATGCCATTTGGACTCACCAGTGCTCCAAGCACCTTCATGAGGTTAATGAACCATGTCCTAAGGGAGTACATCTGTAAGTTTGTGGTTGTTTATTTTGATGATATCTTGATTTATAGCACTAGTCTTGCAGATCACGTAAAGCATCTTGAAATGGTGATAAAAGCACTTAAGGCTGAACATCTCTATGCTAATCTTAAGAAATGCACGTTTTGCACTGATCAAATTGTGTTTCTAGGATTTGTTGTGAGTTCTCAGGGACTAAAGGTCGATGAGGAAAAGATCAAGGATATACAAAACTAGCCAGCTCCAACAACCATTGGACATGTTAGGAGCTTCCATGGGCTGGCTAGCTTCTATAGGAGATATGTGAAGGATTTCAGTACCATTGCTACACCCCTTGACATCAGTGATTAAAAAGAATGTGGAATTCAAATGGGGTCAAACACAAGAGGATGCATTCAAACTGCTCAAAGACAGCCTAACTAATGCACCTATTTTGGTACTCCCTAACTTTGATAAAATGTTTGAAATTGAATGTGATGCTTCTGGTACAGGAATAGGTGCTGTTCTAACTCAAGGAGGAAAACCAGTAGCATACTTCAGTGAGAAACCTAGGGGAGCTGCACTTAATTATCCAACATATGATAAAGAACTCTACGCTTTGGTAAGATCTCTAGAAACTTGGCAACATTATTTGTTATCCAAAGAGTTTGTTATTTATACAGATCAATTCTTGTATAATCCTAATAAATCTTGATTACGGTGTCGAAGATGTGGAACCTGAAGATGAATTCTTGTATAATTTATCATCTTCGGATGATGAAGAACCAGATGACGAAGAATCCTCCTAATTATGTTTATGTCAAATTTGTGCAATAAAATTTTGTAAACTGAATTATGCTCTAAATAATATGTAATATATAATAAATTTTATGTTTAAAAATATGTAAACTAAATTATATGGTTTTAAAATGATTAAATTAAGCCACTGATTAGCGACAAATAAGTGACTAAGTTCAAAATATTTGGGTTTAAATACAACAATTACGCGGTGGACCAGATTATGGACTCCAAAACAAGCCCAGCTTTTTCAAATAAATTTGTCTTTGTATATACCAACTAATTAGGGACTGATAAGGGACTAATTTGATAATGTTTGGGTTCATTAAACATGAAATCCATTTCCGCGGTCCATTATCGGCCCATAACGCCACGACCTAACCCTAATCATCAACCCTAATCTCTAACCATTCTCACGTTTCTTGTTCTTCTTATTCTTCGCCGCTACCTCTCTAAACCTAACTCTGAAACCCTAATCTCTAATATCAATCTCCGATATCTCTCTATTATTCTTGTTCTTCTTCTTCTTCAATGCTTACAATGCCTCTTGTTAAGAAGCCTGGACGCAAGAGAAATGTTGTCCCCAACGCTTCTCTCAGACCCGGTGGCTCTAATCCTTCGTCTAAGGTGAGAAGAATCAACCCTCTACCGCCTCAATACAACTTCATGCCGGCGGTAGAAAATCCTACACCTCACACACCTCAAGAAAAAGTCTGCGTTTCTCCCTAACTATCAACATCTGCGGCACCGCAGGTCGAGAGTATCAACCACCGCAAATCCTATTTCAGAACTCCGTGAATCGAGTTGGTGCAGACCATCCAACTCGGTCATCAACCAAAGTTGTGAACAATCCACTGGTTCAATCGAATCCATTGGAAGATTCTGCGAGATCTCCAAATGCAGCCTCTCACGCTCAAAGTCATCCTTCTTCTCAAGGTAACAACTTCGACGAGTCAGATCCAGTGTTGCCGGAACTCCAAGAGGACACGTTGAGGGCTCTAAAAGCGATACTTATGGTGCCGGACCGTCATAACTTCACCATGGTCCTCTCTCCAGAACCGAAGCCTAAAACGACTTGGTAAGTAAAATTTTTTTCATAATTTTACAACCATGTTCTAGTTAGTTGGATGATTTTTGTTGTCTGATTGTAGTAAACACTCTTAGGGTTTCATGTCTGTTATTGGTTTGCATCTGATTGTAGTAACACTCTTAGTGTTTCATGTCTGTTATTGGTCCAAGACATGTTAGTTATTGGTTTGCATCTTGTTGTATGTTTCATGTCTGTTGTTGTATGTTTGCTTCTTGTTGTATGTTTGCTTCTCGCTTGTTGCTAGGACTAGTCGAGTGCGACCTAAATGGATCGAGGGTGAACTGTGGAAAACAATGGTTGCTCAGTGGAATACTGAAGAAGCACAGGAAAGGAGTTGAATCTATTCCAATGCTCGTATGTCAGACCGTAATGGTCTCGGTCCTCAAATGCACTTAGCTGTGCCAACATCGTATCAACAAGTCAAACAAGGCTTTGTGAGTAACGTATGTATTTTTCTTACACCTTTACAACTTAAGATTATGTCTTAACCCTTTTCTTTGTTTTTGTAACATTCCAAAAAGAAAAACTTGGGAGACCAGTGAGTCCTGGTGAGGTTTTCAAAGAGACTCATACAAAGCCAGATGGTACCTATGTTGATCGAAAGGCCGAGAAGATCTTTACAACATATGAGAAAATCTTACAAGCTAAGCTATCTGAGATCGAGTCAGATCCTTCACGAGTTCAGGAGCTCACAGCAGAAGATTATACGGCCATCTTTCTTCAGGTAAAGTTACATTTCTCACAATCTATATTTAAAGACTCTTTAACGTTCATATTCTCTATTTACAGTTTCACCTTTTTGAAACATGTATTTGTTATGGTGGTGAAAGATGGATGAATGATGATGAATGTATGCAATGAATGGATGGATGGTAAGGTGTTTCAATTCCCCTTATGCAGTTGCAGTATAAGAGGTGTCAATCCAATCTGAGTGTTTTTGAACAGTCAAGATATGCATAAAGATCTAATTTAAGCCAGATGTAAAGGATGTTTGTCACTAAAAATCCTATGATGAAAATGTAAAGTGCAGAAAGTAAACTATAAGAACTAAGAACTAAATGCAAATGAAACAGGATGATTATGACAGTATTGATGCAACCAACAGAAGTAGAAACTATGCTAATGAACTAATGCAAGACAAGTAATGAACGAGATACCAAGTAAATGCAACAGAAGTGCAAATAGAATGAAACAAGACAATCACAAAGCATAAACAAGAGTTCTGGGGATGAACTCGAGCAAGCACTCGACCGAGTGTACGTCGAGTGAGTGGTCGAGCTGGACTAAACGCAGAAACAAAGCAATGCAATAAAAACAGAGTAATGCAAAGACGAATCAAACTACAATCAAGCAACAGGATTAAGACTGTAAAATCAATAAACAAGGAAGGACTTGAGGAGGGATTCATGGGCTGGACTAATGATTGAGGCTATCTAACTTGATCAACATATCTCAAACAACATGAGCTAATCTCTAGACATATGTATCTAAGACAAGTTTCTCCCACTCTCATGGTCAAGAAACAATCAAACCTATGCATTTCTAGACTTGCTCTCACATAGTAAAGAATCTACACAAGCAGGCAGTAAGAAATATGTCTCATACCAAACAAAACCTCTAATCTCTTAGCAAGCAAGATGGTAAGCTCTAGATCTAGCTTTAGCTATGCCTCTTAAACATTGGTGTGATGCTAAGATGCTTGAAATCAGATCCTACCCTCTCAGATATAGGATCAGCATTAAGAACATCTACCCTAGAAGAGATCTACAACAATCAAGCTTGATCAAGCCAAACAAACCTCATTCACAGCCCAGCCTAACCCATCCTCTAGATCCTAAGCTACTACTCACAAGAACACATGATGAACATCAAAATCATAAACCCAGAAAAGATTGAAACTTGCATCATTAGAAAGATGAAACAAAGATCTACAATATTGAAAAAGAAATGAAACTTGAATTCTCAATATTAAGAAAGTTATGAAACTAACAAAATTGAAGAATTTAGTCTTTTTCAAGTACAAGATCTAGGAAATAAAAAAGGCAAAAAGAATAAATCCCAAAAAGGGTAAATACTAGGTTTAGAAAATATTTAAAAAGTTAGCTTCTTTTGTGGCTGCAGGTACAAGGCTTTATATAGGAGGGGAGTGGAAGCACTAAAAATGCTAAAAGACAAAATAGTCAACAGCTCGGTCAACTCGACCTGTGCTCGGTCGAGTGGCAGGTCGAGCTGGCTTCTCTCGTGCATTGTCCACTCAGTCGAGTCCTCCTCAGCACACGGTCGAGTGTCTGGTCGAGTGTGCGGTCGAGTTGGACTCCGGACCTTGTTATTTCAGCAACTCTCTTGCTTTCCCTTCATGATTGCTTCACTCCTTCCTCAGCATTGCTTCCATGCTCCTTAAGCTTCAAAATCACCTGTTTATGCATGAAAAGATGCAAATGCAATGCAACTAAACTCTAATGCATGATTAGTCCTAAAGCTATGCAATAATGGTGAAAATGGATAGCAAAAGATGCAAAAGATGTGAATATACTAAGGGAAAACAGGGTAAAATATATGAACATCAACACCCCCAAACTTAGTCTTTGCTTGCCCTCAAGCAAATAAGCAAGACATAAGAAGGTAGGTGAGGTTTGAAAGTGGGATCTCAGCTCCTAAAGCTTGCAAACAGACCATCTAGAATCAATGTCCAAGTTACTAGTACTATGATGCAAGTTGAATGAGCTGTACTTAAAGACTTTAGACAAGCATGTCACAACCTTTACTGATTTGAGCCTTAGATATCCACATGCATTCAAATCAACCATTTCCTTTAACATTCATTAATCAAGAACATGAATCAATTCTATGCAATGCTTAAACTCATTTGGCTTGGAGGTAAAGGCTTTGAGACAATAATGGTCTCTTTTTAGAGTGGGGCTTATCAATATCAAGGTTCTCTCATAAAAATGGATTGAGCTTTAGAAGAATGCTAAAGGTAAGAACACCTAGACACATACAAGAATAAAACCTTGTCTACCGAAAGGTACCCAAAGTGTTTATCCTAACAATCTAAACCCAAATGATCCTAGTGCTACCCTTTAACTTCTTCTTTTCTCTTTCACCTTTTTCTCTTTTGGTTTTCAAGTCTTAGGAGAGGTTTCTTATTTGATCTTTCTAGTGGGATGGGGATTCTTACTTATTTGCTATGGTTCTCTTTTCTTCTTATTCTTAAGACATACAAGCTTTTTGCTAGACTTTTCTTTTCTTTCTTTTCTTTTCTTTAACTAGAACCATCTTCAACAATTTTTTTTTTTTACTTCCCATCCTTTCACTAGACTTTAGCTTTTACTTAAACACACTCTCCTTTTAAAGACTCTACCCTTTTTCTCTTCCTTTTTTTTTTTCTCTTTTCTTTCTTTAACTGCCAAGTCCCAAACCCAACAAATGAACCACCTAGTCCTATATAGTTTGAAAAATGCAAACTTGAACTACACAAGGCTTTACTCTTGTCAGTTCATACCTAACACTTTCTACCAAGCTCAATCCCAAAAATAGGCCTCACACACTCAAGAATAAACATGGCTTGAAAGAAGGGTTGGTTAAGGGTAGGGAAAACTGATTATTAATGAGGAAATCAGCTACTTGGATCAACAAGAGTGGTAAAAAGGAGAAAGATGATCCAAATATGTATATGGTATCCATGAGTTTAAAGCAATGCACACATTGATAATTGAAAGCCAATATTAGGTTCTTATAGATAGGAAATGGCATCAAATCACAACATGCTTCAATTTAGACCAAATGCAATGCAAGAATTCAATGCATGGTTCAATCTTATGCTTATAACCACTCAACTAGCATCAAAGTACTATTAACTTGGGCATTGATCCTAGTTTGATGAATCTAGCAAGCTAACAAGGAAATACTCATCATAGATCCCTAATGCAAGCAGTCCTATATGATAAACAAAATACTTGAATATGCAATGCAAACTACATGAACACTCTTTTTTTTATAAAGATTTTTGCAAAAAATTTTCAAATTTTTAGGATTTTTCTATGCCTTAGATGCTATGCAAATACTAACATGATGATGCTAAAAATTTGAAATAAGAAAACAAAACACAATGTCAAATGCTATCTCAAACCCTCCCCCAAACTTAAATCACACAGTCCCTTGTGTGAAAGAAATTTGTTTGAGGATTCAAGACTTAAAACAATACACACAATATGAAATGCAATGGTATTTACAATGTAAAGGTGATAGTGTTACCTCAAGGATTGGAGAAGAAGTTGTCCACATCCTCTTGCATGCTGTCAAAGGTGTAGCTGGGGTCTTGTTGGTGACTTGGAGATGGGGATTGGGGCAGCTCGACGATGGCGACCGACCGTGACTCGGTCGAGTGCATGTCAGAGTGGGGGGGTCGAGCTGGCTTGCGAGTCTATTTTTCCAAGTCCAATTCTCTCCAAACCCATTTACACTCTCATTAGACAGCCTGCCCAACACAAACATAAAACAAAAATATCAAAACTACAAGGAAAATAAAGCATATGTACAATGATACCTTAGGGACTTCCTCCCTAGTGAGCTTGTTTAAAGTCACTAAGCTTGACTTCTTCTAGCTCTTCAAGCTTGAATTGGAGACCAAAGAGGTGATGAAATCCCCCCTGGTTCCACTTGATAACCTTGGTGTTCCTTCTTGATCACTACTTCCTTGACACTTGAACCATGTTTCTTCTTAAACTTGAGTCTTGGTCTTGCCTTCTTCAAAGACCTCTTGTTGAGCTGAGCTTGAAGTTCCTTCACTAAACCAGCTAGCACTTGAACTGACCCCTTTAGTTCTTGGACAGTCTTAGCTTGGGCTGAACCTTTAATCCTAGGGTTCCCTCCTTCCTCAAAAACTTCACAACTAGCCTTTTTCCCTATCATAAAGTGCTGACCTTCAATAGTAGGCTTATGAGTAGTATTCTTGATGTCAAACTTCATAGTGAAGTCTTTAGCAAGGTGGAGCTTGATGGTTCCCATCTTAACATCAATTACAGCTCCAGCTGTGGCTAAGAATGGTCTTCCCAAGATGAGAGGATCTTCTGGCTCTTGGTCCATGTTCATGATCACAAAGTCAGTTGGGATTCTAGCCTTCCCTATCTTTACTGGGAAATCTTCAATCACTCCAAGCACATCCCTCTTTGATCCATCTGCTAGGCCAATATAGAGATTGCAAGGCTTAAAATATTCATATCCCAACTTCTCAGCCACTGAGTATGGCATTAGGCTCACTGAAGCTCCTAAATCACATAGGCACTTGTTGAAGTGCATGTAGCAGATGGAGCAAGGCAGGTTGAATGAGCCTGGATCCTTAAGCTTGGTTGGGATAACAGCTTTCCCAATCTCTTTCAAATCTGTCATGTCTTGGTTTTGAGCTTTCTGCTTGGATAATTCAAGAAGCATGTCCTTGAGTGCAGGATGGTGAGCATATTTTTCCAAAGGAGGTCCTCTATTTTCCTCCTTCTCCTCAATGACTTCCTCTTTCTTCTCAATGACAACCTCCTGTTGAATAGCCATCACTTCCTTTCTTTCAATCACAACCTCTTCCTTCAAAGCCATCACTTCTTCCTTCTCAATGACTTCTTGATTTTGTAAAGCTAACTCCTTCTCTTGTTGCAAAGCCAACTCTTTCCTTTTCTCAATAATTTCCCTGAGTTCTTTCAGCTTCTGTGCCTTGAAACGTCCTGAGAATGGTAGAGGTCGTTTGTAAGCAGGAGGAATGTACTTAGCAGGCTTAACAACTTCTGTGTCCTCAGCTCGATCATGCACTCGGTCGAGTGCTCGCTCGAGCACTTGGTCGAGTGCTTTGACAGATTCAGTCTGCTGTGCACAAGCTTCACCCTGGGCTTCAATAAATGACCAATCCTCCCCACCTTGAATCTCACTGTCCTCAGTGACAGCATCTTCATAGAGATTAAGAGCTTTAGCTGTAAACTCTCTTGGGTGTGGAATAGGTTCTTCAAGAAGTTGGTTTGGCGTAGGAGATGAAGTAGAATCAATGGAGCTCTCCATGTACTTGACCTTGGAGTTTAGGTCATTAGAATAGGAATTCAACATTTGGTTCAGCTCAGCAAACTGCTTTGCTACCTCAATCTGCCCATTTGCTTGCCCAAGTAAAAGTTGCTACATCATAGCTCTTAAGTCAGGTTCTTGGGCTTGTGAAGTTTGAAACACTGGAGTGTGACACCATTGAGCCTGGAATCCTGGTTGATGTTGCCATGGTACAGAATGGAACATACTGTTGTGAAACATGATGTCTGACTCGAACAGGCACTCGGTCGAGCACAGGCTCGAGTGGGTGGTCGAGTCGACTGGGAAGTGTTGTCTATTTGTATCTGGCTTCTGACTCGATCAGTTGCTCGAGCACACACTCGGTCCAGTGGTGGTCAAGCTGGTACCTGAAACTCAATCACAAACAAGCAGAAGAAGAAACAAGATCAGTAGTGAACAAGTGGATAAACGAACTTAATCTTAGACTTTTATGGATCCTAATTGTCACAAAAACACACTCAAATAGGCAACGACGCCAAATTGAAACATGTATTTTGTTATGGTGGTGAAAGATGGATGAATGATGATGAATGTATGCAATGAATGGATGGATGGTAAGGTGTTTCAATTCCCCTTATGCAGTTGTAGTATAAGAGGTGTCAATCCAATCTGAGTGTTTGTGAACAGTCAAGATATGCATAAAGATCTAATTTAAGCCAAATGTAAAGGATGTTTGTCACTAACAATCCTATGATGAAAATGTAAAGTGCAGAAAGTAAACTATAAGAACTAAGAACTAAATGCAAATGAAACAGGATGATTATGACAGTAATGATGCAACCAACAGAAGTAGAAACTATGCTAATGAACTAATGCAAGACAAGTAATGAACGAGATACCAAGTAAATGCAACAGAAATGCAAATAGAATGAAACAAGACAATCACAAAGCATAAACAAGAGTTCTGGGGATGAACTCGAGCAAGCACTCGACCGAGTGTAGGTCGAGTGAGTGATCGAGCTGGACTAAACGCAGAAACAGAGCAATGCAATAAAAACAGAGTAATGCAAAGACGAATCAAACTACAATCAAGCAACAGGATTAAGACTGTAAAATCAATAAACAAGGAAGGACTTGAGGAGGGATTCATGGGCTGGACTAATGATTGAGGCTATCTAACTTGATCAACAAATCTCAAACAACATGAGCTAATCTCTAGACATATGTATCTAAGACAAGTTTCTCCCACTCTCATGGTCAAGAAACAATCAAACCTATGCATTTCTAGACTTGCTCTCACATAGTAAAGAATCTACACAAGCAGGCAGTAAGAAATATGTCTCATACCAAACAAAACCTCTAATCTCTTAGCAAGTAAGATGGTAAGCTCTAGATCTAGCCTTATTTATGCCTCTTAAACATTGGTGTGATGCTAAGATGCTTGAGATCAGATCCTACCCTCTCAGATATAGGATCAGCATTAAGAACATCTACCCTAGAAGAGATCTACAACAATCAAGCTTGATCAAGCCAAACAAACCTCATTCACAGCCCAGCCTAACCCATCCTCAAGATCCTAAGCTACTACTCACAAGAACACATGATGAACATCAAAATTATAAACCAAGAAAATATTGAAACTTGCATCATTAGAAAGATGAAACAAAGATCTACAATATTGAAAAAGAAATGAAACTTGAATTCTCAATATTAAGAAAGTTATGAAACTAACAATATTGAAGAATTTAGTCTTTTTCAAGTACAAGATCTAGGAAATAAAAAAAGGCAAAAAGAATAAATCCAAAAAAGGGTAAATACTAGGTTTAGAGAATATCTAAAAAGTTGGATCCTTTTGTGGCTGCAGGTACAAGGCTTTATATAGGAGGGGAGTGGAAGCCCTAAAAATACTAAAAGACAAAATAGTCAACGGCTCGGTCAACTCGACCTGTGCTCGGTCGAGTGGCAGGTCGAGCTGGCTTCTCTCGTGCATTCTCCACTCAGTCGAGTCCTCCTCAGCACACGGTCGAGTGTCTGGTCGAGTTGGACTCCGGACCTTGTTATTTCAGCCTTAACTCTCTAGCTTTCCCTTCATGATTGCTTCACTTCTTCCTCAGCATTGCTTCCATGCTCCTTAAGCTTCAAAATCACCTGTTTATGCATGAAAAGATGCAAATGCAATGCAACTAAACTCTAATGCATGATTAGTCCTAAAGCTATGCAATAATGGTGAAAATGGATAGCAAAAGATGCAAAAGATGTGAATATACTAAGGGAAAACAGGGTAAAATATGTGAACGTCAGTCCTACAAGTCCGGATAACGCAAACTAGAACTACACAGGATCCTACTCCTGTCGGTTAGAACCTAACACTTTCTAACAAGCTCAACTCGGAAAAAGGCCTGACACTCAAGAATACAATTGGCTTGAAAGAACGGTTGGTTAAGGGTGCGAGGAACTGTTCCTAATATGGGAATCAGCTACTTGGATTTACAAGGGTGGTAAAAGTGCGAAAGACAATATAAGTATGTATATGGTATCCATGAGTTCAACTTCAATGCATAACAAGATAATTGCAAGTCAGGATTAGGTTCAGATAGATAGGGAATGATGTCAATTCAAAACATGCTTCAATCTTACATTTTCAAGTTCAATCAACAAGCATCAAAGAACTAATAACAAGGGCCTTGATCCTATCCTATTGAATCCAGCATGCTAAAAAGGTTACAATCATCATCAACCCTTATGCTAAATGTAACAACCCTATATGAATAACTCTAAACTCAATCCTAAAATGCAAGTGCAAACTTCATGAACACTCTGTTTTTGTGGAAATTTTTGATTTTTTTTTCAATTTTTTTTTTGGTTTTTCGATGCAAATAGATGAATGCAGACTCAAACATGATATGATGCAATGTTTTCCCACTTCTCAGCGTAATTGCGTTTGCAAACTCCTTGGGGTTCTGAACAACTTTCCCTGGGAATTGGCCAGACTTTGGTGCAGAAGTAGAAGCAGATTTTCCTTCCATATACCTTATCTTCGAATTCAGAGCTTCAAACTTAACGTTCAGATCATTGTAGGAACATTCCATCCTCTGACTAAGGTCAGTAAACTTCTTAGCAGTATCCATAGAACCACTAGCTTGACCCTGAAGAATTTGCTGCATCATTTGCTTCATTTCTTGATCTGGGGTTGGAGTAGGCTGAAACGGTTGAGGGCGGAATCCTGGCGGTGGTCCTGAAGGAGCTTGGTAACCCTGCTGGAACTGTTGTTTTGGAGTGAATCCCGGATTGTAATGCACAAAAGGTTTTTGTTGACTTTGCTATTGTTGTTGAGGCGGGTACACCTGATCTTGTGGATGAGCAACATTGGTACTTCGGTAAGACAAATTGGGGTTCGTCTTGTAGGGGTTGTAACCTTTGTTGTATCCACCCTGATTCTGGACATAGTTGATCTCCGCAGCCTGCTCGCCCTCCCCATCTGGAACTTGGAAAGGGTCATCCTCAGATACAAAGTGGACGCTCCTCTGCTGGCTGAGCAATATACGGTCAAGCTTCTCATTGACATTCTTAAGATCCCTCTTGTACTTCTCCTTAGACCCAGCGCCGCCGCGAACTGTGCGGTCATAGTCCTCATTGTAGTTGCCGTCAGACTGGGCGAGATTCTCAACCAGTTGCCATCCTTCGTCAACGTCTTTTTTCAGGAAATTATCGTTAGAAGCAGTGTCAAGCAGCATCTGTATCTTTGGTAGTACACCACGGTAGAGAGTGCTCAGCAGTGACTCGTTGCTGAAACCATGATGGAGACACTGGCTATGGTAACTCTTAAAACGCTCCCAGGCTTCATAGAATGATTCTGAGCTCTTCTGAGTGAAGCTGGAAATCTCATTCCTGAGACGTGCTGTTCTAGAGTTGGAGAAAAAACTTGGCCCAGAATGCTTTCTTGCAACCATCCCAGGTGGTGATTGATCCCTTGGGTAGGTTTTTCTCCCATTGATGAGCCTTGTCTCCCAGGGAGAATGGGAAGAGGCGCAACTTGTAACCGTCCTCACTCACGCTGTTGATCTTGGTGAGACTGCACAGACGGTCGAACTCGTCCAAGTGTCTACTGGATCCTCCATAGGCAACCCATGGAACTTGTTTCCTTGGATCATGGAGATCAGACTGCCCTTGATTTCGAAGTTGTTGTTCTGCATGGCGGGAGGGACGATTCCAGCACGCTGAGTATGAGTGTTCGGTGCATCCCCAACACCAATGTTTCGTGGTCTCGGATTTGGTTCATTCTGTTGGTGTATAGTCACTGGTGCGGGATGATCAGTGGAGGTACGAGTTTGGCGTGGTCTTTGCAACCGATGGATTCTGATGCCCTCTTGATCTGGTGTGCATGCAAAGTTGCAATAACCAGGTACCTGAGATGCAAAACAAACAAGCAGAGAACCAAAACAAGTTAGTACTCAGAATGATGTTGTAAAAGAACTTAATCTTGCAAAACTTGAAATCTTAAATGTAGCAAACCCAAATGGCAACGGCGCCAAATTGATACTAGGTTTCTTGTATGTCCTATCCTAGTAGGTTCAATTAACCTTATGCAGTTGTAATACTTATGGTGTCAATCCAATTGGGAATCTTTACTATCACTCAAGATGCAATCAAGAAGTTACAAGTCAAGCCAATTCAAAAGAGTGTTTGTCTAACAATCCTAGAATTGTCAAAATGTAAAACGGAAATGAGTCACAGAACTAGAAACGAGAATGCATGAAAAGAAGCTGAAATGAATAAAAACATAAACCAGTCTAAGCATGAACTAAAAAGCAAGAAGCGAAACAGTCTCAGGAGTGTAATAAAAATCAGAAGGAAAGAGGTCCTAAGGATGGGAGTAATTGATGTCGGTGGAGTATCCTAGTCTATAGAGTGTTTAACATGCCACAAGCAAAGCATCCCTAAACAATGAACATCACTTCTTAGCTAATTCAATCTCATGACATAAGCTACTCAGACCCAACCACTTCCAAACCTAGCTCTCGCTAGAGAAACATGATCAAGCCGGCCTGAAAAACGAGTTCATTCACGTCAACAAACATCCTAGACAACTAATCTCTTAGGCTAGGAACGTAAGTCTCTGGCACTAGTTGGTCAGACATTTCATCGAACACCTTTTGGATGCGGAAATGTCTAAAACCTAGGTTCCAATTGATTAGAGAGAAACAAGTATTTCTAATCTCTAGTCCAGAAGGGAATCATACAAATCAAAGCTTAAACACTCTACATCCTAAGATCATCAACCTAATCTATCCCATCCTCAAGAACTACTACACTACTCAAATCCGAAAATCATCATCAACAATACAAAATTAGAAAACATTGAAACAAGCATTCTTAGATAAGTTAAAAAGTGAAGAACAACTTGTAAAAGAAATCCAAAGAAATACTGAATAAACTCAAAGGTGTCGAAATACAAGTCTCAGAACGTGTTTCGTAGCTAGGTTAAACCTTCTCGGAAAGAAAACAATATGAGATAAAGATCAGATGTCTCAGCAAAGACTTAACAAAATGTATATATAGTAGTCCAACATGGAAAGTCCTAAAACTTAAAACGACAAGGTAAAGCGTCAGTTCGCTAATCTCCTGAAGCGTGTGAAGCCAAACGTCTTTCTTCCTGACATGTGTGTTTGAGTCCGTGCGCGTCGAATGGAATTCAATGTTATCATGGCTCGGACGGATGGCTCGAGTGAAGGCAGCTGGAGCGCGTGGCGGGAGAGAGTGGCTCGATCAGACAAGCTGGTGTGCGTGGCGGGAGAGAGTGGCTCGAACGGATACGCTTCCAACGTCTCCTAAATACCTGAAATACTCCGAAATGCACGATGCTATGCAAGGATGATG
The DNA here is from genome assembly GCA_024034495.1 of Camelina laxa. Taxonomy (NCBI): domain Eukaryota; kingdom Viridiplantae; phylum Streptophyta; class Magnoliopsida; order Brassicales; family Brassicaceae; genus Camelina; species Camelina laxa. Next base: position 25,478,708 of record CM043880.1, on the reverse strand, counting down.
CAAGAACTACCTAAACATGCAAAGTGTATAGAAAGGACTAGAAAATTATGCAAACCAATGAGTTATCCTAGCTAAATGCATAATAAATATATGCTAAGAATGGACAAAATATAGACATATCAGTATATTATCTTTTAATGGTTAGTTTAGTTAGTTTTTGAATTAAAGTTTTTTTGTTGGTTATAGAGTGCAATTCCTTTATAATTAAATTCATCAAAAGAGTCTAAAAAATTTGAAGAAAAAAAAATAGATATTACCGGCATATCTGGATTCGAAATACGAAACATGACATATAAATTCAAGGGATAAATGTTAATGTTATGTTGTTTTATGTAATTTGGAGATTTGTTTAACAATATCAGATTGGGTTTCTCGCATTTTTTTAAAAGATATACAAGATTAGGACCGTGCTAGAGCACATGTTGATATTCTTTTTATTTATATTATAATTTTAGAATAAAATATAATTTGTATGATTGCGTTTAAAATTTTTTTTGGATAAAACATTATGTAATAAAATTATATGCTAAATATGATGGCTTGAAAAAACATTTATTTTATAAGTTTTATATTGGTAATTTTGTAATTATGTATGAGAAATGGTTATGTTTGTTGTTTGTTTTAATTTTAATTTTTGAACATGTTTGGTGAAAGTTTTTAAATGATTCATGCTTAGGTAAGATTTTATTTACAACTGCACAATAAGATCTCGAAAAATCACGATTAAGTGTGATAAATTGCCAAGATTTTATTCCTTTTTTTACGCCTAACAGTATATATTTTGTAACAATACATGAAATATTATAGATTTTATTTTAGAAATTGTATAAATCATTGGAATAATCTCTTTAAGGGGATTCTTTGGGATATTCTTAAATGTATTCATATAGTCCATGGATTGACCAATTAATCTATAACTTTTTTTTTTTTTTTATAACAAACTTATATTTAATCTATAACCTATTTTATAACCAACTTATAAAAATACGGATTGTGCCGAGCTTGTTGCGATGGTGTAGTCGCCAGATGATTGGCCCGCTTTCACGAACTTATTGGAGGATTTCTCGCAGCTACACTCCTTCTATCCATCCTTCTCCTTAGTCAAGATTCCCAGCGACGTCAACGTAAGAGCAGATTGTCTTGCTCGGTCTTCAAGATCTTTACCTTCCGAATCGTTATTTGTAAACTCTTATCCTTCTGTTTGGGCAACCAATCTTGGAGTTCTCTTTTAATTAATTATTAATGTTTGGTTGAAAAAAAAACAACCAACTTATAAAAATGATATAGTCTACAAAAAAAAGTTGTGTACTTCTGTTTTATTATATAGGGGATTCAAATCAAATATACAAATGCATATGTTATGTGTGACGACTAAAACCAATAAGATCATCAGACATCAGAGTTTGAAATTTCTCTTAATACAATCTTCTCATTATTTTTCCTCGTATAAAAGATGAAAAATTGTCTGAAATAACCAGAATAACTGAAAATCTTTTTTTTTTTGGTAAAAAGAAAAACAGAAAATCTTTCTTGATTCTTTTGATTTGCATTTGAACCCGTGATCACAGCCTTTGCAATATAGATAATAGAACTATAAGAGCCAGTATGATAGTAGAGATAAAATGATAACGTGTATTTTTTTTTTTGCCAACCAACGTGCGGTATCTTAAGCAGTGGTATTGTAATTTTCCTAACTACGCATCTATATTAACATTTTTGCAGCAGTTTTGCCAAAGCAGTTTTGTCAAAACAAAACTTTATCACATAAATCTGTGTGAATTAAACCTAGAGGTTCAGTTGTTCTTTCAACGCGTGCTGAGGGAGTTTTAGTCAGTTTGGCCTGTGCGTCTTCACATTTTTCTTAGTTTGTTTTGAATTTCAGAATTAAATTCAAATTTTGCAGTTTTCGCATTGTTTTGTAATTGACATGTCCTAAACGTTCATGCCAAGTAGTAAACGACTCAACCAAGTAAGCAATAGGGTTTTCTTTCATTTCAGCAACAGATGCAGAAGCTAAATTTTTTGGATGGACTGTCGTTACACACATCTTGATCAGTCCACCCATAACAAAACCCTTTCCCAAATACATCCCATTTTTCTTAATAACTAACTTATCAGACTCAAAATTAATGGAAAAACCATGCTTGCTTAACATTGTTCCAGAGATGAGATTCTTCCGCATGTCAGGTACGTGCTTCATGTTCTGCAAGGTGAGCTCACAATCAAAAATTAGCTTCAGAACCACTTTTCCCTTACCTTCAATCTTGGACACCGCCGTGTTGCCCATGATAAGCTGCTCATTTGACTTGTTCTGCACGTAGGTGGTGAACATGGTCCTATCATAGTATATGTGTGTAGTAGCACCAGTGCTGTAGTACCACTCCACTGGGTTTTCTTCCACCATATTACATTCAGTAACCACCGCAACCATGTCTTCTTCACTTAGGTTTGCCTGCAACTTGAGATCTTTGGCTTTGCTTTTGTTAACTCAGCCTTGTTTCCAATCTTACCACAATGATGACACTTAAACTTCCTCTCAAGGTTGCTCTTCTTGAAGTTTGTTCCACATGACACCTTCAACGGTTTATGGGGAATAGAGATCCCTTTACCCTTGCCTTTCAGCTTGGCCTTATGCTCAGCTACATGGACATCATGCCCCTGGTATTGAGCACTTGAATGAGCTCCACGATTGTTGTCCTCAATCCTCAACCTTCGGATGAGATCATCAAGCGACATTGCCTTACGTTTGAAGTTAAGGTAATGCTGGAAATTCGACCAGCCTGGTGGTAACTTCTCGATCAAGCAATTCTTTTTAAAGACGTTGCAGATCGACATCCCTTCCAAATCTATATCCTGAAAGATGCGTTAGAGAGCCTCCACTTCTTCCATAATTGGTTTGGAATCCACCATCTTGAAGTTCAGAAACTTCGTAGTTGAGAGTTTTTGCATCCTAGACTCATCAGTCTTGTACTTTTTCTCCAAAGCCAGCCACAATGCTTTTGAAGTCTTGTACATATTGTAGAGGTTATACAGATCATTGACCAAACGGTTCAGAATCTTTCCTTTGGAAAAATAGTCTCCTTGAGCCCAGCTATCCATACTTCCAACCACATACACATTTGTGTCACCTTGTGGAAGCGTTGGTGGATCCTTTGTGAGGTATCTTTCCATGTTCATGCTGGCAAAGTAGTAGAGCATCTTGGTTTGCCACGTTTTGAACCTAGATTTGCCATCGAGCTTATTTAGCATCATCCCTTGGGAAGCCGAAGGTGGCATCCTCATGTGGGATGATCCATTACCGAACAGATTTCGGCAGAAGTTTTCCAAACCAGGATCAGTAAGCTTCATCTTTTCAAGTTCTTTAGCCACACGTGAAGACAACTCTTCAGGACTTTCAATAGGGGTATCAGGAACTCTAGCACCATCAACGTTGTTGGTATTGACTCCAGATATTTCGGACGATAAATAGATATGGTTAGTATATTAATCAGACAATTCAAGTAATTAAATTATCCTGAATTAGTTTTGCAAACTCAGTTAAGAAGCGTTCGCAGAAACTCGTTTCGTGTTTCACAAACTTACTTAATTAAGAGCGTTCGTGGAAACCAAAGGGAGTAGAGAAGAAAGAAGTAAAAACGTTCTTCTAAAACTTTCCGCGTAAGCACCGAAAGATGAAAGCAGAAACAGGTTTTCAGAAGATTTTGAAATCGTTTTTAAAATAAAAAATTCGAAAAATTCTCAGTCCGTTTAAAGCGATAAGCAGAAAGTGGATTTATTGAATTAAGACTGTTAGGAGCGCAAAAATCGAATTGAGAAAAGATGCGAATTATATTTAAAATAACGAAATCAGAAACAAAATACAACAGCATAATATAAGGCATAAAATAAATCACGGAAGCGAGATATGATATCTCTTTCCTTAATTCAATAAATCGGCCGTAAGTGCTTGCGGACAATCACGATTTATGAATCCCACGATACAACTGATTACGAACTATTACAGTAGCACACCAATAATAGAACTCAAGCGAACAGATCTACGTTATACTTTCGAGACTACTAAGCTAAGAATTTACTTAAACGAAGCAAGAGAGAGAAGAAGAAGCGGCGGCGATCTTTAGAAACTAGGAGTCTTTGTGGGGGAGAGGGGTATTCAGCTTGTATTTTAGAAGATTTCATAATATTCTTAAAATCACGTGTTATTTAATCGATGATTTTTAAAAATCTTTTAAAATCCTAGATGTGATCGTCACTTATTTCCATACAACAATCTGCTTTGTAACAGCTTTGGTATATACCTTACTTACATGTTTGCGACATGATTAATTATTTCATCTTTAAAAAGATGTTTTGCCTCGTCTCGATAGCAACTTAAACCTCTTAATGTGAGAATATCTCTCACAGAATTATTTATTCAATACTTAATAACTTCGCGTATGCGCTCTATGGACGGTCTGAATCATTGTTTCCAATCTTTCAGTAGAATTCTTTTCTGTAGCAAAAGAGAACATGTAGCCATTAGCGGGTAAGAACTCCAACACAAAATAATATGGTGTTGCATTTTGTTTTCTTTTTTGTTGGAACCATTGTTGGTGCTCATTACATGTTCTACCCCCAATATCTTTGAAGCAACTGTTAATGGTGTTTTTCATATTGGAGCTTCAAATTTCTTGTCTTTTTTTTTTTTTTTTTTTTTTTTCTTTTGATAACCAAGGTATCCTAACGCTCCCCGTGTTAGCTACCGGATAGCCGACAGAGCAGGGATCCACATGTTAGCTATCGGTTTGTTTGGACTAGCCACGCTGCGGCCCGCATGTGAAATCAAAGTGGCCGGGGCTCGAACTCGTGATGGCGGATACTTCAGCTGAGAGTCCTTTACCACAAGAACTCCGATTATTTCTTGGCTTTTTATAATAAGGGTTGTCCCTCTATAAAAGTAGTCACCAATTTCTGGCACTTTTTTTAATGAGGTGTCCCTCTTATTTGAAACGAATTGACCGTGGCGTTGCACGTCAAGGCTTTGCCAATTATTTGTTTAGCAGTGGGCATTGTGGCCACTTCATTTACGGAGGTTTTTTTTGTCTTGCTTCAGTTTGAAGTCGGCTTCCTCGATGGGTAAGCCCGCTTTTATTTTGTTTAGAGTATGCTTCCTCACCTTTCAGTTTAATGGAGTTTTCTCCCTCGATGGGTTAGCAACTACAATATATATGAGCGAGTATGCTCTTCCTTGACGAGCAAGCATCTACTATTTTTTGGAGTCTGCTTTCTCTACCAAGGTCTTTGAAATATGGATGTGTAAGCAGCTTTCAATCTATCAGACTATGCTTCCTCGTCACTTTTTTTGTTGGGAGACATCGTCTCTGCTTTCTTTATATAATGAGCATTCAATGCTTCTTATATCTTACAAGGCTTTGCCACAGCTTTTTGTTTTAAGTGATCATCATCACTTTTTCTTTGTTTGGAGGCATTCCCCCTAGATTATTCGTAATGAGCATTATATGCCAGCTTATAATATCTTAAGAGACTTTGCCTCTTCTGTTTTATTGTTTTCTATAATGGGAAGCCATTGTAATAATGTAGGCTGAATGAATTATTAGATTTAAGGTTTACAATATATATACTAGATACAAGAGGAGACCTAGGTATTACATAAATACATAATTACAATGAGATCCTTAATTTATATATCTCTTACACGCCCCCTCAAGATGGAGGGAGTGGTCGAACTCCAATCTTGTTGTTTAAGAGTGTAAAACGTGGACGGGGAAGTGGTTTGGTGAGGGTATCAGCAAGCTGGTCATTGGTGGTGATATGAGCAATACGGAGAGCGCCACTCTGTATGGTACCACGAACAAAATGATAGTCGAGTGCGATGTGCTTCATTCTTGAGTGGAAGACCGGATTAGCGCAGAGGTATGTGGCGCCCATGTTATCACAATAAATGACAGGAGGAGCAGGAAGCCATATACCGAGTTCTGAAAGAAGGTTACAAACCCAGCGAAGCTCTGCGGCAGTGTTCGCAATTGCTCGATATTCGGCCTCCGTGGAGGAACGAGCAACACCGCGTTGCTTCTTCGAGGACCATGATATAGGATGACCGCCGAGATAAAGTATGTAGCCGTTGGTGGAGACGTAGTCCTCCGTGTCACCAGCCCAATCTGCATTGGAGAAGGCATGAAGAGTCAACGGTGTACCTGGGCGAAGAAGGATTCCATGTGACGGTGTTCCAGCAAGATAGCGCAAGATGCGTTTGACAGCCTGCCAATGAAGATCCGTTGGTCGATGCATGAACTGAGATAGACGGTTCACCGCATAAGCAATATCCGGACGTGTGAACGAGAGGTACTGGAGGCTACCCACAACCATTCGATATTCTGTCGGACTAGCGAGAGGTGTACCGGAGGAGAGAGATAACTTGGGAGACAGAGACATGGGAGTGGAAACAGGTTTAGCAGCAAGTATCTTCGTCTTGGTAAGAAGATCAATGATATATTTGTGCTGCATGAGATGAAGACCAGTGGGTGTACGAATGGCTTCAATTCCGAGAAAGTAGCTGAGATGCCCCAAATCTTTGAGTGAGAAACGGGCACTAAGTAAAGAGATGAGTTTGTGTACAATAGATGGGTTGCTCCCAGTGATTAAGATATCATCAACGTAGACAAGTGCGTACGTGATATCACGACCTTCCCGATGCACAAAGAGAGAGGTATCTGCAAGAGAATTAACAAAGCCAATAGTGAGAAGGTAACGGCGTAGCTCATGGTACCACGCGCGTGGTACTTGTTTTAACCCGTATAACGCCTTCTTGAGTTTGCAGACATGGTGTGGACGATCAGGATCAACAAAGCCTGGAGGTTGTGCAACATAAACCTCATCCGTCAAAGTGCCTTGTAGAAAAGCATTATTGACGTCGAGTTGTCGTATATCCCAAGCACGGTTAACAGCGACTTCAAGAACTGTCCGGACGGTGGTTGTTTTGATGACCGGACTAAACGTGTCAGAGTAATCAAGTCCCCGTTGTTGGTGGAAACCCTTCGCTACGAACCGCGCCTTGTACTTGTCGATATCACCATTTGGTAGATACTTAGTTGTAAAGACCCAACGGGAACCAACAATATTTTGGTTTGGAGCCGGTGGAACGAGATCCCAAGTGCCATAGCGTATTAACGTATTGACTTGATCACACAGTGCTAGTCGGAATCGCGGATCGCGGAGAGCTTGGCTAACAGTTGTCGGTTCCGGAGAGTGAGCGGTTATGGTGGTTAGGGTGAGTTTCTTTGTTGGTTTGGTAATGTTGTTTTTGGCTCTTGTTCGCATGGGATGTTGGTTTTGCAGCAGTTGAGGGTTGTTTATTGGGAGTTGATGTTGAGGAGGCAATGGTTCAGGAGAAGGGGTTGGTAATGGTGACGGGGTTATTGGCGGAGAGGGAGATAAGGTAGGTGATGATGGGTTTGAGTGAGTAGGCGACGGGTGATTGTTTGGTGAAGTTGGGCTTGGAAAAGATGGGCCTGGATTTGTAGTAGTAGATGGTAATGGGCCTGGTTGGAGATTAAGGCCCAAGGAAGTGTCTCGTAAGGGTGAAGCTATTGGAGGTTGATGGTGAGGATCCGAGCGTGGGAGTCCAGGCAACGAGGATACGAGTGGCTGACGAGCAACCGGAATGACGGTGGCGGTGACATCTGGTGCGGGGGCTGTTGTCTCCGGAAATGGCGGTGGAGCACACAATCTAGCGGCAAAGGGGAAGCTCGCTTCATCAAAAGTGACATGGCGAGAATTGTAGACTCGACCAGTAGCTGGATCCATGCACAAATAAGCACTTTGGTGAAGAGAATAACCAATGAAAACACAACGTATTGAGCGGTCATCAAGTTTATGCTTGGTAGAAGGTCGGAGCTACGGATAACATGTGCAACCAAAGATTCGTAGCTTTTGGTAATTCGGGGGTTGACCGAAGAGCTTCTGAAACGGACAGAGTGAGTGAAGAACATGAGTTGGCATACGATTAATGAGGTACACGACAACAGCAAAGGCATACGTCCAATATGTTTTGGGCATTAAAGCGTGACTGAGGAGCGTGAGACCGGTCTCAACGACATGGCGATGCTTACGTTCAGAAATACCATTATGTTCCGGAATGTGTGGCGGTGAGGTGAGGTGAGCGATCCCATGGGAGGACAAGAATGGACGTAACGCGATAAACTCTCCACCATTGTCGGAGTATAGAGTGCCAATCTTGCATTTGAAATGATTCTCGACCAAGGCTGTGAAAGCAATGAATGTATCACGGACCTGCGACTTGTGTTTTAACGGATACAACCAGGTGTAGCGGGTATGATGATCAACTAAGATGAGATAATATTTGTAATTGTCGATGGAAACAAGAGGTGAGGTCCACACATCAGAGTATATATACTGGAGAGGATGATTTGAGGTGATTGTGTTTGAATAAAAAGGTTGCTTATGGCTTTTATTGATATGACAGTCAGAGCAAGACAATGGTTTGTGCAAAGACTGCGAAATAGGAAGAGAATAGTGGGAGACAACAGCTTTTAAAATGGGTAGAGAGGGGTGACCCAAGCGAGAGTGCCAAGAGGAGAGAGTCGTCTTTTGTGTCGGCGATGCAAACATCGAGGCAGGCGGGTTGATGGGCCACTCGTATAACTCGTTTCTAGTCCTGCCTTGGACTAACCGGACCCCCGTGCTGAGATCCTTCACCTGAAAATGTGCAAGAGAGAATTCGACAGAGACTTGATTAGCATTACACAAACGGTAAACAGATATCAAGTTCTTGTGAACATTCGGCACAAACAACACATCGTTTAAATGTAAAGGTTTAGAAGAAGTGGGAAGTGAAGTGGAACCAGTTTGCGAGATGGCAAGAGTTGAACCATCAGCAATGGTGACTTCATCACCACCAAGGTACGGCTGATGGAGAGCCAAGTTGTTGAGGTCGCTTGTTAGATGGTGTGTCGCACCGGTATCAAGCACCCAAGGATTGGAACCGTGAGGATGGGCGGTGACCAGATTTGCACGCGGTTGCCTCGGAGCGTGTTGTTGGTACGGCGCCGGAGGTCCTTGGAGCTGAAGCTGAGAACAACGCCTAGCACTGTGACCATGAATGCCACAAATTTGACAACGACCATTGTATGGACGTGAAGAGCGGTGATCTTGTCGCGACGAGAATTGTTGCTGTTGCCAATTCTGGTTTGAGCGATTGTTGGAGTTGTTACCACGGTTTGACTGGTTATTCCCGCGGTTGTTGTGGTTTTTGTTGTAGTTGACAGCGTTGGCCGTGATGGTGAGAGCAGGAGGGGAAGCAACATCGGTGAGAAGCTTTACTTCATGAAGAAGTAACTTCTCATGTACTTCAGCTAAGGAAGGCGTTGTGTCACGTCCTTCGATCTGATTGACCACCGGTTGGTAGTCATCTGGGAGTCCCTTGAGGATCTTCGTGAGTTGATCCTCGATCTCAACAACCCTGCCAAGGAGCGCAAGTTTGTCATAGAGGGTGACAAGGCCTTGAAAATAGTCGTCAATAGAGCGACTACCTTTCTTCCACATTGTCACTTGATGCTGCAACTGAAGAATATGGCCATGACTCGGTTTAGCGTAAGTAGTGTGAAGAGTGGACCAGATCTCACGGGATGTTGTAGCACGAGAGACAATCGGCTGGACAGAGGCGGAGATGGCTCCAAGGAGGGCACTGTAGACAAGTTTATCTTGTCGTCTCCAGATTGTGTAGTCAAGGTTCACCGTGGTAGCTTCAGCAACAGTGACCGTCGGGGTTGGCACCGTGACAGTGCCGTCGAGATAGTTGGCGAGATCATACCCGTCAAACAGGGCGTGGATCTGACGACTCCACATAAGAAAATTGGAAGCAGTGAGCTTAGTAACATTAGAAGTGTTAACATGAACGAGGTTGTTGTTGTTAGAAACAGCAACGGTGTCAGCAGATGAGACATTCAAAGTCGACATCGTGCAAAGAAAAGAGGGAACTAACGGAGGCGGAAGAGAAAAAAAAATTCTAGGGTTTTCTTTTAGGTATCGATATGCTCTGATACCATGTAATAATGTAGGCTGAATGAATTATTAGAGTTAAGGTTTACAATATATATACTAGATACAAGAGGAGACCTAGGTATTACATAAATACATAATTACAATGAGATCCTTAATTTATATATCTCTTACAGCCATTGCCTCCTCATTTTTATAGTGAGCATTCTATGCTTCTTATGTATTAGGAGGCTTTACCTCTTTTATTTAGTTTTTAGCAACCGTAGTCACTTTACTTCTACTGAGGTTGTGATTTTAGTCTGGAAATGACATTCGTTGCAGTCATCTATACCAACGACATCAGCCATGGTTGCTGCTTGTCACGCTTATAAGAGGTGTTGCCTCTTATTCGACTGGCATTGGCCATGGTCTGCTTGCTAAGGCCTTTCCTTGACTGTTCAGCTGTGATCGTTGTCACAACTTTTTCCCTTGTTTTTATTTTCTTTAGAGGCAGTGCCTCTTGATTTTGTTCAGTAGTTGAATGTAGTCACAATTCCATGCATGACCGTAGGCAGTAGCCACACCATTCGATAGTAGCCGCTTCTCTTTCTTTTTGTAGCAATTGTGATCACTTTTCTTTTCTCATGAGGCTACGCCTGTCATTTTTCCGGTAACTGTCACCACTTCTCTTAAGACAAGTTTTGTTTGATTCGGTGTTAGTAATTGCGGTATAGCTATATTGTTTTAGCAGGCTTTTTTTTTTAAGTAACTTAAGAGACAAACATATTGCTTCAGATTACTCGAAGTGTTGACCTCTGTTACAAGGCACTTAGCCTTTACCGTCGATGAACGTAGTCTTCTAGACTATTTTTGATGTGCACATAGCTTCTGCTACATTCCTTATTTAATATATATGAGCTCTTAAAAATTCAGAATATTTAGATTCCAATCAAAGAATAACTTATCTTATTACGGTGTGGTAAGGCCGTCGTTCCACTACCAAAGTCGCATTTGTGCTGCTTAAGCTGTCTTTTTCTTATATAGAATAAGAGAAATACCCTAAACTAGCACTAATCTAAGTTTTTGTTTCAAAGTTAGAACACATCTTCAAATATTCTAAAAGTAGCATTAGTGAATTATTATCTTCAGTTTTATATTAATTTATTGATTTATTAAATTTTACAATGTTGATAGCTTTTGTTCCGACGAAGCTTCCGGTGAAGGCGGAGCTTCCCGGTGAAGGTGGATCTTCCGGTGAAAGTGAAGCTTGTGGTGGTAAAGCTTCTTCTTCATCAGAGATTCTCATCACCATTGGATTCACATTTTTATTTGTAGCTCCATCGTTGTTAATGTCGTCGAGGATTGTGATGGTTATTAGAAGAAGAATAAGAAGAAGGACGGCAATAAAAAAAAGCAACGACAAACACCGTTGACGAGATTGCCACCACCACTGATTGATACTAATTAATAAGAATCACATATTTTTGTTCTTACTACTAAGACCACCTCCATAAATTTTGAATGTAAAAGAGAAAGTAGAAGCGGAGATGTCGTGGTTGATGAAGGAAGTGAAAGAGAACTTGAAGCTTATCCTCCGCTCAGATCTTTGGGTTTTTCTTCTACTGAATGAAATGTTGGGTATTGGAAATTGTTGGTTATTGAATGAAATTTGAACTGTTGGGATTGTTGGGTAATGAGTGAAATCTAATTATGAGTGGTGGCTTAAATTGTTGGGTATTAGAATCTTAACTGTGAATGAAGTAGAAAAACATAGGTAATCTTGAAGCTGAAATGTATATTTGAGTTCTATTCTCTCTTATGAGTGGTGGCTTAAATTGTTGATATAATGTCATTGGGAACAAAGTATTTCGTAAAGAGTAAAAGTTCATCATTTTGATGTCTTCGGCTTATATTTCGTCTGTTATGGAGTTGACTAGTAGTGCTAATGAGGCGTAGTATGATCATCTAGTTTGGTTATCACCATTACTGGGATTTCTGAATATTTAGGAAAATCTTCCTAAATATCAATGAAGTTTTCCTAAATCTTCCTAAATATTTCAAGAACAAAGCAGAGAGTTGATGATGAAGATGAGAAAATGGCACTTGAATGGAAGTTGAGTTCGTCATTTTGGAAGGTCTTCCTAAAATTCAAGAACACCTTCCTAAAAGCTATGGAATCCTTCCTAAATTTTTTAAAAATGTGTTTCTAAATCTCTTTATATGTGTTTTGCTTTATTGTATCACATATTACTTCATTAGTGATGTATAATGATTTAATTATGTGCACATATTGGTGTTTTACAATAAAGGTAGCAAATAGAAATATCCAACATGATGTTTTATGAAGATCTTCCTAAACGTCAATGACTTCTTCCTAAATTTCAAAGAGTTCTTCCTAAACGTCAATGACTCCTTCCTAATGCTCTTTTTTTCTTTTCATGACGGTCTTCCTGAAATTCAAGAAATGATTCATAAATCTTCATAACGTTCAGCTTGTTCAGCTAATTTCGCCATGTAAACATTCTCTTCCCTTGATGATTCAGTCGACATCTTCGATTTAACAATCTAAAACAAATCCTACAAAATCAGAAACAACTGAATCAAAACCAGAACTCAAATTAACATCTCAACACTCATTTACTTGACCAAGTTCATCACGGATTAAAAATCAAGAAGTAAATCCAACAAAGCTTAGCAAAAAAACTCGATCTGATGAAAAGGAGATGGAAAGCTGTTAGATTTGGATTGGAGCATTCGTTTCTAAGTAATCAGACCTAAGAATTGAATCCAGATCTGATAATGGAGAATCGAGATTCACATCCATAATCCAAAATCAAGCATGACTTGTGTTTAAAATCTGAGATTGAAGAAGTGTTGCAACGAGAGAGGAGAAGCCGATAAGGAAAGGAAAACTTTTTAGTATTGTGTATAAGGAAAACGACGGTTGCTACGTTTTTTATATATTTCTCTGTTTTATTATTTTTAATAATAATTCTCCAAAATATTAAGTTGTGCTAATTTTGTCATATTAAGGAGTGTGTGCTAAGTTTAGAACAAAAACTAAAAATGGTGCTATTTTTGTCAATTGCCCAAAGAATAATGACGATTTGACAAGGCTGCAAAAGTGAGTTGCAATCTTATATAATACAGAACAAATGAACTAGTACTTCTCTCTTTTGGTCATTGTTTCCCCCTTTTAGTTTTGCTTCCTTCATAAACTTATTATTATGCCATGTAGTCTTAATTGAAAATATTATATCCTCACGATCCTTGATATTGTATCGCCAAGGGACGATTTGACTCTTGAGGAACATATGCTTGAGATTTAATATCATTGGAAACGTTAGTAGCTATGCCCCCAAGTGGAACAATTTTGAAGATGTATTAGTTTGTTTGAAGTAGTGTCTGTGTGATGCAGGATTGCTCTTGTTTTATGTGACTGAGAAGTTTCTAGAAGGTTTGAGAAGACAATATTGAAGGACGGTTTGAGGATAAATCGAAGAGGAAAACTACTATTTATTTGGTTGATTAAATTGGAGTTTTACAAGGAAAAGGAAAGTAGCAAAAAGGAAAAAAGTCTTTTCTTATGAAATTTGGAAATCTTCTCCTATGGTGATTAGGAAGTCTTGATGGGTATATAAGCAGGTGTTGGGCACGTCCTAGTGAAGGAAGAGAGCTGAGGCATAAATGTTAGAACCCTAGAGAGCTTTCTGTCTGTGTGCGACTTAGTTTTGCGGTTTGGTGCTTGTGGTGTTCAAGCTTCTTTGTTCGTCGGTGTGACGTGTGTGTGAAGGTTGCTTAAGAGAGTTGAAGATCTGAAGTCTAGGCTCAGGGGGAGTTTAGCCCAAGGTTAGGTTATCTTGGTTTGAATCTAGGCTTGATGTTAGTCTAGTTAAGGGTAGAGAATTATCCTTAAGATTTCATGTTATAGAACGGAGCAGTGAATTAAGAGGGTTGTGGTTAATTTACGCGTTTGCGAATAGGTTGTATTTGCTTTCTTGTTCTAGTGGAATCGAAATCTGGAGGTGGTCCCGGGGAGTAGGAAAAACCAAACCTCGTGAACAAAGTTCTTGTGTTCTTTACTTTTGACACATTATTATTGCCTCATCCGTACTTACAAGTGGTATCAGAGCGGGTTCTCGATAGAGATTCAGTCTAGTTTCGTGTAGATCAAGGGTGAGGGTAGTTCAGGAAGTAAGGCAGAGCTTTGAATCAGTTGAGATGAATTCATACCGAGAAGGCACGTCTATGACAAGACCACCGTTGCTTGATTCATCGAATTACGGATATTGGAAGCTGCGTATGCAAGCGTTTATTAGTAACCTTGATGAAGATTGTTGGAATTCGATTGAGCATGGTTGGGAGCCTCCTAAAGTTGTGGATGATAAAGGGGTTGAGAGTCTTAAGCCCAGAGATAAGTGGTCTGCTGCAGAGAAAAAGCTATCAAGTTGTAATTTGACGCCCAAGACAGCGATTTACAATGCTATTGATTCAAGCCACTTCAAGTTAATCTCTCAATGTGTATCAGTTCAGAAAGCTTGGAAGTCATTGGAGAATATGTTTGAGGGTACTTAAAGTGTTAAGAGAACTAAGTTGGATATGTTGGCTTCACAATTTGAGAATCTAAGGATGGAAGAAAAAGAAACTGAGGCTGAGTTCAGTGCTAAGTTATGTAATATATCTAATGATGCTTTTGCTCTTGGAAAGCAGTACAAAGACAAAAAGCTTGTGAAGAAGCTGAAGCGACCGTTGCCTGTAAAATTTGAGTCAAAAATTCTTGTAGTTGAAGAAGCTCATAATTTAGATGAGATGGTTTTTGATGAGTTTGTTGGGATTCTTAAAGCTTTCGAATTAAGCAAAGCATATGAAGCTGAAGGAGTTAAAAAGAAAGATGATGAAGTTAAGGAAGCAATAAAGAAGGAAGTTGACATTGGAGTAGCCCTTAAGATATCATCTTGTGAAGATTCAATGGCTATGTTATCAAGACAATTTGCTAAATTTCTGAAACGTAAGGGCAAAGAGAAGAAAAGTAGAATGGGTGAAGAGATGAAGACTTCATCAAAGAATGTTCAATGTTTTGAATGCAAAGGATATGGTCATGTACGGTCTGATTGTGCCAATCTACAAATGCATAAGAAGAAGGCTATGAATGTTGTTACTAGTGATTCTGAAACTGATTAAGATGAAGAAGAAGAACTGAAGAATTTTGTGGCGTTTACAACTTTTGAAGATAGTTCTGAATCAGCGTCTGCAACAGTGTCTGCAACTGCTTCTGAATCTGCAGCAAAACATGCAACTGCAACAGAGCATGAGTCTGAGAGTGATAGTAATTCAGAGGATATGAGCTATGAATAACTTGGTAAGAGTTATGAGAAGTTGTATGCACATTGGCTTAAGGTAGTTGATGAAAATTCAGTTTTGATTAAGGAGAAGCTCGAGTTAGAAGCTTAAGTCGTTGAAGCAGAGAAACATGCAACAGAGAAGGGAGAAGAAGCATTACAAGTTAAAGTGCAACTTGAAGAAACTCAAAAGAATTTGAGGATGCTTAATAATGGTACAAAGAAGTTGGATCATATTCTGAGTATTGGCAAGACAGATAAGTGCGGCCTTGGATATGAAGGAAAAGTTTCAAAATTGGATCCGGTGTTTGTTTCAAGTGGAAAAATCACGTCTGCTTCAAAGCGTACTTCAGAGACTGCTACAGAGGCTGCTTCAAGGACGGTGTTTGTTAAAGAACGTGGTACAAAAATTTCTGAATTTCAGAATGCACCTAGACAAGTTTTTTGACCTGTTTGTCATCATTGTGGTGTTGTTGGGCATATTAGGCCAAGATGTTTCAGATTGTTGAGAGAAAGGAACTGCATGGAGAATGCTTTTGATGTAAGGTTTCATGGTCCTACATGTTATCATTGTGGACTTCAAGGACATATTAAGAGGAACTGTTTCAGGTTCGTTCAAGAGATTAACCATGGAGGTCTAAGGCGCAATAAGATATGGGTTAGAAAGATAATTTCTATGGAGGTGGTGTACTAGGCTATCAACCGCGTATTGCAAAGCGGGGAGAATTTTCTAGTTAGTTTTGACCATGTTGTGACTCATTCAGGGGGAGAATGAAGATGTGTCTAGTGATTTTATGTTGAAGTTTAGACTGATGAGTTCACAAACATAGTCAAAAAAGGGGAGAATGAAGATGTATTGGTCTGTCTGAAGTAGTGTCTATGTGATACAAGAAGTGATACAAGTGATACAGGATTACTGTTGTTTTATGTGACTGAGAAGTTTCTAGAAGGTTTGAGAAGACAATATTGAAGGACGGTTTGAGGATAAATCGAAGAGGAAACTACTATTTATTTGGTTGATTAAATTGGAGTTTTGCAAGGAAAAGGAAAATAGCAAAAAGGAAAAAAGTTTTTTCTTATGAAATTTGGAAATCTTCTCCTATGGTGATTTGGAAGTCTTGATGAGTATATAAGGAGGTGTTGGGCACGTCCTAGAGAAGGAAGAGAGCTGAGACATAAAGGTTAGAACCCTAGAGAGCTTTCTGTTGGTGTGCGACTTAGTTTTGCGGTTTGATGCTTGTGGTGTTCAACCTTCTTTGTTCGTCGGTGTGACGTGTGTATGAAGGTTGCATAAGAGAGTTGAAGATCTAAAGTCTAGGCTCAGCGGGAAACTCAGAAGGATAAACTATCCTTAAAACTTTCCATATCAATGACATAAAATGGTCCAAGTTAAGTCATGGAGTGAAATACGTTTCTCCAAGATAGTGTTTTTTTTTTTTTCTCTTCCAACAAAGATGCTGATACGTTACCTTTTTTATATAATAAGATGTAAGGAGTTTCTCCTTTACTTCTTGTGCAGTTTCTTCCCATTTGGTATGGATTTGATTGTAAATTCCTCCTTTTGTGCGTTCATACTCCACGGTTACGGTTACGGTCACGGTCATGTATTAGCCAAATATTGATCTGTCGTTGCCGAACTATTTCATGGTAGCGCCATATGCTCTTGATCTCATTTTCATTAGAGACGTAGTTTTGTCCCTAACAATTATTGAGAATCCGTGATTCCCTTTTTTCATGAAGGTCCTTTTTGTCAATTGTCGTTGCTTTAGTCTTTTTATAAACTTAAAAAGCTTGATCTTATTTTTAGTCAACGGTTGAAGAGACACTTCATTGATGAATAACTCTCAGTAGCTTTAATGGAGTTGTCTGCGGAGTTTAGGCGATGGATTATCGCCGACATGTTTTGGCCGTGGCCATTGATTCTTCATCTTCGTGTCTTAGGAGCTCTCCTAGGGTGAATCCCCTTTCCTCCTCAAATTTCTTTGTACAGTGATTGTAGTCACTGTTCTTATAAGAGGGCTTAGCCTCTCATTAATCGTTGTAGCTAGCTATCTCAGTCGCTGATTAATATTGGAGGCTTTGTCTTTAGGTTGTTTTCAACGACCTTAGTCATTACTTCCTTTAGCAACTTAGGTCATCTCCAATGCAAAGAGACTCTCATGGTCTCTCAACAATATTTTAGACATAAATTTTGTTTGTTTTTAAGTTTAGAGACTCTTTCATATCAATAAAATTTAAATGCCTCCAATGGTAGAAACCACATGGGTTTCTTTAAAATTTTAAATAAAATAATATTATTTCAAAAATAATATTATTTAAACAGACTTAATTTTATATTTTATAAAACATAGAAATTATTGCATTTCATAAAATTTAAACATATATGACATAAAAACATATTAAAAAATAAAAATACAAAACATAAACAGAACAACAAAACATTTAGTTGTAAACTTGATTAGGGCCAAATTTTTGCCAAATATATTCAACCAAATCATCTTGCAACTGTTGATGTATATTTTGATCACATACTTTTCTTCGAATGCTCATCACATTGGTGAGGTTTGAAATCCTTGTAGAATATGTGAAATCCACAGAAGAACTTCTGTTTGATTCCACTTGTGCAAATTCTGATTCATCATAAAGAGTGTACCCATCGCGTTCATCTTCTACTATCATATTGTGTAGTATGATACACGGTCTCATGATATTTCCAATTTTTTCCTTATTCCAAACAAGAGCTGGGTTTTTAACAATTGCAAATCGAGCTTGCAAGACGCCGAAAGCACGCTCAACATCTTTACGTACACCTTCTTGATATGTAGCAAATAAGGATGCTTTTGGACCTTGTGGAATTGGAATAGATTGAATAAAAGTAGCCCATTTTGGATAAATACCATCTGTGAGATAGTAAGCCAAATGGTACTCGTTTCCGTTGACAATATAATTCACTTTTGGAGCTCGCCCGTGTAAAATATCATCAAAAACAGGTGATCGATCAAGAACATTGATATCGTTTAATGTACCTGGAGTTCCAAAAAACGCGTGCCATATCCGGAGATCATGTGATGCTACCGCCTCTAAAACGATTGTCGGCTTTCCAGAGCCTCGTGTATATTGACCTTTCCATGCGGTCGGGCAATTCTTCCACTCCCAATGCATACAGTCGATGCTTCCTATCATCCCGGGAAATCCACGTAGCTCTCCAATATCAAGTAGTCGTTGAAGATCTTCTGGTGTGGGTCTCCTTAAGTACTCATCTCCAAATAAACTTATTATGCCTTTAACAAAGTTTTCCAAGCATAAAATCGCCATGGTTTCAGAAAGACGGAGATATTCATCAAATGCATCCGCCGCACAACCATATGCCATCATACGAATTGCTGTTGTACACTTTTGTAGTGTAAAGAGACCGAACCTTCCGACAGCATCTCTTCTTTGTTGGAAGAATGGAATTTCAGTAGAGAGTCGATCGACGATACGCATGAACAAGGGCTTGTTCATTCTGAAACGGCGTCGAAATAGTTGAGGCGGGTATTTTGCATTTTCACTAAAGTAATCGTTCCATAAGAGGATGTGCCCTTCTTCACGATTTCTTTCAATAATTGCACGTTTTTTCTTGGGCTGAGTAACTTCTTGACTTTGGTGAATGAATAGATTTTCGATAACCGATTTGATAACCACTGTAATTAAACGATTATCGTAACAAGAGACCGGTACAAATTTCATCAGAAAGAGGAAGAACAAATAAAAATAGTACCTGTACATGGATTTCAGGCGAAGGAAGATTCAAAAACAGAGAACCACCGGTGACAAAACAGAAAATCGCCGATGATACCGTGACACAATGACAGGGACAAAAAAGTCAGCAAAATTAACAAATTAACTACAATAAACACATCAAACAAGATCAACAAAACATATATAAGAGGTTGGAATGCCTAAAATCGTCTTAAATCATGAGAAGGACCAAAGAATATATTGCATATTGACTCAAAGAATACTAATTACAGTAACAACAAAGAACCCTAATTTCCCAATTCCCAATTCATATAATCCTAATATTAATCAGATCTAATCAACCATAATTAATCAAGATAAAATCATACCAAGAGAAGCATAGAACATCGTTTCACCAAAATTTCCAATTGTGAATCCCCAATTTGCCGATGACTTTGCAGATTGGACCCAGATGGATGAAGCTCAAGATAGATGAAAGACAATTTTCTTTGCCAATCAGCTTCCATTTTCATAACCCATATGGATGAGGAAAATCGTTTGTCTTTGATTTCGCCATCACCATCTCGTGAGCAAGAGAGAAAGAAATAAAAAAATAAACTAAGTCGGAGAAGAGAGAAAAGGACCCAGCAAAAAAAAAAATATCATGTATAAAATTTAAACTAATTAAAGACCACGTAGCGTCTCTTAATATCTCCAAAAACTCTCTTTTCAGAGACGATTCTACACTTTTAATTTGTTTTTGATTTATTTTTTAACCATTTTTTTCAGAGACCATGGTTGAGAGACCCCGATGGAGATGCCCTTAGAGACCCAATACAAAAAATATTGACTTTTAATAGCATTGAAAGATAGCGTTTTATACCATTGTGCTATAATTGATATATCCTTAACTTTTCTAGAGTGTTTTAAATTTATAAACGCTATAATATTTTCCTTATGATATTTTGAGGCTTTTAGTTTTGTAAAACATGATCTGTAATAGCACATGATATATAGAAACGCTATGGAATGTTTAACTAGAAAAATATATATTTGTTAACTTAATGAAAAACGTGGAAACTACAAAATCCATAAACCATTATCAAGAACAAAAAATAAAATAGAGCCCACCTTTTTCTCCGGGGAAATGTCATTTAAATCATGAACTTTCAAATTTTGGCCATTTAAATCATGAATTTTGTTGTAGGCCATTTAAAACATTAATTTTTGTTGATTAGTTTTTTTATATATGAAGTTTCGTTAACCAAGCCAAAAAAGACATGACGTTAAATCCGATAATTGACCTACTAACAGACGTTACTCTACCGTTAGTCACTCTGTTTCTGACAAAACGACGTAGAAGTTCTAGTTCGAAAAATATCATCTAAACCATCAACTTTTAAACATAGGCCATTTAAACCATGAACTTGTAAATCTATGTCATTTAAACCATGAACTTTCAAGTTTATGTTATTTAAACCATGAACAACCTGAACATTTTGGTTATCAAAGCAAACCGAAGAGAGAAAGCCTAACTGTTCGGCGCAATTGATTTGGATAATCGGATTTTCGTTCAGTTCGGTTCGATAATCGGACCGATTGGTTTATTAAAAACCGCAGAAGTATATAAGTCTAACCGGCTAAACCGTTTAACCCTAGTTTAGTTTCTCTCTTCTTTCTTCGACTCTGCCTCATGATACGATTCTGAAAAAGAGAAAGAAGAACATCAATTTATCCTTCTTTTTGATCTTTGTCATGTCATTTGTGTCTTTTTGTTTTTTGTCTTGAGTCTTTTTCATTTATCAGGACACTACACTACAGTTTGAAAAATTGATCATCTTGTTTTAAGACACTACACTAGAGTTTGAAGGATTGATTGCCTTTTTCATATATTATGGTTTAAATGACATAAATTTGAAAGTTCATGGTTTAATGACATAGATTTACAAGTTCATGATTTAAATGACCTATATTTAAAAGTGCTTATTTTAAATGACATATATTTAAAAGTTTATGGTTTAAATGACGATTTTTCGAATTAAAAATTCTATTAAAACAACGTCGTTTTGTCAGTAACGGAGTGACTAACAGCATAGTAACGTCTGTTAGTACGTCAATTATCGGATTTAACGTCATGTCTTTTTTTGGGTTGGTCATACGGAACTTCATGTTTAAAAAAGCTAATCAACAAAAATTGATACTTTAAATGGCCTACAACAAAGTTCATGATTTAAATGGGCAAAAATTTGAAAGTTCATGATTTAAACGACATTTTTCCCCCTCTTTCTCCTCTTTCTTCCTTCTTAGCCTCAGCGGCTTGATATCAACATCACCATCAGATCTATCTTCTCTTGGTCGATCTCAACACCGCACCAACAGATTCGAAGATCTTCTCGAGACCATTCGCCTCTCAGATCTCTTTCCTTCACTTCCACTGTTGGTTTTGCTCCACACCATGTCGGAGTCATTGCCTGCTCTTCTTCCGTCAAGGTTCAGACTTTGTCGACGAAGACTCTTTGGTTTTGGATCTCTTCGAAAACTTTCTCGTGCTCACCTCCCAAAGATCTTTGTAACTATCTACTCCGCCTCTCGTCGGCAACTGCGATTAGGGTTTTCGTAAAAGAAGTAAATCGCCGCTAATTGTCAAATCTCAATCCGACCATCAATGGAGGAAAGATATCGTTGAGAAACATAGGTTCCACTTTCAATTTCATATATTTTGCTCTTTGGGTTTTAGTCCAATTGCTCGATTGTTGTTTGATTTTTGTGTCTGTTTTGTTGAAATTAGGAAGTTGGTTGAGGCCATTGATGAGTACGACGGAGAAAATATATTTTCTTTCGTCTTCTTCACTTCACCAGGAGGAACTTTTCTTTGTAAAATGGTTTGATTCAGCCATGATGAGCTCAGTGTCTCTCGTTTTCTCTTTCAAGTTCTTCGCTACGAAGCTTGCTTGCTTGTGGATTCGAGTTTCAAATTCCATTTTGATTTCATCTATATTGGATTTGGAAAGTGTTGATTTCACCTTCTAAGATTTGGTTTGAAGTCTTCTTGGGTGTTGATGAAACAATGACTTGTTTTCTAGTGATGTTAGTTTGGAATTTTTGTGTGTTTCTAATCATTTAGTTTGGAATTTTTGTTCGTTGTGTTCAGTTCACTTGCTTAACTTATGATCTGAGTGAGTGCTTTCTTAGAACTCAGCTCAACCGAATCAATACTCTAGCTCTATGATGATTGACTTGATTTGTGTTTGTGGATTGAACCAAGAGAAACGGCTAATGTCCTCAAATAACGAACTGCAGTTGAGATTTTTGTTGAATGTGATCAAGTCTTCATATTATTATTTTAGAAGAGTCGTATATTATATAGTTAAGTAACTGATTTGTGTTATGTATAAACTATTCGTATCACACACCGAAGAGATACGAATAGAGTTGATAACTGCAAAACAGTTACACATGTATGTGTGTGTCTCCACATTGGGTTGTCTCCATGGAGACGTGTCCTTTAGTCAAAGTGTGTCATGTAAACCTATAAATACAGTTTATATATCTAATAAAAGTGTGTGGTTTTTTCGTTTTACAAGAATCGAGTGTTACAAAAGAGAAGAATATTTTAAGTGTAAAACAAAACAGAGAGAGAGAGACAAAAAACAGAGTAAAATCTGTTGTTGTCCGATCCTAAACACTTTGAGAGTTCAAAGTCTTACATGGTATCAGAGCCATGGAGACAACAATGCAACAAGTTATTCCAATATTCGATGGTGAATCGTACGGCTTTTGGAAAATCAAGATGATCACCATCTTGAAGACACGTAAGTTGTGGGATGTCATCGAAAATGGAGTTACTGTGAGTTCGTCTCCTGAAAACTCACCGGCGTTAATCAAAGAGAGAGAAGATCAAGTGATGAAGGATATGATGGCTCTTCAGATCCTTCAAAGTGCAGTTTCAAATTCAATATTTCCAAGAATCTCTCCCGGATCAAACGCAAGAGAAGCTTGGAACGCTTTGGAAATGGAGTTCCAAGGAAGTTCACAAGTACGAATGATTAATCTTCAGACTTTGAGAAGAGAATACGAGAATCTGAAGATGGAGGAAGGTGAAACCATTAATGATTTCACAACCAAGTTGATTAACATGAGTAATCAACTGAGAGTTCACGGTGAAGACAAGACCGATTACCAATTGGTTCAAAAGGTTCTTATCTCCTTGCCGCAAAAGTTCGATAGCATTGTTGCTGTGCTTGAACAAACAAAGGATCTATCAACTCTCTCTATTACAGAGATGATAGGTACTTTGAAAGCGCATGAGAAGCGCTTAAGTCTCCGAGAAGAGCGTATCAATGAGGGTGCGTTTTATGGAGAAAAGCTTGGTTCGAAAAAAGGAAACAAGCAAAACAAACGTCATGAGAAGACCAAGAAGTGGTGTGGCGTGTGTAAAATAAACAGTCACAGTGAGGTAGACTGTTGGAGAAAGAAGAACAGACCTGTTCATCAAAAGAGAGCGACCGGTGAAAGAAAATGCTATGTGTGTGATAAACCGGGGCACATAGCTAAAGATTGCAGACTTAGACGAAGTGAAAGAGCAGACCTAAGTCTTGAAGAGATAGAAGATGACATTGGAGATGAATGTCATATGCTCTTTAGTGCCGTTGAAGAAGAAGAAGCTTCAACAATTTGTGAAGACACATGGTTGGTGGATAGTGGATGTACCAATCACATGTCTAAAGATGCAAGATACTTTAGTACCTTGGATCGTAACAAGAGAGTCACCATAAGGATTGGAAATGGTGAGAAAATTGAGTCTAAAGGCAAAGGAGATATACGAGTCTCTACGAACAAGGGAGTCCATGTCATCAAAGATGTACTTCTTGTACCAGAACTAGCAAGAAATTTGCTAAGTGTCTCGCAAATGATATCTAATGGATATCGGGTTATCTTTGAAGATAATAAATGCATGATTCAAGATCCAAAGAGGAGAAAGATCTTGGATATCAAGATGGAAGATAAGAGTTTTCCCGTACGTTGGAAAAATTCAAGTGAAGATGCTTATGTTGCATTCGAAGAGAAAGAAGAAAAGACAAATCTTTGGCATAAGCGTTTTGGTCATGTCAACTTTGACAAGATGGAGACAATGCAAAAGCTAAAGACTGTAGAAGATCTTCCAAAGTTCGAAGTAATAAAAGGTGTATGTGAGTCTTGTGAGATGGGAAAACAATCAAGGAGGAGTTTTCCAAGGAGTTCTAAAAACAATACAAGCAACGTATTAGAGCTCATACACTCGGACGTTTGTGGTCCAATGCAAACCGAATCAATAAATGGAAGTAAGTACTTTCTAACATTTATTGATGATTACTCGAGGATGGCATGGGTGTATTTTCTGAAGAGCAAAAGTGAAGTGTTCTCAAAATTCAAGATATTCAAGCCTTATGTGGAAAATCAATCGGAGACCCGGATCAAGAGGCTTAGAACAGATGGAGGTGGTGAGTTTTTTTCAAAAGAATTCATCAAGCTATGTCAAGAGAGTGGCATACATCATGAAGTAACCACACCCTACACTCCACAACAAAACGGTGTTGCGGAGAGACGGAACCGTACGCTTGTGGAAATGGCTAGATCGATGCTAACAGAGAGGAGTTTATCAAATAAGTTTTGGGCTGAAGCTATTGCAACATCAACTTATTTGCTAAATAGATTACCATCAAAGCCATTGGAGAAAGGTGTGACTCCATTACAAGTATGGAGTGGGAAGAAACCAAGTGTTAATCACTTGAAGATATTTGGGTGTGTATGTTACGTACATGTGCCAAATGAGAAAAGAAGAAAACTTGACGCTAAAGCCAGGCAAGGGATATTTGTTGGTTATAGCAATGAATCAAAAGGATACAGAGTGTTCTTATTAAGTGAAGAGAAGATCGAAGTGTCAAGAGACGTGACATTTGATGAAGAGAAGACATGGAATTGGGAGAAGAAGGAAGTAGAGAAATCAATTATGTCACAATTCAAAATCCAGTCTTCAAGGGAACAAGGAGATCAAGGAGCAAACAACGATATAAACGCTCAAGTAGAACAAGTAAGTGATGCATTTAATCGGCTGCAAATCTCAAAAGGAGGAGTCCAAAACACGGTTGAAGAAGGAGAAAACTCTGTTGGTCCAAGAGGATTCAAATCGATCAACGATTTGATGGAACAAACAGACAAAGTTGAAGAGATGGCTCATATACATGAAATGTGTCTTATGATGGCTGCAGAACCTCAGGCTTTGGAGGAAGCAATGAATGACGTGAAGTGGATAGAAGCCATGAGAGAAGAGTTGAGAATGATAGAAAAGAACAAGACGTGGCAAGTTGTGGAGAGACCAAGAGATAAAAATGTGATTAGTGTCAAATGGATCTTTCGTTTGAAGACTAATGCAAGTGGAGAAGCAATCAAACACAAGGCGAGATTGGTGGCTAGAGGATTCACACAAGAATATGGTGTGGATTATCTTGAAACCTTTGCACCCTTGTCAAGATACGATACGATAAGAACCGTAATGGCGATTGCAGCTCAACACAAATGGAAAATCTTTCAAATGGACGTGAAGTCAGCGTTTCTAAATGGAAATTTGGAAGAAGAGATTTATGTAGAACAACCACCAGGATTTGTAGAAGAAGGGAAGGACGGAAAAGTTCTTAAACTCTACAAGGCACTCTATGGCTTAAAGCAAGCACCTAGAGCATGGTATGGGCGCATTGATGGTTACTTTCTCAAGAATGGTTTTGAGAGAAGTATCAATGATGCAGCACTCTATGTAAAGCAGACATGGGAGGAGATACTGGTGGTCAGCTTATATGTTGATGACATCATAGTCACGGGAAGCAACAAGAAGAAGATTGAACAATTTAAAGAGGAGATGAAGAATGAGTTCGAGATGACGGACTTAGGCGAACTAAATTACTTCCTTGGTATGGAAGTGATACAAAACGAAGAAGGTTTATTTCTCTCACAAGAGAAGTATGCAAAGAAGCTTTTGAAGAAATTTGGGATGCAAGATTGCAAAAGCTTGTCAACGCCATTGACTCCTCACGGCAAGACAGAAGAGGTCTTGAATGAAAAGCTTGAAGACGTTACGAAGTATAGAAGCATGATTGGGGGCATGTTGTATCTTTGTGCTTCTAGACCAGACATCATGTATGCGAGTTCTTATTTGTCTCGCTACATGACATCTCCACTAAAGCAACATCTTCAAGAAGCCAAACGAGTTCTTAGATACGTCAAGGGTACATTGACGTACGGGATTCAATTCAAGCAAGTAGAAGAACCAGAGTTGGTTGGATTTTCCGATAGTGATTGGGGCGGATCAGTTGAGGACAAGAAGAGCACAAGTGGCTATGTATTTACGATCGGATCAGGTGCATTTTGTTGGAATTCTAGCAAGCAGAAGACAGTGGCTCAATCAACGGCCGAAGCGGAATACATTGCTGTTTGCTCATCAACAAACCAAGCAATATGGTTACAGAGGTTAGTGAATGAGATTGGTTTCAAGACAGAGAAGAGTGTAAGGATCTTCTGTGATACCAAATCAGCAATTGCAATCGGGAAGAATCCTGTTCAACATCGTAGAACCAAGCATATCGACATCAAATATCATTTTGTACGAGAGGCTGAACAGAATGAGTTTATCAAGCTTGAGTACTGTCCAGGAGAGTTACAAATAGCAGACATATTGACGAAACCTTTAAACAAGTCAAGATTCGAGGTTCTACGAAAAGAGCTAGGCGTAACGATGAAGCCATGATCAAGGAGGAGTGTTGAATGTGATCAAGTCTTCATATTATTATTTTAGAAGAGTCGTATATTATATAGTTAAGTAATTGATTTGTGTTATGTATAAACTATTCGTATCAGACACCGAAGAGATACGAATAGAGTTGATAACTGCAAAACAGTTACACATGTATGTGTGTGTCTCCACATTGGGTTGTCTCCATGGAGACGTGTCCTTTAGTCAAAGTGTGTCATGTAAACCTATAAATACAGTTTATATATCTAATAAAAGTGTGTGGTTTTTTCGTTTTACAAGAATCGAGTGTTACAAAAGAGAAGAATATTTTAAGTGTAAAACAAAACAGAGAGAGAGACAAAAAACAGAGTAAAATCTGTTGTTGTCCGATCCTAAACACTTTGAGAGTTCAAAGTCTTACAATTTTATGGAAGCTGCGAAATAGCTTCAGCTTTATTTCATGGGGTTGAAGAGAGAAGATCGTGCACGCAGTACAGCAGAAACCCTAAGAAGGTTAGCTTCCGTTTCTCTCAAATTGTGAATTCCCATAATCCATTTGACTTAAACCCCATTTTATGCTATGTTCTGTTCTTTAATAGGAGATTGCAGTAATGGAGGAAGAAGAGCTCAAGATAAAGGAAGAGCTGATAAAGAAGCACACAAGGCTTATCCGAGAATCGCAGAGGCTAGTGAAAGAACAGATAGAGAAACACCGAGTAGAGCTGGAGAAAGTATAACATCAGTCAGAGTTTTGTTGCTTTTTTTTTTTTTTTTTGGGGATCAAGTATGTTTTCAATATTGTAATATGATTATTGTTGTATGCTTCATTAAATATAAATTGTTATTATTATTATTGATTATTTTGGGTCTGTAAATTAAATTAGAGCTTTTATTAATAAAATTTAAAATTCAATATTCAAAATTTTAAATTTATATATTATGAATAATAGCTTTGATAACAAAAATACAATGCTATTGTAAAATATATAATAGCAATGACAAATCTACTATTAATATTTGAATTTTAATAGCATATACAAAAACTGCTATCTAAAGTGACGGATCTATTATTGCGGGCGATACACTAACGTTTTTAATAACGCTATCGTATTATTAAGATAGCGTTGTAGTAGTGTTATTAATAACCGTTTTTCTTGTAGTGACCATATTTAATTTCTGGAGTCACTAAAGCTACTGGTTACTAGTATGTTGGAGCTAGGGATGTTAAAATGGGTGAAAAAACCCGGCCCGGCCCAAACCCGAAAAAAAAACCCGCTCAAAAAAAATCCAGATACAAAAAACCCGAACGGGTTTTAGGTCTAGTGGGTAAACCCAAACGGGTTTTAATTCCTGTGCGTAAACCCGTGGGTACCCAAATTTTTTTGTCTCATATAGTGTATTTTGCATTTTACATTGTGTATTTATATTATGTATTATGTATATAAATGTGATTTTTATTATGTATTTTGTGTCTTTTATTATATCTTTGACAATTTTCAAAATAATATCTAATTAGATTAAGCAAAAACCAAAAACAAAGATTAAATAGATAAAAGGTTCAGCCACTTTAAAATATATAAACAATGAAATTTCAATCAGAATTTCATAATTACATCTTTATTCTTAAATAACAATCTTAATGAAACGTGAAATTTAATCTGTTTCCAGCCTCATATGAAACGTGAAATGAAACGTGAAACCCAAAAAAATATATAAACTCTGTTTCCAGCCTCATATGTGTATTTTGGAATAATATCATATATGCCCTCTCTCTTTTGACTAAAAATTTGATTTGGTTGATAAGTATTTAAATTACCTAAAAAAAAAAAACCCAATGGGTACTCATTGTCTTATAGGGTAAACCCGCGTAAACCCGTATAAAATGGGTACCCGCCCGTTATTTACCCTTTTTTCTGATTGAAAAACAGGTCCCGAAACTCTACATTTTTTACGGGTTTCGGGTACCCATCGGGTTTAAATCCACTGTTAACATCCCTAGTTGGAGCTATCAAGTCTTTTTTGGCTTCCTTAGACTACTGCTACTTGCATCAAATAATCTTTAACAACCTATAAAGCACACATTGTATACCTAGAGCATTAATAATTAAAAAACTATTCATTAGAAAACTTATCTCGATTTGCGTAGTTTAAGCTGTATTTTTTTTTCGTTTTTGTTGTGCTATACTATGGCACCGTTAGTGTGATGTCAATGTCCAGTTCTTATGGTTTTACTCCATGTATGGTCCTCGTGAGTTCTTCTCCAACCCTAATTTACACTTGATCGATGTGATTAGCGAGAATTCTCTCAATAGTTGATGGCGGTGAGTTGCTCCAGAACGTTTAGAACCTTGCCTCTGAAAGTTGATCTTCTCGTATCGGAATCGTCTATTTCCAGAACGTCTCTTGTCTTGTTGTAGTTGATTTCCTTTTAGGATTTTGGACTTTTATAGAACCACTCTTGTGTAGTTCAGTACTTATGCCCCGATCATTAGATTTTCTATCAACGTAGTATATCCATGATTTTATTATCTATCTTTCACATCATATGAGCTGATGCCGTTATTAAATCATGCATCACTTTTGTCGTTCATACTCACGTAGTTAAATCTCCCCCTCCTTCTAGGGTAATTGTTTGGACACAAATAAACCATTCGTCTAAAGACTACGGAGAACGAAAGAAAATAGTCGAATATAGTCTTTTTATTTATCAAATTATTGGTAGTAGAAATACAAGATCTAATACACTATATAGCTATACACCTAGCCTTGTTTTAGTGTTGAATCTTGTTTCGATTAGGTCTCTCCCGTTTTATGTCGATGTAGCTTTTCTTTTATAGGAAAAATCTCTTTCCCCTAATCCTCTTGGAATTAGGAGTTAAATATTTGATTCCTTTCCTGATAGGGTCAATCAAGACACTTTTGTGTCTTAGATAGACTCAAGACTGGTTGTGAGAACTGAAACTAGATCTCTCCTTCCGAAGTGTTTTATGAATGGAGGAGCTTACCACCGTTAAAGTTCCGAACTGATTTAAGAGTAACTAAATGCTGAAAAATGTTTATTATTGCCTGAGTAAAAAGAATGTCCTCACTTTTACATTCTCCTCTCCTCTACTTTTATACTGTTTAATTACAATTAATATTTCGTATCAATTCACCCGTAACTCTCGTTTTACACTTAATGCTAACGAGAGGATCTTTGACCGCCCTGAGCTCCGAAGTGGTGTCACTCTTCCGTTTAACTTCAGCCCGCGTTTCTGGACCAGGGATAGTGGGCCGTCCCAGCTGGGTGCTCTCTTCTTGTCTGTCTGGGCCCAGGCCCAGGCCCTCGATTCGAGGTGGCGAATCGCGGTACCAACAGTTACCCCCCAAGTCTTCCGAGCTGACGAATTCGGAGGACTTTTGATCTTTCTCTTAGTACTTTGGGAAACAAAATATTTTTCGTATCCCATGATTTGATCGTGTTAATGATGGATTTTGCCTTCCCGAACGAACACCGGGACCCACTACATCGACCAACACGCTATAAGAAAGGGAGAGAGAAGAAACTGGACTTCTCGGCTTCCCAGGTAATCATTACCCTAACCGGCTTATATAGAGGTAATTCTTCCTATTCCTTATTTACAGTCTTTTATTTCTCGTATCTTCCTTATTTTTGTTTGTCACCGGAGAATTACGTCGAGCATCGCACAGCCGCCATACTTTTCACCCGAAAAGCATGACTCCTCCGAAACCTGCCTCAATTAGAGTCACCAAAACACTCATCCCCGGTGCTTTCGGTCCCCATCAACAGTCCGTTCTTTCCCGGAGCGACAAAGCGGAGCTTAGAAGGTCGTGCAGGATCTCCTCGGAGATTGAAATCCGGTTCCCTGAGGAACATGAATCACCGGAGAATCCCCCCGGTTATTACTGTGCGTTCGAGGCTTTTTTCTCCATATGCGTGCTATCCTTCCCGCTTCCCGAACTCATCGTACGGATGATGTTCGAATTAGATTTCGCCCTGCCTCAAATGTGTTCGAACGTTGTTCGGACAGTTCTGTGTCTCCAAACTATGGCTGAAGAGTTTGACTACTCTCTATCCCTAGCCGACTTCCTTGACGTCTACACCGTCAAAGCGGGGCATACCAAGGGTACCCTCTATGTGAGCCCCCTTTCTGGGCTCTCGGAGAAGGATGAGAAATGGAGGAATTCGTACTTCTTCTTCCAAGTGAACGAACTCACCTTCGGGCATCTAGCCAGTTCACACGTTTCGAAGTGGACTTCGAAAATTGGTAGCGTAGCGCACTTCATTAAGTGTTATTTGATCTGGCATTTTCGCTTCAAACCAGTGGTTTCTTTTATTTCAGCTTACTTCGACCAAGGCCAGTTGTCCGGTACTTTCGCTGAGTTCTTTTCCCGGTTCTGCAGCAAGGGCCAAATCGCTTGGGACTCCTTCTCGTGTGAAAGAATTAGAGAGTCCGGAGCTAGAATCATGAGGCGAACCCTTGTTCGCTCTTCTCCTCCTCCGGTTTTTGACACTTCGTCCATGAGTTACAGAGAGGAGAAGAACTTCAAGAAGGAGCTTGAAAACAGGGAGAAAGAGGTGAAGAGACAGATGGCGGCTGCTCTTACCGAAGGGAAAGCTCGTCTTTCTTCCAGGGACCCTGGCTCGACTGCCCCTAACGTGGGCGAGACCTCAGCTCCCCCCCAGCTTCCGAGCCCTCTGTAATTGTTCTTGCGGACTCTAGGGAGGAATCTCGGGAAGTGGAGACCTCTTCTCTGGTTTCTGACAGCAGTCGCGCTGACGGGGGCTCGCAGAAGGTGGAGCAGACAAAAAAGAGGAAAGAGACTGAATTCTCTTCCTCTTCAAGCGAAAAAACCCGAGCTCGAACCGGCTCTTTAGGAGACGAGCGCGGTAAATCCTGCTCGAAGGAAATGGTTCCTCTGACCGAGAAAAGTCCAGGATGGCGCCCAAGCTTCCAAAGGAGATCCCGAGACCCCCAAAACAAGGACCCGGGAGGTTCTTCTATTAGGTCGTCTCCGAAAGAGCTGGCTCCGAAAGAGCAGTGCCCTTTACCTCGCGGTGAGTTTGACTGCTCGAAATTGAGTTTTTTTTTTTTTTTTTTTTTTTTGAGACCTGAAGATCGCGTATCTTACACAGCTCCTCCGGCTTCTCCAGCGGACTTGATGAGAAGCTATGCCCGACCTGGGGTTCGTGTTCCGCCTTTTGATGATATGTCCGAGACCAATCATGGGAACTTCTTTCGGTTTGCGGACAAAGTCGTAGAGGTTGGTAGCTTACTCCCCGGAAACTATTCGGACTTATACTCCTAGCTTGGATCTAACATTTTGGCTCCTACAGATGATGATCAAGTTTGACAACTCGGTGGCATCATATGACGAGCAGCTGTTCGCCTCTCCCTCCGTTTCCGAAGTGACGAAGCTGAAGGACAAAGTGTCCGAGCTGGAGGCCCAGGTAGCTGAGTTTACTCGTTTGGAGGCGATAAACGCCAAGACCATGGAGAAAGCTGAGCAGATCCGATCTCGGATGAAAAAAAGCTGAGATTCAAGTGCTCGACCTTGGGATTGCCAATGAAGATCTCAGAGATAAATTAAAGAAAGCGGTTGTCCTCTACTACGAGGCCTTGGCAAATGAGAAGGCAGCCAAGGACAAGCTTCACGAGGTCGAACTTCGTAACCAGCTCCTGGTGGCTAGCAACAGTTGTGAAGTGGAGAAAACCCGGAGAGAAGAACGCCAGTCTATGAGGCGAGCTCTCCGCCCCTTGATAGAGGACGTCAGGGCGCACTTCGAAGAAAGGGAGCGTTGAACTCCAGCTCTGGTCCGAGCTGCTGAGATTAAGGCGAACCGGATGCTGATTGAGGAGATCTCGAAGGGAGAGATAGCGGGCCTCGAAGCTGAGCTTGAATCAATTTGAGCTGACGAGGAAAAGGCCGACAGCGATGTCGCGAAGGTAACCCTCCGCGATTTTGATATTTCAGCCTTCTCCAGCCTTTTGGCAGATTCTCCCCCTGAATTGTTGTGCAGCGTGCCCCCATTGAGCATTGTAATCGATGAATCTGGGAATAACATCGGGCAGATGTCAACTTAGGAGCTGGAGGTAATCAGGACTAACACCCCTAAGGTTGTCGCACCCGAGGTGTCGTTGTCCGAGCTTTTTCCCGATGTTACCGAGGAGCTTGCCGCAAGCAATGTGGATAACAGTTCGGGCCCGGACCCTCCTACCATGATATGTATATATTTTACACTCTTTCATCATGCTTTTGTCATTCATTTTGTTCTCTTAATTTATTCTTTTGCATTGTTTTAGGTCTCTTTTGAATAACATGCATATCTAGGTAGTTTTTGCATTGGTCTTGCACGCATCTTGCATATTGGAGTTGTTTCAGGTGTTTTAGGAGGTGTCCAAACCATCAAATGCAAACAAGAATCAGGAAAACAGTTAAACGACTCGACCTACACTACCCAGCGACGCAAGCTTCCACGTCTTTGATCAAGTCGTTTGAAGGTTTTACTTTGGGATTCAGCATTCGACATCTTCATCAAAGTTGTAGGGAATTGAGTCATCTTTCCAATGCAGTTTATTTCAAGCCAATCGGAGTCGTGGTTCATGAGTTAAAGCCGTTTTAGTGAATGCACGTACGTTCTGAATTCCGATTCGACCTACACGCAAAGGAGAGCTCCCACTCGATCGGATGTTAGCAGCGACTCGACCAAGACGTCCCAGGATGGCTCCTGAGCACCCTTAAGACGCGACTCGATCGACACTCTCACGTTGCGACTCGATCGACACTCTCACGTCGCGACTCGATCGACACTCTCACGATGCAACTCGATCGATGCTCTTAAATCGACGTCCGTGTTTTGTCCTGAAGACGCGTCCGAGAAGGATTCCCGAACCGACGTTCTATAATATTGTTTTATGTTTTAGTGATTTCCATGTTTTACTATAAATACGTTTTGTTAAGTTTTCACTCGAACATCTTATCTTTTATCTCATTTTGTTCTGAAGGTTCTACCTAGCCTCCAAAACCGTTCTCAGACTTTTTATCCAGATATCTTTTAATACATTGAGTATTTGCATTTGATTTCTTCTACAAACTTGTTCATCTCATTTTTACCTATCTAAGAATGTTTGTTTCAATGATTTCTGTGCTTGCATCCTTGACGATGATTTTCGGATCTGAGTAGTGTAATAGTTCTTGAGGATGGGATAGATTAGGTGGAAGATCTTAGGATGTAGAGTGTTTAAGCGTTGATTGTATGATTCCTTTCTGGGCTAGAGTTATAAATACTAGTTTTTCTCTGATCAATTGGAACTAGGTTTGAGACATTTCGGCACCCAAAGAAGGTGTTCGATGAAATGTCTGACCAACTAGTGCCAGAGACTTACGTTCCTAACCTAAGAGATTAGTTGTCTAGGATGTTTGTTGACGTGAATGAACTTGTTTTTCATGCCATGCTTGATCATGTTTCTCTAGCGAGAGCTAGGAAGTGGTTGAGGTTGAGTCGCTTTTGTCAAGAGATTGGATTAGCTAAGAAGTGATGTTCATTGTTTAGGGATGGTTTGCTTGTGGCATGTTAAACACTCTATAGACTAGGATACTCCACCGACATCAATTACTCCCATCCTAAGGACTTCTTTCTTTCTGATTTTTATTTACATCCGTGAGACTGTTTCGCTTCTTGCTTTTTAGTTCATGCTTAGACTCGTTTATGTTTTTATTCATTTCCGCTTCTTTCATGCATTCTTGTTTCTAGTTCTGTGACTCATTTCCGTTTTACATTTTGACCATTTTAGGATTGTTAGACAAACACTCTTTTGAATTGGCTTGACTTGTGACTTCTTGATTGCATTTTGATTGCTAGCAACATCCCATTTGGATTGAAACCTTAAGTACTACAACTACATAAGGTTAACTGAACCTACTAGGACACACAAAGATCTTAGTATCAATTTGGCCGTTGCCATTTGGGATTCGTTTTGCTACATTTAAGATTTCAAGTTTTGCAAGATTAAGTTTTGTTACACTTATCATTCTGAGTACTGACTTGCTTTGGTTGTCTACTTGTTTGTTTTGCATCTCAGGTACCTGTTGATTGCAACCTTGCATGCACACCAGAACAAGAGGGCATCAGAATCTCCTACCTGTTATTGATGACATCAATCGGTTACAAAGACCACGACAAGCTCGTCATCTCACTGATCATCCTGCATCTATCACTATGGAACAACCGAATGGACCACATTCGGGACTGCGAAACATTGGTGCTGGGGATGCACCGAATACTCATACTCAGCGCGCTGGAATCGTTCCCCCCGCCGTGCAGAACAACAACTTTGAAATCAAGAGTGGTCTGATCTCCATGATCCAAGGAAACAAGTTTCACGGGTTGCCTATGGAGGGTCCACTCGACCACTTGGATGATTTCGACCGTCTTTGCAATCTCACCAAGATCAACGGCGTGAGTGAGGATGGTTACAAGTTGCGCCTCTTCCCATTCTCCCTGGGAGACAAAGCTCATCAATGGGAGAAAAACCTTCCCAAGGGATCAATCACCACAGTGGATACAACAAAGGTTACAACCCCTACAAGACGAACCCCAATTTGTCTTACTGAAGTACAAATGTTGCTAACCCACAAGATCAGGAGTACCCGCCTCAACAACAACAGCAAGGTCAACAAAAACCTTTTGTGCCTTACAATCCGGGATTCGCTCCATAACAACAGTTCCAGCAGGGTTACCAAGCTCCTCCAGGACCACCGCCATGATTCAGCTCTCAACCAGTTCAGCCTACTCCAACCCCAGATCAAGAAATGAAACAAATGATGCAACAAATTCTTCAGGGTCAAGATAGCGGTTCTATGGATACTGCTAAGAAGTTTGCTGACCTTAGTCAGAGGATGGAATGTTCCTACAATGATCTGAACGTATAGTTTGAAGCTCTGAATTCGAAGATAAGGTATGTGGAAGGCCAATCTGCTTCTACCTCTGCACCAAAGTCTGGCCAATTCCCAGGGAAAGCTGTCCACAACCCCAAGGAGTTTGCAAACGCAATTACGCTGAGAAGTGGGAAAACATTGCCTCCCAGAGAAGGAGTTCCAGACGTCACTAAGGACAGTGGGAAATTAGATGGGGAGGATCTGTTCAGGATGACGCTCAGATGGAAAACCCTGTAGAAGCAGCCAAAGATCCAATCAAGCAAGTGAAGCAGTTCGAACCTGAAGCTGTTAAGGAACCTGCTGTTCCTGATGACAGACCTGCGAGATTCATCCCTCCATTGTACAAGCCTCCTCTACCGTTTCCAGTGAGGTTCAAGAAGCAACTTACTGAGAAATACAAAGCCTTGTTCGAAAAACAAGTCAAGGAGATTGAGTTGAGAATGCCACTGCTGGATGCATTCGCACTTGTTCCTCACTACAAGAAATTCCTCAAGGACTTAGTGATGGAGAGATCAAAGGAAGTTCAAGGCATGGTGGTACTAAGTCTTGAGTGCAGTGCAATCATCCAGAAGAAGGTTGTACCCAAGAAGCTCAAAGATCCTGGATCATTCACTCTACCCTGCTCCATTGGACCTATGTTTTTTGACAAGTGTCTATGTGATCTTGGCGCTTCAGTCAATCTGATGCCGTTCTCTGTGGCTAAGAGGTTGGGTTTCACAAGGTTTAAGGGTTGTGACATCTCCCTCATCCTTGCAGATAGATCAGTGAGACTTTCACATGGTATTTCGGTAGACTTACCTGTCAGGATCAGAGACGTGGAAGTGCCAACCGACTTTGTGGTTCTGGAGATGGATGAAGAACCAAAAGAGCCTTTGATCTTAGGAAGACCGTTCTTGGCGACAGCTGGAGCCATCATTAATGTCAGGAATGGCAAGATTTATCTCAATATGGGCGACGACTTCATCATGAAGTTTGACATCAAGGATACTTTGAAAAAGCCGACAATAGGAGGACAAGTCTTCTACATTGAAGAGATGGATAAGTTGGCTGATGAGATGTTGGAGGAACTAGCTGAGGAGGATCATCTCAATACTGCTTTAACTAAGGGTGGAAGGGTGGAGAAGAAGGATTCCTGCATGGGGAGACCACTTGTCACAAAAATCTGCTAGATTCCCACAGAGAAACGGATGGATCAGAGGAATTCGAGCAGCTATCTGACGCAGAGGAGGTCCGTGCAGTTGAGACAGAGAGTTCGAAACGTGATATCTCCCACTCGACCGACGTCAAGACCCGACTCGAGACACCGATGTCCCGTTCGATCGAGTCGCACCCCTCTCACTCGACCGCGATCATTCCTGACTCCCATGCTGACGACTGGTCAGAACTGAAGGCTCCAAAGGTAGAACTCAAAACTCTCCCTTCCGGACTCAGGTATGTTTTTCTGGGAGCCAATTCTACTTATCCTGTCATAGTGAATGCTAGGTTGAGTGATGATGAATTGGGGTTGCTAGTAACTGAGCTAAAAAAGTATAGAAAAGCTATAGGTTATTCTTTAGATGATATCAAGGGAATCTCACCTATTCTTTGCACCCATAGGATCAATCTTGAAAATAAATCATATGCTAGAAATGAACCCCAAAGAAGATTGAATCCTAATCTGAAAGAGGTAGTTAAGAAAGAAATCCTAAAACTACTTGATGCTGGAGTTATCTATCATATCTCTGATAGTACTTGGGTATCTCCAGTGCACTGTGTACCTAAAAAGGGAGGAATTACTGTCATCAAAAATGAAAAAAAATGAGCTAATCCCAACTAGGACCATCACAGGACATAGGATGTGCATTGATTATAGGAAGTTGAATGTTGTTTCTAGGAAGGATCATTTTCCTCTACCTTTCATTGATCAAATGTTGGAAAGACTAGTCAGTCATCCTTATTACTGTTTCCTTGATGGGTATAGTGGATTCTTCCAAATCCCTATCCACCCAAATGATCAGGAAAAGACAACCTTTACTTGTCCCTATGGCACTTTTGCCTACAGACGCATGCCATTTGATTTGTGCAATGCTCCTGCCACCTTTCAGAGGTGCATGACTTCAATTTTCTTGGATTTAATCGAGGAGTCAGTGGAAGTGTTTATGGACGACTTCTCTGAATACGGTTCCACTTTCTCCTCCTGTTTGTTGAATCTATGCAGGGTATTGACACGATGTGAGGAGACGAACCTGGTGCTGAACTGGGAGAAATGCCACTTCATGGTTGAAGAAGGGATCGTTCTGGCACACAGATTTCTGAGAAAGGACATGCTGAGACAAAGCTAAGATTGAGGTCATGGTCCAGCTTCAACCGCCTAAGAAAGTGAAGGGAAGTTTTTTGGGACAAGCTAGGTTTTACAGGAGATTCATTAAGGATTTCTCGAAAATTGCAAGACCTTTGACAAGGTTGCTGTGAAAGGAAGTTGAGTTCGAATTTGATGCAGCGTGCTTGGAAGCTTTCAGCAAGATCAAGGAGGCTTTAGTTTCGGCACCCATAGTTCAAGCTCCGAATTGGGATCATCCTTTCGAGATTATGTGTGACGCTTCAGACTTTGCAGTTGGAGCTGTTCTAGGACAGCGTATTGACAAGAAGCTTCATGTCATCTACTACGCGAGTCGTACCTTGGACGAGACTCAGGGAAGGTATGCTACCACAGAGAAGGAACTCTTGGCAGTTGTGTTTGCATTCGAAAAATTCAGGAGTTATCTTGTGGGTTCGAAGGTCATTGTGTATACCGATCATGCTGCTCTGAGACACATATACTCGAAGAAGGATACCAAACCGAGACTGTTGAGATGGATCCTGCTTCTTCAGGAGTTTGACATGGAGATAGTTGACAAGAAGGGAATAGAAAATGGAGTAGCAGACCACTTGTCAAGGATGAGGATTGAAGATGTTGTTCCAATAGATGACTCAATGCCTGAGGAACAACTTCTGGTCGCCCAGGTTTGTGAGCAGATGCATGACACTGGGTTTGAGAACCTAAAAATCAACTGTATGGTGATCACTTCATATACTGCACCATGGTATGATGATTTCGTGAATTACAAGGTCTGTGGAGAAGTTCCTGACGACATGGATCCCTACAGAAAGAAGAAGTTTTTCAGAGAGGTCAACCATTACTTCTGGGATGAACCCTATCTGTACAAGAGAGGTTCTGACGGTCTATTCAGAAGATGCATAGCAGAAGGGGAAGTGCAGGGAGTGCTTGAGCACTGTCACGGCTCCAACTATGGGGGCCATTTCGCCACATTCAAGACAGCTCAGAAGGTTCTCCAAGCAGGTCTCTGGTGGCCAACCTTGTTCAAGGATGCTCACAGCTTCGTAACCAAGTGTGATGCTTGTTCGAGGATGAGCAACATCACAAGGAGGAACGAGATGCCCCAGAATCCGATCCTGGAAGTAGAGATATTTGAAGTTTGGGGGATAGACTTCAGGGGACCTTTCAACCCTCCATCAAATGGCAATGTCTATATTCTAGTGGCAGTTGATTATGTTTCTAAGTGGGTCGAAGCCATTGCCGGTCCCACCAATGATCACAAGGTTGTTCTGAAGCTGTTCAAGAGTATAATCTTTCCAAGGTATGGGGTACCCAGAGCAGTGATTAGTGATGGTGGAACTCACTTCGTCAACAAGGTGTTTGAAGGTATGCTGAAGAAGTATGGGGTCAAGCATAAGGTGTCTACCGCGTATCACCCTCAGACCAGCGGACAGGTTGAGGTTTCGAACAAACAAATCAAGGGTATACTGTCAAGGATTGTTGGAGTTTCAAAGAAAGACTGGTCTGTCAAGTTAGACGAGACTCTCTGGGCGTACAGAACAGCATTCAAAACGCCAATAGGCAGAACACCATTTCAGTTGATATATGGTAAAACATGTCATCTTCATGTGGAGGTTGAGTATATGGCGCTTTGGGCTATGAAGTTGCTGAACTTGGATATTGATACAGCTCAGGCTAAGAGGTCTCTGGACATCCACGAGTTGGAAGAAATAAGACTTGATGCCTATGAGAGCTCAAAAATTTACAAAGAAAGATCCAAAAATTTTCATGATAAGAAAATTGTTGTCAAAGAGCTCAAGGCTGGAGATCAGGTTTTGCTTTTCAATTCCAAACTTAAGTTATTTCCTGGAAAGCTTAAGTCTAGGTGGTCTGGACCTTTTGACGTCAAGGAAGTTCTGCCATTCGGAGCAATCACTCTTCTGAACAAGGATGGTAGCGAATTCACTGTAAATGGTCAGACAGTCAAGAAATATCTAGCTGATCAAGTCCGACAAGAGGGGTCTTCTGTGCTCCTCTATGAACCCCAAAAATCATAAAAAGCTGAAAAGTCAAGCTAAGGACTTTAAACAAGCTCACTTGGGAGGAAGTCCCAAAGGTACCACTGTGTTCTTTAGGATCTTTGGTTTTTAATTTTTGTTTTTGGTTTTCTTGTATTCAGGAATCTATAGAAGGGAGTGTGGAGAACAGAGATAGAGGATACACAGAAACTTCTTTTTCTTCTTCTACAAAAAAAAAAAAAAAAAAAAAATTGCAGAAAAGGAAGAAGAAGAACGCCCACGTGAACTCTCCCTCCCCTAACCACGTGAATTTTCAACGCCCCTGTCACCTCACCTCCCATCTTTCTTGCCCCCTCTCCTAAAACACATCAACCTTTTGTCACCTCATCACCACTCACCCATCAGTATCCCCTTCTTTGCTTCCCATGCTCAATTTCAACTCCCTTTTTACCTTCTCCATCTCTAGATATTTAATACACACCCTTATTACTCTTTCCTCTCACCAAACACAACATATCAATTACTTTCATCTCTCTCTCACCAGCTTGTTCGAGTTCAAGAAGCTTACCAGAAGAGACCGACGTCCTTCGCTCAATCCAAGACACAACTGCTCGAGACTGCTTAGCTGAACTCCTCTCGCCGACACCCGTTCCGACTCGACCCTCGCCGCTACTCCACTCGACTGGAGCTGCCATGAAGCCCCCTTTCGCAACTCGACTCAACATTCACTCGATCTGCGTCATCTTGGTGCCGACTCGATCGACCGTCGCGGAGCTGCCAACCGAGACGTCCTTCGTCGATCTGTTGTGTTTAGCTGCTCTCAAGACCGACGACGCTGCAACTTGTGGGACTCAGTCTGAAGCTGTTTTTCTTCAAGCGGCTTAACCAGAACACTCTCAGAGTTTCATTCGACTCGATCGACGACGACTTAGAGCTGCTCCCAGAGCCAACATTCTCTTCGACTCGATCCACCGTCCTAGAGCACCCGTTGAAATAGCCTCTTTATTCTGCTTGATCAAGAAACAACATTCCGACTCGACCC
The DNA here is from genome assembly GCA_024034495.1 of Camelina laxa. NCBI lineage: Eukaryota > Viridiplantae > Streptophyta > Magnoliopsida > Brassicales > Brassicaceae > Camelina > Camelina laxa. Next base: position 25,437,595 of record CM043880.1, on the reverse strand, counting down.
ACCTGACTCGACCAATCGCTGTTGTAACACCGTATCGACTTGGCGCCGACTCAATCCGTTTCATACTTTAACACTCTCATTTTAACATTGAGTTTTGCGATTAGTGTTGTTATTTGGTCTAACCAACTAATCTTTGGTTTTGAGTTTGAATTGTCTTAGCTTTACAATGTTTGACAATTTTTGGGATGAGATGGATGAGAAGTATGGTTGTCAGGTTCTAGTACGTGCTGTTACTTCTAAGCCGCCTACGCAAGGCGCTGATTCAAACAGAGCAGTAAAACGATCTAGTAAGGACAAAGCTCGTGGGAAAAAGCCAGTGAAACAGAGGGATGAAGGTACAGATTATGAGATGGAGCAGGCTCGTGAGAGTGCATCATCAAGGAAATCTGTCAAGAAGAATTCTAAATCGAAGCTATCTGCCCAGGAATACTATGATTTGTTTCAGCAACATGAGTTTATGGGAACAAGATATCCCCACAGTCAAACCATGTTGGACCTTGGTATTGCAGCGGATGTCGAATATCTTTTCGGCCAATGCAACCTTAGCAAGCTTATGAACACGCCAAAGAACGCTTACAGAGAGGAAACCATCCAGCTTTTAAGCTCCTTGCAAGTTCACCTGTTCGCGAATGCGCCTGAGATGGAGTCAGAGGGCAGTTTAGGCTATTTCACGTTTATGATACATGGTCGGACTTACAGCCTTACTGTGAAGCAGCTTGAGGAAGTTTTTGGATTCACTAGTGGGACTGGCACTGCAGCGGAAATCGACAAGGAATAGGCGTAGTCATTATGGGCTTCGCTTCAGACACATCGTTCGCCTTCTTCCTGTTAAACCATCACAAGATTTACAAGACGTGGGTGGTGAGACTGAATAACACTCATTCACCCGGAGTTATGTATATGGGAGGGGTTGTGACATGGATATTAGAAGCAGCAGGCGTCCCTCTCCCTTTGGACTCGTTTCCACCGCGCTGGATGGATATGTACCACCTGAAACAGATTCACACTTTAGACTGGGAAAACAAGCATCGAAAGTTTGTCTAGAAATTCGTTCACCCAGAGGTTGAAGAAGCAAGGATCCTTCTACCTTGTGCGAATCTAACAACAATCTTGAATGGTGAGAACATTGAGTTTATCCCTGATAGAAGCGTTTTGTATGTTGAGGAAGAGGATCAGAGAATGGAGATCTCTGCAGAAGAAGACAACCCGATGGTGGAGGATTCAGAAGACTATCACCCTGAGAGGTATCACTTTGATGAGTACACAGCACCGAGACTAAGAAAGGGTGTTAGGGAGGCTCATGATCGGCTCAACAAGCTTCAGAAATGGGGCAAGGCAAGAGACAAGACGCTCAGTAGTTACAAGAGGACTTTCATGAACTTCATGAATAAATTCAGTTGTTCGACATCCACTACTGCCATCCCAGTGCTTTCCCAGGATGTCATGCAAATACAGGGACGCTTGTCTACACGTCTTGAGCAAACTCGCCGAGCACAACCATCTCCAGCACGCCGGTCTGCTTACACACCAAAGACGCAGCAACCCTCTCCATCTCAACCACGGCATTCCGCTCATGAGCCCCGGGAGAGAGCGAGAAAGTCTTTGAAGAGAGCCAAAAAGGGACCTTCCTCAAGCCGTCCAGCTGAGCATCACCACCTGAACCAGTGATTGAACAGCAGAACGAGTCTGAGATCGACCACCAGACCAGGCCAGCGATTGAGCAGAAGACAGAGCCTTAAGGTGACCATCCGCATACGGTGGATGTTGTGCTATTATCGGATCATGGTGAGTCCAGGGTCGACGATATGCAGTGCGACGAGCAACCAAATGTTTATCAGAACACCCAAGCAGTAGAGTAGCAAGTCGACCAACCAGCTGCGGTCACTCCTGCGGATCCCGAACAAGAGGAAGGACAGAGTCAGTATCACGCTCCTCCTTGGGCGAGCACCGACTCCTTCTTCTACTACTGAGGTACTCCAACATTTCCTTTGTACATACCATTTCATTCCTGCATTGTTTATGTTGTGATTCTTAAATTCTCCTGCAAATTTTTCTTACACAGCGGACTGTGTAATTTAAGTTTGGGGGAGGGTTTGAGATGATGTATCTGATGATGTTTTCTGTGATTTCTATTTTCAAATTTTTGCATCATATCATGTTTGAGTCTGCATTCATCAGAAAAGCCATAAACATTTGAAAAATTTCGAAAATTTCCACAAAAACAGAGTGTCCATGTAGTTTGCAGTTGCATATTAGGATTGAGTCTAGTGTTGTTCATTTAGCATAGGGGTTGATGATGATTGTAACCTTGTTAACATGTTGAATTCAATAGGATATGATCAAGGCCCTTGTTATTAGTTCTTTAATGCATGTTTATTGAACTTAAAATGTAAGACTGAACCAGGTTTTGAATTCTCGAAATTGCATTCTAGTCTTGATTGAAGCATGTTTTGAATTGATATCATTCCCTATCTACCTGAACCTAATCCTGACTTGCAATTATCCTGTTATGCATTGAAGTTGAACTCATCGATACCACATACATACTTGGATTATCTTTCTCCGTTTTACCACCCTTGTTAATCCAAGTAGCTGGTTCCCATCTTTGGAACAGTTTCCCGCACCATTAACCAACCGTTCTTTCAAGCCAATTGTATTTTTGAGTGTGAGGCCTTTTCCGAGTTGAGCTTGTTAGAAAGTGTTAGGTTCTAGCCGACAAGAGTAGGATCCTGTGTAGTTCTAGTTCGCGCTATCCGGACTAGTAGGACTAGGTGAGAACTCGATTTTGGGTTTTGGGATTGGATTTGTTCTGAAAAGAGAAAGAAAAAGAATGGGTAAAGAGTCTTTAGGAGGGGGATTGTGTTTTCAAGATTTACAAGTCTAGTAAAGGATGCTGGTTGTGCAATGTAAAAGAGTTATTGATTCTGGGCATAGAAAGAAAATTTTAGACAAGGAAGAGAAAGCAAAACGCTTAAGAAGTCTAGAATTCTAAGAAGAAAAAAAAGAGAACCATAGTGATAAAAAAGTTTCCCATCTGCTAGATTGAAATGAAGTAACCTTCTCCTAAGGCTAAATGAAAAGAATGATAGAATGAGTTTAAAAAGATATGTCGATGAAGGGTAGAGATAGGACCAACTTCTGGGTTAGAAAGTTTGAGCTAAGTTTCCTTGGGACCTTTGGGTAGACGGGGTACTGCTCTTGTATGTATCAGTTGGTTTCAACCATTAGCCTTCTCTTAAGCTCAACTTATTTTCGTGAGAGATCCCTGCTCTATATTGTTAAAACCACTTGCAAAGGAGACCATTTTTGTCTCTACCCCTTCACCCCAGCCAAATAAGTTTGATGACATTGCATAGCTTGATTCATGGTTCTTTGTTAATGAATGTTAAAGGAAATGATAGAAATGATGGCATGTATAGACTAAGGTTCGGAATCGTTTCAGGTTGTGATGAGCTTGTCTAAAGTTTTTAAATGGAGTTCCTTCACCATGCATCATAGAACTAATAACAAGGACCTTGATTCTAACTACTCTATTCAGCATGTTTTAGGTTCTGAGACCCCATCTTCAAACCTCTCTTCCATACTTTGTTCTTGGTTGTTTGCTTGAGGGCAAGCAAAGAATAAGTTTGGGGGAGTTGATATGTATATATTTTACACTCTTTCATCATGCTTTTGTCATTCATTTTGTTCTCTTAATTCATTCTTTTGCATTGTTTTAGGTCTCTTTTGAATAACATGCATATCTAGGTAGTCTTTGCATTGGTCTTGCACGCATCTTGCATATTGGAGTTGTTTCAGGTGTTTTAGGAGGTGTCCAAACCATCAAATGCAAACAAGGATCAGGAAAGCAGTTAAACGACTCGACCTACACTACCCAGCGACGCAAGCTTCCACGTCTTTGATCGAGTCGATTGAAGGTTTTACTTTGGGATTCAGCTTTCCACGTCTTCATCAAAGTTGTAGGGAATTGAGTCATCTTTCCAATGCAGTTTATTTCAAGCCAATCGGAGTCGTGGTTCATGAGTTAAAGCCGTTTTAGTGAATGCACGTACGTTCTGAATTCCGACTCGACCTGCACGCAAAGGAGAGCTCCCACTCGATCGGATGTTAGCAGCGACTCGACCAAGACGTCCCAGGATGGCTCCTGAGCACCCTCAAGACGCGACTCGATCGACACTCTCACGTCGCAACTCGATCGACACTCTCACGTCGCGACTCGATCGACACTCTCACGATGCGACTCGATCGATGCTCTTAAACCGACGTCCTGGTTTTGTCCTGAAGACGCGTCCGAGAAGGATTCCCGAACCGACGTTCTATATTGTCGTTTTATGTTTTAGTGATTTCCATGCTTTACTATAAATATGTTTTGTTAAGTTTTCTCTCGAACATCTTATCTTTTATCTCATTTTGTTCTGAAGGTTCTACCTAGCCTCCAAAACCGTTCTCGGACTTTGTATCCAGATATCTTTTAATACATTGAGTATTTGCAATTGATTTCTTCTACAAACTTGTTCATATCATTTTTACCTATCTAAGAATGCTTGTTTCAATGATTTATGAGTTTGCATACTTGATGATGATTTTCGGATCTGAGTAGTGTGGCAGTTCTTGAGGATGGGATAGATTAGGTGGAAGATCTTAGGATGTAGAGTGTTTAAGCGTTGATTGTATGATTCCTTTCTGGATTAGAGTTATAAATACTAGTTTTTCTCTGATCAATTGGAACTAGGTTTGAGACATTTCCGCACCCAAAAAAGGTGTTCGATGAAATGTCTGACCAACTAGTGCCAGAGACTTACGTTCCTAGCCTAAGAGATTAGTTGTCTAGGATGTTTGTTGACGTGAATGAACTTGTTTTTCATGCCATGCTTGATCATGTTTCTCTAGTGAGAGCTAGGTTTGGAAGTGGTTGAGTTTGAGTAGCTTTTGTCAAGAAATTGGATTAGCTAAGAAGTGATGTTCATTGTTTAGGGATGGTTTTCTTCTGGCATGTTAAACACTCTATAGACTAGGATACTCCACCGACATCAATTACTCCCATCCTTAGGACTTCTTTCTTTCTGATTTTTATTTACATCCCTGAGACTGTTTCGCTTCTTGCTTTTTAGTTCATGCTTAGACTCGTTTATGTTTTTATTCATTTCCGCTTCTTTTCATGCATTCTCGTTTCTAGTTCTGTGACTCATTTCCGTTTTACATTTTGACCATTTTAGAATTGTTAGACAAACACTCTTTTGAATTGGCGTGACTTGTGACTTCTTCATTGCATTTTGATTGCTAGCAACATCCCATTTGGATTGACACCTTAAGTACTACAACTACATAAGGTTAATTGAACCTACTAGGACACACAAAAATCTTAGTATCATACCATATGAATGCTTTTTTTTTTTGCTTCTTCTTTTCCGGGGTTGTTCGGACCCAAGAGCCCCCCATTATGACGTCGATTCTTTTCTTAAGGGCTTCATTCCCATCTGTTTGCTTTGGTTTCTTCGAGGGTGGAGCGTCTTCATCCACTTCGGAGATTGCCTTCTGCTCCAGTTCCTCGATAGTCACATTCGGCATCTCGCCGGACACGTATTTTTCTGCGAGAAGGTGCATCAACTTCTTACAGTCCAGAGTTGAGTGGCTATTGGTTTTGTGGAGTTCGCAGTACGTTTTCTCATCTCAGACCCATTCGTTACTTGGGAGTACTCCGCTCTTGGACCGTAGTGAAAATGGGGGTTTGGATTGTGAACTCTTTGGAGAATTTTTCTTCATAGCTTGGTTTACTGCAAATGTGCCAGGTCCGGACTTCGGGGTCGAAGGTGGAGTCTTTTTAGCTGGTGCTTTGAATCGGGGTTTGCCTGTAGGTGCGACTTTATGCTTTAGTGCCGCAGCAGCCTTTTCTTCTTCTGCAATTATCCAGTTGGAAGCTCGGTGTAGTGCATCCTGGATGGTAGGGAATTGATTCACAGTCAGCTTCTCGCGGAAACGGGACTCATGCCAAAGGCCATTTTTCAGTGCGGCCAAAGCAGTTAAGTCTGAAAGCCCCGGGATCTGGACCTGAATTTCCTTGAATTTTGTTATGTAGGATTGGAGAGACTCCCTAGGGTTTTGGTTTAGGTTCCAAAGCTGAGCGTCTGTTACCGCGGTTTCAATTAAGCTCGAGTACTGCTTAATGAAAGAAGTCGACAGCTCCGTGAATTTGTTAATGGAGCCAGTTGTCAAGGATGCGAACCAAAGTAGAGCCGGTCCACAGAAAGTTTCTGCAAACAACATGCAGGACCCAGCATCTGCCTCGTGAGGCTCGAGGTCCACTCGGCTAGCTATTATCAAGAAAGTTTTGAGATGACTAGTCGGATCTCCTTTTCCTTTGTAACTCGAGAATTTTATTTTTCCGGTATCCTTGATGCGAACTCGAGCTATATGATCTGAGAAAGGAGTTCGCTATGATTCTTTAATTACCCAGGAAATATCTGGTGCTGAGGTAGTGGCACTGTGCACCATAGATCGCATGTCTCGGATTTCGCTCTGCATATGATGGATCTTGGGGTTGGTGGCATAACCAGGAGTCGGAATATTCCGCCCATAGGGGGAGGAAGATGAACTGGGAGTTCGGAGGATCCAGCAACATCGAGCTGAACCGGAGTGTGGCTATCGCCAACCAACGGTGGTGCTGTCTGAGTACTTAGCTGGGGTGGGAAAGTATTTCCCGGAGTGGCGTTTGCTGCTGCAGGCTGCGAGGTGAAAAGCGGAACGACGCCAGTGAAATCCAAAGCGCGTCTGCGAGGGTTTTGATCGGAGGACAAGAGATCGACTCGATCGGCATATGCGCGGTGAGAGGCTGAAAGGTCGACTACTGACGTAGTGACTGCCTCTAAGCGGGTGAAGACCTGCCCTTCCAGGCTGTCAAAACGCTCGGTAAGAGCAGCAGAAGCTGCTTGCTGACGGTCGGATTTCTCAGTCAAATCCTGCAAAAGTTTCTGGATAGTTTCCAGAGTTACCTGACTGGAAGAATCAGTAGCCATAGCGGTGTTTGAATGATGCGGGTTCGGATATGAAGTCGGAACTAGCAAGGGTATAGGTGATAACTCCCTTCCTTCTAGCACCAAATGTGAGAACTGAAACTAGATCTCTCCTTCCGAAGTGTTTTATAAATGGAGGACCTTACCACCGTTAAAGTTCCGAACTGATTTAAGAGTATCTGAATGCTGAAAAATGTTTATTATTGCCTGAGTAAAAGAATGTCCTCACTTTTACATTCTCCTCTCCTCTACTTTTATATTGTTTAATTACAATTAATATTTCGTATCAATTCACCCGTAACTCTCGTTTTACACTTAATGCTAACGAGAGGATCTTTGACCGTCCCGAGCTCCGAAGTGGCGTCGCTCTTCCGTTTAACTTCAGCCCGCATTTCTGGACCAGGGGTAGTGGGCCGTCCCAGCTGGGTGCTCTCTTCTTGTCTGTCTGGGCCCAGGCCCAGGCCCTCATTCGAGGTGGCGAATCGCAGTACCAACACTGGTGTGTTGACTATCTGCTTGAGTATGTGCATGTCGATTATATCTAATTTCTTCTAGAATATTATTTATTTTCTCTTAATTTGTCGAATTTACCGAATACTTTAAGATAATAACAATGATGATAAAATTATGTCCAACAAGAAACTATAGGATAGATATTTTACATTTAAAAATTTATCTCCATTATTTAATTTGGATTATCATCTTATAAGTAATCATTCTCTCATCATCTCCCACCAATATAAATTTAACATTGTTTTCAATTTTTATTTTATTTTATTTATATAAAAATAAATTTTTTCTTTTATATTTCTTGCCTTTCTAATATATTCATATTATTATTTAAATTTTCATAATTAAATTTAAATTCACATATGTTAGTTTTAACAAAAAAAAAAATCATATTTATTTGAGAGTTAGATGTTTCTATCCCTTTTAAACTATCAATGTGTAACATATTGTACTTTTGAATCAAATTATGGACCCACAATACTCACTTTTAAATTAAATGGATTTTAATTTTAGGAGTTGGAAAATTAGAAAAGTTTGTTTGTAACTCTCATATTATTATCATAGTAATGTTCTCAATGAATTTAATTTAATATAATAGAATATGTTAAAAATGTATTAGTATGCATTTAATTGCACTTTTGTAATTCTCAAATAGTTACCTTTGATACATCAATTTTTGTTATTTATTAAAAGAAAGACATGTACATATCTCACTATTACCCTCATGACCTCATATTTCAAATTTCACATAATTTTATAAATTCTACAATATCATTATTTTTCCATGATTTAACTATTGATATCTTAACTTAATAAAAGTTTCAGTTTATTTGAATAGGATATACATGTAATATATGATATATAGTTTAATTATTTTTTTCTATATGAAATATTATCATTTCATATATAACAAAGTACAAACACAAAGTAAAGACTTGAAGATAATAACCTAATAAAGTAGTTGTTGTTTTTTATTTTATTTTTACGGAAAATGTATTAATCTAATAATATATGTACGAGACACTACAAACCTACTGTTTGTTATTCTGATTTTTTCTTAATTGAAACATTTTAAATCTTTTTAAGCTATCACCATAAATAAATAAAAAAATATGTCTAACTAACACTATAAAATAAATTTTATAAAAATATATATCACAATAATTTTGAAATATAACTGTAACTACAAAAATATTTGACATATAGCATGTAAGATACAATATAATTTAATTGTACTAAATATATTATCATCAAAAAATTTGAGTTTTTTACTTTATTTAAATTCATATTACGTAATTTTTAAATTTGGCATATACTAAAAAATCAAAATAATAATAATATGTTAATATATATTACTTTTTCAAAATAGAATAACATAAGAGGGGGTATTCAACTTGATGTTTTAAGGATTTGGTAGGATTTTAATATTTTAGAATTTTGAAAGATTTCAGAGATTTTTAGGAGATTTGATTGTGTTTTAGATTTTTTTATTTTTCTTTTTAGAAAATGAAATGTGATTCTATAAGATTCTATGAGATTTTAGTAAACTTTGTGTGATTTTAAAATATTTTACAAAATAAAATAAAAAAATCTGTCGAAAAAGAAAGAAAAAAGTTGTAGGAGAAGAAGACGTAAATTTGTCGAGACACCACCACATAGCCTAAATTATGCAAGAAAGAAAAAGAAGCTTTAAGTGAGATGAAGAACAGAGGAATAAGATGAGCAAAAGGCAGAAGAAGAAGGTGGAGGACACATGAAGAGAAGAAGGAACAAGTCAATAAAGAAGTTGGGCTTAGTGGTTTTGTGTGTGTGTTGTAAGAAAAAATCCACGTGATCCTATATTTCAGTGGTTCTCTATAGATAATAACCAAAACAGAGTAAAGAGATAGAGAGAAAGAGAAGCAAACATAAATGGAAGAAAAAAAAGCAAACGTGAAACAAAAAAATGTCGTGTGATGAGATACAACTTGAGGAAGAAGATGATGTGGCCATAGTTTCAGTATTAATTAGTGGGAATATGTTTTCTTGCCCACCTTTTCACGTTAGTGTATTTAAGCATTTTCTATTGTGTAATCGGACATGAGAAGGACATTGTCATAAGTTACTTGTGTTCTGTTCTAATTTTCATTGTTTTGATAAACATTTGATTATTCCATAATTGTGACCTATCATCGTGAATGTGGTTCTACGAATAGAGATGGTCTGAGGAGAGTTGTCAGAGTTATCTGCGGAGAAAGCTTACAGAACAGAGATAGAGATGATGGTGGTTTTAGGACTGTGTTTTTTTTGTTTTGTTTTTAATGAAATCCATTAAAATTCCACCTCAAAGGTTATGATTTTGAGAGAAATATTTTTTAACTAAGAAGCAAAAAAAAGTCTCTTAGAATCATTCAAAGTAGCATTCTAAAAAAAGTTGTGATATTTTGAATAATAAAAGATTTTAAATTAGTTTTATAAATTATTGATTGAATAAAAAGATATTCTAAATTATTTTTAAGGATTTTATAAAAATCTTAGTTGAATAACATAGGATTTCATAAGATTTTTAAAAATTCTCAATTGAATAACAGAAGATTTTAAGAATACTTTAAAGAACAACTTTGGTAGATGACTATGGATTTAAAAAGAATAGAGAGAATAGCCTTGCGTCAGAATTCATTGGTAAATAACGTTTTGTGAAGTGGAAAAAATACTAAAATATCCTTATGTTATTTTGTATTTACAAAATGGAACATTTATCACTTGTGGGATCTGGTGTTATAAACTCATATGATTCTACAAAATAGCATGCTATATTGATATAATACATGTGATGGTTGTATAAAATTATTAAAATTCATGTGCTTCTGTAATATAACATCGTATATGGACAAAATATATGTGTTGTTGTGTAGAATTGTTAAAACTCATGTGATTATGTGAAATAAGATGATAAATGGAACAAAATATGTAGGTTGGTTGTGTAGAATTGTTAAAACTCATTTGATTATGTGAAATAACATGATATATGGACAAAAACATCATGTGATTTTGTTTCATAGCATGAAATTTTTATATGTGTTTTGAAAATCAGATCTAGTTTTAGATGTTATGTCACTGAGCTGCGGAGAAATCCGACAAGAGGAGGAAACAGAAAATGAACTACGATGAGAGAAGGATAGATTTCCAAAGAGAAAAAAGAGAAAATTGGTGATAAAAAAATCTGATGAAAAACTTATAAAGGAAAAAGAAAAAATAAAAGGAAATTAAATCTGAGGGTGATAACGACGAAAAATTAAGAAAAATTGAAGAGATTATAGATATGGTGGTGGTGGCTGGCCGCTGGGGTGAGGGAGGTGGATATGGAGGAGAGAAAATGGACGTGATTTTATAAAAACGTGAGAAAGAAAGAGAGGAAAAGAAAAAAAGGAAATGAAAAGAGAAAAATGAAAGAAGGAGAACTATGTAATTTCAAGAGGCATGACCAACAAAGAGACATGGGTCATAGTTAGTTTATCATTTCTTTTCAAAACCATAGTTATCTAGTATAGAGATTCTTACAGAATAAGGCATTTTTTTTTAATTCTTATGAGATTAGGACGTTTAGTCCGGACTCTCGGAAAGAGACATTTTTTGGCTATTGAAAATACGAATTTAGCCTTCTCTCCCATCGCAACGAAATTCAAAACCAAATATAATTTTTAAACATTTATTTCCTCTGTTCGCGAAGCCGAGAAAGTTCGATGACGTCGCTTATCTGAGGCCTCACATTTTTTCCCTCTGCGAACTCTCTTTCTCCACATCTGCAATCGTTTACGAATAGGTAATTTAAAGATTCATTTCCCCAGATCTGCTGGTTAAACTTGTCAATATTGACGACCAAACAAGTTCATCGGCCATAAGTTTAACCTCTGGACTCCACGATTGTAAGCTTCCTTCTCAACGATTGTAAGCTTCCTTCTCAATGTTGTTAAATGAATTTATTTTTCCTCTATCCGACATCTTCAATCCTCGTATTTTCTGCAACATAGATTTACTTATGTCCTTCGACTCTGTTTATTAATCCTTAAATTAATTATCAGGGTCATATCTTCCTTTTAGATTTCTATACACCCTCCTTCGGTTCACTCTTCTCAATGACTACTTTGGTAACTTCGTCGCCGGAATTCAAATCAACAGGTTATTATAATTCTCCTTCTACTTGTTCCACCTTACACTAAATCTCTGAAATTATTGTACAGTACTCTAATTCTTGCCATCCGATGTGCTTTTTAACATTCTCATATATAAATTCACGATTATGTATACCCACCACCGTATGTTGCCGTATACGCTCATATTATTTGCAGTCTACGTCGTCTTCACCAAATGTTGTATCATCCTACTCGTTTTAGATTATCTACTTGGGTTCTCCTCGGATACTGTCTTCTAGGATTTAGTTTACATCTGCTTGGGTTCTCCTCGGATACTGTCTTCTAGGGTTTAGTTTACATCTTCTTGCTTTCTTTTCAGGTTTGTGTTTCGATATGTAAAAGAATGTTTTAACATCGTCTTGTAAAGGGTCGTTTCAGAACGTTTTTTGTTGTCTACACCCAATTACTTCCTCTCCTTTTATGTCATCCCCTTGGGTTCTCCTCGATACTGTCTTGTAGGGTTTAGTATAATGTCCCTATTATGTAACTTCATTTGACGTTTAGGTTCATTTACACAAAGGTCATCCGCATTCCTATCACAATGCATAAAATGTTTCAACACTGAATGGTGGAGGCTATGTCTGTTGTGAACGTTTATTTTAGTATTCAGCCTGCACTTATGGTTGGTCGTTTTCGTTTTATGTCATGCCGTAGTGTTCTCCTCGCAAACTCGTTTTTAATAGTGTCCAACTAGAGAAGTCTTCACTTATATCCTCGTTTAATGTCGTGCCATTGGGTTCACAAAGGAAACTGTCTTGTAGGGTTTAGTATTCATGGTCTTGTACCATTTTTCCATCAATATATTGATGTTAACCCATTCCCCGCGGGTTAGTGTAGTTTATAGGAAATAATATTCATGGTCTTGTACCATTTTTCCATCAAAGTTTTGGTATATTGATCTTTACCCATTCCCCTCGGGTTATTGTAGTTCTTATCACATAGTTAATCGTAAGCCCTCTTTCTCTGTGTAGGTCAGCTTCCAGAAAGGCTTTTTAAAGTTGATTGCTATCCTGGCCATTCAGTCCGTATCAACTCTTACTCTAAACCTCAGTACCTTATTGATATTTTGCATGTTTTACAAGGCCTGCTTGAACTAAATTTGTTACTCGCATCGCCGCTTGGTTCATTATTTCGTTTACCGGTGCGTCAATGTTCATTATCTGGCCAATTGGTTCACCAGATGTTATGTAGGCAGTTGTGTACTCCGGAGAGGGAGGAAATCTGGTTTGTGTTTGGAGGTCAGCCTCTTAAATTCACCCTGCATGAGTTTGAGGAAATGACGGGCCTATGTTGTTCTCCTTTGCCAGAAGTTCCCGACATTGTTACAGCTACTACTCATGCTTCTGGTCAAGCGCCTTACTGGTATGAACTCATTGGTCATAAAATCGGTTCTACCACTGTTAAGGACATTGTGGATATGTTGAAGCGTGAGACAGAAATGCCAGTTTGGAGGAAGTTCCGCCTTTGTCTCATTGTTATTGTTGAAGGCATATTGTTATGCCGGACCCAACCATTCAAACCATCTCAGGAAGTTGTGGAGATGGTCAAGAATGTTGACTTCTTCCTGACTTACCCTTGGGGTCGCCACTCTTTCAAACGTCTGCTGCGGATGGTCACAATTGGAGATTACATGCCTGATAAAATCAGTCTAGTTAAGAAGCTGAAGCAGTCATCATTGGCAGTCCATGGTTTCCCTCTTGCACTCCAGTTATTTGCTTTTCACTCAATTCCTTTACTGCTCAAGTTCCTCCGTAATGCAAACGATCGCTCAACGTTCCTCGACCAAGTAGTTATGTGTCTCCCTAAGTGCAAGTCATTCCATACATCTAAGATATTGATGGTTGAAAATGATCCACTTGTAAGTTGAGTACTCTGTTACTGTCCACAAATGTTGTCTCTCGGTCTCCTTGTTGTTATTCTCAAAACACGGTCGGTTTCTTTGTAGGTACAAGTTTTGGTTTGCCAGAGATTTAAACCTCAGATTTCGCATGCTGGAGGACGAGACCTCCGATTGCGACAATTAGAAATACTTATGTCTGCAGATTATGTGTTTACGAAGCAACTGTGGTGTGGTGGTGATGCTTCGTTGCCTTCATTATACACTTCCCAAAAGCGCAAACATGGGGGGGATACACTTGACACAGCATCATCCGGTTCTGATGACAGACCTCTGTATAGTAGGCCCCGGCGAAAGGATATGCTTCTATCGACTGCAGTCGAGTTTGATCTTATTGTCGAGCGGAAGCTTAAAACTTTCAAAGAAAGCCTCTTAGCTGACTGGAGGGGAATTGTCCTAAAAGGTAAGGCAGAGAAGCATCAAGGAGGCTGTAAATCAAACAGTTTGCCTCAGCTTACACCGTCTGGCTATCCTGCTCTATTCCATATTGTCACATCTCCTGTTGTTTCCACTGCCAATGCAGGTTGTGCCATTAGCGAAAATGATGGTACCACCATCGTCGTTCCTATTGTCAATGACGACGCGACCTCCCAGGTGCATTTTCACTACTTCACTTCGTTATACCTGTATTATTTATTACTCTCCACCACACCCACTAGCTGGAGACACATCTCTCATTGACTTGCACACTCATAAACCTTTCAGAATCATGTTTCGGAGGGTAATTTAAAGGATGCCACCACTGTCCACACCAAGATTCCTAAACAGGTTTTTTTCATCCGCTGATGCTATATCTTCCCAACGTTTTTAAATCCTCCATGTGTGTAACATTTGTCATTACCCAACCCACTACCGCAGAAAGTATGTTTGCTTATTGAAGCAAAATCTTGTTCCACTTCACCAGCGTCCTCAGATACCACCCCGGGAGTGCAACGTCTCCTGGCGCATGCATCGAAGCATGGTGAAAACTATAACGAATATTCCATCTCTCCAGAATCTTCGACAACTGAGAGAGTTAATATTCATACCCTATCATCTTACAAAATTTGAATATTTCAGATGTCCTCTCCTGTGGAACAGACCTCTTCACTCTTACAATGTTAGTAATTTATCCCCTCCAAATATGCAGTGTGCGAATGTCGAGCCTGTAAGCACTCTCACTTCAGCGCGTTCTGTTGGTAAGGGACAGTCTGAGGATGATAATCCCCTCCGAAGCAGCTCCGTGTGAAGATAGGAGAATGTGTGTCCTGCAGTTGAAGTCTTATATTCCTCGAATTGTTGTTCGCACTGCAAAAAACTTGCTCAGTAGGGTACGAGTAAACAAGTACTGATCAAGTTAACTTTGATTTCAAATGAACTCATATCGAGGCGGAAATCAACATCGATCTGCCGTTGATTTCCTCAACATCGACTGCAGTAAGCGCGTTGTCAGTTTACCCCAAACCAAATTCGTTGCCTGGTAAACTTCAAACAATATGTGTACCAAACTTTATTATCCCTGGCTGTATCCTACAATTTTGTTCCCGAATTGCAAATTTGTTCCCGAATTGCACTTTTGATGTTTATAAGGCGCTCCCCGCAAGACCACTTGTGTTCCAATGAAAACTTTAATTTTTAGACTTCTCTCACCATAACACACACCCTATTCTCAATTAATGTCACCTATCTTCCACCAATACAACATTAATAAGCTAAACCACCACTTTTCACTTCCTTCTCTACAAAGTGATACTCTCTAAAACACATAGCTTAGACTGTTCTCACAATGGAATCTCTAGATTTCAATATTGCAGTAGACATAGCTTCACGTGTTGGTCGTGATTCTTTTATTGACCTACGGGGTATGCTTGCAACATCTAAGTTTTACCGGAGTCTTGCTTCCAGTAACAGAGTCCTACGACATGTTTCCATACAGTATCTCTTCTCAAATCCCCAGCTCATCAACCTCCACTCCCCGTACCGTAACTTTTTTAATTTTTGTTTATATGCTGGTAATCCAACTGCATTTTACGTCGAAAGTCTGAAGCTTGCTGCAAAAGAAGGCGAAGCAGAATTAGCTCTCCAAATGTTACTGGAAATCCCGAATGTTCTACCTCATGTTTCTTTTGCAACCGCCTTGTTACAAGTCTGTCTTGGGTCTTTCGAGGAAGCTCTTGTCACCATCGACAAGTTAGTTATGGAAGTCGGCTCTTTTAACGCAGCAGATCCAATCGGAAGCACTGTCTTCCGGCAGATCATGCAAATTGGTCCTGTTAAAGTTCGGTCGCATACTGATACTTGGAGATATCCAGACATTCCCAAATGCAGAACCTGTAACCTCAGCAATCGATGCCCAAAATGTTTCTTCTATTGGTTCACTGTTATGTTCCTCCTTCTGTGCTAGGTCTACCTATCATAATAACACCCCTATTGTTATCGCAACTTGGTCATAGTTTTCCCTATCTTTATTGCACAAGTGATTCCTATTTACTCCATCTCATTGTAATCTCTCTTTTGCTATCAGTCCATGTATGTTTTCTCTTTCTTCACATCAATATATCTACAATTACTAACTCAACGAGTACATATCGCCTCCTGTTCCATCCCAAGTGTCTTTAGGTACTTAAATGCGACCACTTCCCTTTTACTATTGCAGCTGTAAACAATAAGTGTACCCTCACCTGCCTTTCTTACTTACTTCCACTTAAAATCAAAAAACTCCAACTGGTTAACCCCTATAAAACTCAAAGATCACGCCATCTAATTCCAAACATCTTTTGTTACGTACAAACCAGCGTCTCTGTCATGAATTACATCCCACATGTCCTCTTCACTGACATTGTTAAGCGTCTGGCACAAAATGGATTTCGTTATCTGGCCCCTCTAATATCTGCAGGTCCTGATGGGAAGAGTCTAGCGTTGGACGATAATGTCTTAGCATCTGTTGACATTGACGAATTCATCTTCGTCAGCCAACTCTGCATTCCAGGTTCTATCTACAGACCTTTCTTATTAAAATGTTTGGCCGCTGGAAATGCAACAGCGCAATACGTCGAAGGCCTCCGTCTAGCTGCACAAACAGGGCCTTCGCAGGTCGCCATCGATCTACTTGCTCAGGCTGCACCACAACTAATATATGCTCGATTTGCTCTTGCGAGTTTCCTAATTTGTTGTGGTTCATATGACGATGGGATGGAAGTATTCAACGGTTTTTTCAGATCTATTCCAACTATCGAAGAAGCCGTTGGAATTGCAGAAATGGTGGTTACTGCAATAGCAGACATGGGAACAACATCAAATGGTTTTTATGACCAATCTCTCCGCTTTGGGGGTCTCCCACATTGTTTCTTGAATAACTACTCAGTCGTACATCTTTGCCCCAAATGCTTTGCATTTATGTATGCTCGACGCATACAACAGATGTGTTAAACACCATTCTCAGCCATTACAATCATATAGGTGGTTGTTTGAGCTTTCATGTTGACTGTTCTACTTGTGTACTTGTTTTAAAATTACGCTTTTGCTTAGTAAACTGTACTAATGTTTTCAACTGTTTTTCGCATCTTCCATCGTAACCAAAGCATGCTTCTTTATATATTAAAGTTTTTTTCTCCTTACACACACACCCAAAATGCAACATTATCGGCTACAACTTTATTACATATACATAACTTCGCTAATCAGCCATTCATTTCCCATGCCTGCAGCTGCTCCTTACTAGCGGTTTGAAACCTATATTTTTGTATGGATGGTGAAAGATGGATGAATGATGATGAATGTATGCAATGAAATGATGGATGGTAAGGTGTTTCAATTCCCCTTATGCAGTTGCAGTATAAGAGGTGTCAATCCAATCTGAGTGTTTGTGAACAGTCAAGATATGCATAAAGATCTAATTTAAGCCAGATGTAAAGGATGTTTGTCACTAACAATCCTATGATGCAAAATGCAGAAAGTAAACTATAAGAACTATGGACTAAATGCAAATGAAGCAAGATGATTATGACAGTAATGATGCAACCAACAGAAGTAGAAACTATGCTAAAGAACTAATGCAAGACAAGTAATGAACAAGATACTAAACAAATGCAACAGAATGCAAATAGAATGAAACAAGACAATCACAAAGCATAAACAAGAGTTCTGGGGATGAACTGAGCCAGCACTCGACCGAGTGTAGAGTCGAGTGAGTGGTCGAGCTAGACTAAACGCAAAAACAGAGCAATGCAATAAAACAGAGTAATGCAAAGACGAATCAAACTACAATCAAGCAACATGATTAAGACTGTAAAATCAATAAACAAGGAAGGACTTGAGGAGGGATTCATGGGCTGGACTAATGATTGAGGCTATCTAACTTGATCAACAAATCTCAAACAACATGAGCTAATCTCTAGACATATATTCTAAGACAAGCTTCTCCCACTCTCATGGTCAAGAAACAATCAAACCTATGCATTTCTAGACTTTCTCACATAGTAAAGAATCTACACAAGCAGGCAGTAAGAAATATGTCTCATACCAAACAAAACCTCTAATCTCTTAGCAAGCAAGATGGTAAGCTCTAGATCTAGCCTTATCTATGCCTCTTAAACATTGGTGTGATGCTAAGATGCTTGAAATCAGATCCTACCCTCTCGATATAGGATCAGCATTAAGAACATCTACCCTAGAAGAGATCTACAACAATCAAGCTTGATCAAGCCAAACAAACCTCATTCACAGCCCAGCCTAACCCATCCTCAAGGTCCTAAGCTACTACTCACAAGAACACATGATGAACATCAAAATCATAAACCCAGAAAATATTGAAACTTGCATCATTAGAAAGATGAAACAAAGATCTATAATACAAAAAGAAATGAAACTTGAATTCTCAATATTAAGAAAGTTATTAAACTAACAATATTGAAAATTTAGTCTTTTTCAAGTACAAGATCTAGGAAAATTAAAAGCAAAAAGAATAAATCCCAAAAAGGGTAAATACTAGGTTTAGAGAATATCTAAAAAGCTGACTACTTTTGTGGTCACAGTACAAGGCTTTTATATAGGAGGAGTGAAGCCCTAAAAATGCTAAAAGACAAAATAGTCAACGGCTCGTCAACTCGACCGTGCTCTGGTCGAGTGGCAGGTCGAGTGGCTTCTCTCGTGCATTCTCCACTCGGTCGAGTCCTCCTCAGCACACGGTCGAGTGTCTGGTCGAGTGTGCGGTCGAGTTGGACTCCGGACCTTGTTATTTCAGCCTTAACTCTCTTGCTTTCCTTCCTGATTGCTTCACTTCTTCCTCCATTGCTTCCATGCTCCTTAAGCTTCAAAATCACCTGTTTATGCATGAAAAGATGCAAATGCAATGCAACTAAACTCTAATGCATGATTAGTCTTAAAGCTATGCAATAATGGTGAAAATGGATAGCAAAAGATGTGAATATACTAAGGGAAAACAGGGTAAAATATATGAACATCACGGTTCATAACCAAAAAACAATCTCCCCCAAATGGACCATATTTTGGACCAAGGTACCGACTTACTTCGCCATTTCTGTTGCTAATTTTTGGATGTTTCCTCCATTAATTTTCAAAAAACGTCTCAAAAGTATCCCCATTCAAACTGTTGCTGCTTTGGTCCCCAAAAAACAATGCTGCCTCCTTAAAAACAAAAAACAGTTCACAGCCTATTTAGTTGTTTCCACTGCAACTTAGTTATTATTGCATCTAAAGCTAAACAAAATTTTTTATACAGCCAATATTGTGTTCCCTATAGCACACAAAAGGGCTTCGATAACGTACCTTATTCAAGTACAGTTGAGCAGGTAGCTCGGTTATGGCCACTCTTATGGCAAGTTGAACATTTATGTGGTGCACCCTTTTGCCTTTTTGGGCCCTGCAGTTACAATGGGGGAAAAATATAACCTTATAAATCGTAGCTTTAGTTTGACAGTAATTAACAAGTTATAATGAGTTAGACAAAAACATACCACAATCTCTCCTACTGAAGGGATCCTTCGTTTGCTTCTACGTCCAGGTCCTGCGGGATTTACAGGCGGGACAAACTGCGTTTCCTCCACAGCTGAAGGTACATTGGTGTCAGACTGGTTTGGTACAGGTAAGATCAACTCAGCATAAGAATCTCCAAATACAGTGACATGGTAAATTTCTCCTACAAGTGATGGGATGTATATCCCATTGATCCTAGCTGCGGCTAATGCATGACAACATGGAATCAGTAACTTCTGAAACTGTAAACAGCTGCAGCTCTTATCCTGAAGGTCAACATAGTATGACTTGCCCTCGCTTGTACTGACTTGGTAAGACCAGGCAGAGACGGCTTTAACAGCCAAGCCAGCGGATTCTTTGTGATGGCGAAGCATTAACTTATTGACATTGGGAGTTATTGGATCAGGTAGTGCAGCCAATTTTTGAGCCTTTGCACGACGGAGACAAAACCACTGCATCAGTTTGGTGCGTATCGACTCCACCATACTAACAATCAGATCCTCCACAATCTTTGCAATTGCAGCATTTAGAGCTTCAGCTACGTTGCTACTCATGATGTTGTAGTGTTTTGATTGACAATATGCTTGCGTCCAGTGCGCAAGAGGAATTGCATCGAGGTACGCTTGACATTTGGAGCTTCTGACACCTATTTCCGCATACCATTTTTTGAAATCCCCAACATTAAAAGCTCTCGCAGCTTTACCCACTAAGTTCGAAAGACCTTTCCCATTAAAGTGTCTAACATTTCTCTCAATGAGAACCGCACAGGCTCCATGGAAAGCTTGTGGATAGACCGCATCAACTCCAGCATAAATCGATCGATGCCTATCAGAAACAATGACCAGATCTTCAGCATCTGGAAGTATTTGACTGAGCTGCCTGAAAAACCACGTCCACGCAGCTATATTCTCCGAGTCTACAATTCCAAAAGCGATAGGAAACACTTGGAAGTTAGCATCCTGCATGCTAGCAGCTAGGAGTACACCTTTGAATTTCGCCTTGATTGCTGTACCATCAACAAGAACTACCTTCCTCATATGTTTTATACCTGCAATGCTTGCACCTAGAGCAAAGAAAAGGTATTTGAACTTCTTCTTCTCACCTTCCCCCAACTTGTATTCCAGTTTGTAAATAGATGCAGGGTTGCCTTGCTTCAATAAGTACATATACACTGCTAGTAGTTCATAACTTCCTTCATCACTGCCTCGAGATTTCCTTACAGCTGACTCTCTAGCATACCACGCCTTCATATAGGTGACTGAAACTTTCAGCTCATCAAGCACAATGTCTGGTATGTCTATTGCTCTTGGGCCTCTTAATCCATTTGCATACTTCCGTTCCAACACAGAACCAATTACTCTCGATGAAGCTAGCTTTGAATACTTTGCCCTTGCTGCGATTGTGCAAGTATGGGTTAAAGTTGCTGTCCTAACCTCAAAGTTCTTCGAAAACCTTTACACAACATGCCCAAACACTCTCCAATGACACGTCGGGTCAACACACACAAATATTAATCTCTCGGGATCAGACCTTGTCTGCCTGAAATAAAACAGCCTCTTGATAGCAAAGAGGGCTAAGCTGTTCTGCATCTCTGCTTTGTCTTTGAAGACACGCCCAATGTATATAGAATCTTCTTCAACAGATACAGCAGCACAACCTGAGGTGTTGGTCAAGTCCAACACATCATCAAAAACATGTTCAGCATTGTTGGTTGGAAGAGTACCCTGCTCATTGCAGGCTTCATAAAAGTTTTCAAGACTCAGCGGCATATTTACAGAATTTGTAACATATGCCAAAACCTCGTCCCCAACATCTTCTTCTAGAGCTTCTCTGCCTTCCTCCAACCAAGATGTGTTTACAAAATCAGCCTCATGTGTTGCTGCATTTGAGGCTCCTCCTTCCTCCATAATAGGCACACGAAAATCACCATCATCAGCTACAGAACCACATGAAGGACCACCTACTTCCATAACAGGAACAACACAATTTCCTTCATCACCAATGTCGTTAAAGTTTGTCCAACTCTCGTACTCATCTAGATTGTTTTCCTCTGACCTTACACTTTGAACCCCATCAGTGAATGAGCTTTCACTCTCCACATCAATGACATTATCGGTAACCAATCTCGCATCACCAAACTCAGCTCCTTTTGCTTGAGGTCCCTCTTCTGACAATCCCATTCTCATCTTCTCAGCAGCTTCAAATTCTTGGAGAACGCGCTCATCATCATGACTCCAGTCTTCCTCTTCCACTCGAATAACTGCATCAACCAATTTCCCCAACTCGTTTGACACCGGAGGTGTTGCTGCATCTGCAAGTCTAATAATACCACTAAAATTGGTATCTGGCCACTGCTCAGGACTATCTTCTATCCTTCGCATTCCTCCATCAGGGACTTCTTCATTTCCCAAGCTTCGCGAAGAACCGCCTCTGTTCACTGGCATCCCGCTTCCATCAGCACCTTCATCATCCATTTCGATACCTTTTCCTTTTGCAGTCACATCATCAAACAGACGCCGTCTAACAGAACCTCCACCATTCCCATTTATGGTACCGGTTGAAGCACTCCCAATGGAGTACATCCTTATGAAGCCACCATCACCACCACCATCAGGAGCACCATCATCACGGCCGTTAGCATTTCTGTCCTCCTCTGCTGCAACACAAAGCCTCCGCATACTTCTTGTAGACCCTTCAACAGAACGGCGATCAAGAGAGAGCAACAGATTGACATGAACTGCAATCCTTGCAACGTTCAAGAAGTTCCAAACACCCAAAGTGGAAGTGATAATGATCGGAGGCCTACGGTTAACTGAAAACAATGACAACTCAGATGGAAGCCAATAACTGAGCTTAGGTGTAAGGTTCACCCCATTAAGCCCAAACTCATTAGTAACTGTTGCTGTAAGCTCTTCATAACTCATTGACAGTGTCATAGGAATGCTACGGCCATAGCATTCCTTGGCAAGGACAAAATCCCATATCCCTGTTTCAGAACATTCCCAGCTACCGGCGACGACAAATACTGAGACCTCATTCCCCTGCAACAGCAGAAAAACATTTCAGAGAACAAACTTAGATTCATAACATCACTGACTACACATGAGATGGTAATAGTAATCTCAGATTTGCAAACACCCACAATGGTAGCTATAAACTAAGTCATATAACTTATAAGCAAACTATATTCGCGATCAACTTAACTATAAACCTCAAAACACGATTCTATAAATTACGCAAGAAGAACGAGATATGAGTATTACCTCAACATTCATTTCGTCCTCCTCTGTCCGACAACTTCACTTTTACTTAAAACAATCTTCGGTCACCTTTGCCAATATAAGTTAGTTACCTCTCTAACTCAGATTGATATATCTACAACAACCAACAGCCCCTCTTATATCCTATGAACTAACTCGCTTTTAGATAATCCACGAGTATGGGTAACACATCCTCATTTCTCATCCACAAATCAACCGAAGCACAGTACAACATCGCGTTAGAGGTTTACCAATTGGGGTTTAATTTCTTTTTTCTACGATATTTAATTAAAATTAAGGGATTTCAAGCGTTTTCAATCCCGCCCAAGTTGCAGGGGTAAAAAAGTCTTTTTACACAGTAAAAAAGGCCGGATTCTGAGAATATAATCCCTTAAATCAAACTTTTGGCCTAGAAAAGGCCTATTTTCATAAACATCCCTATCTAGTATATATATTCTACTTTAAATTCCTTTAAAATGTCAAGTTCGATATCTCGTGCTTATCACATAAAGTTAAATGAGTGTAACGCATACACGTCACTGCTTACGTATAACAAAAACAAATCTAAAAAAAGACGTATAAGTTTATAACAAAAGCAAATCTCAAAATAATACTGTTGACTCGCCGCCCATGTGGCTGTATCTGAAGTGATAAAGACTAAAGTGTCCCTTTTGATCCACCGATGTCACTATTTTATCTATAAATGTGATCCTCCTTTCTTCTTGTTTATTTCAAAATTTAGAACAAACGAGAAATGGAGAATAACACAAGAAGCTCATCATCTCTCCCTCTGGCCGGGCGTGTTGCTATAGTGACTGGAGCCACCAGAGGTATGGGCCGTGCAATCGCGATCCACCTCCACTCTGTTGGCGCAAGAGTCACCATCAATTATGTCTCGAGCTCATCAAAAGCAGAACTCTTGGTTTCAGAACTAAACGACTCATCTCAACCAAAGTCAGCAATTGCAGTTAGAGCAGATGTATCAGACCCGGAACAGATCAACAACTTGTTTGATCAAACCGAACAGGAGTTCGGATCTAAAGTTCACATCCTCGTGAACTGTGCAGGTGTTTTGGATCCAAAGTATCCCACTATAGCCGAGACCACACTAGAAAATTTCGAGAACACATTCACAATAAACACAAGGGGATCTTTCTTGTGTTGCAAGGAAGCAGCTAAAAGGGTTGTGAGAGGAGGGGGTGGAAGAATCATTATGATGTCTACATCAATGGTTGGTGGTCTCGCACCGGGTTATGGAGTTTATGCAGCATCAAAGGCTGCAGTGGAGACAATGGTGAAAGTGTTGGCGAAGGAGTTGAAGGGAAGCGGGATTACGGCGAATTGCGTGGCACCAGGGCCGGTTGAGACAGAGATGTTCTTTGCCGGAAAGAGTGATGAATTGGTGAAGACACTTGCAGCGGCTTGTCCTATGGGGAGGATCGGTGCGCCAAAGGATATTTCGGAGATTGTAGGGTTTTTGGCCGGTGATGGTGGGGAATGGATCAATGGTCAGGTTATTAAAGCCAATGGAGGCTTTGTTATTTAATAAAATTGGGGTATTCTAAGTAGTTTAGGCTTTTGATTTTTGGAACATTTGCCTTCAACAAGGTGATGAAAATTGCAATATTGAATCTTACTATTAGTGAATTTTTAAAAAAACATACTAGGGAAAACTTAATCGAACAAAATTTTAATGGGCTGCCTGTAGTAAACCCCCTCTACTACAACAGCTCAACTAAATTCACTCTGTACTTTTGGTCTCTACTCATTTTTCCCTGTACAAATTAATTCTACCCAATTTTACTTATATTTTATAATTCTATCTAATTAATCAAAATCAGATTAGCTTTTTAATTGCGTTTTAAAATTACAAATTCCAGTTTACTGTACCGTGATAGAGCAAAATAAAAACTTGATTTTGACCCGACCATAGTTGACCCGATTTAAAACCAAAATCTTAGGTTTAATATTGGGGAAAAATTAAAATGTGGGTTCTTTTCTCTCTTCTCTCTTCTCTCTTCTTCCCCGACACTCTTTTTTTTTTTTTTTCTAATATTACGTGCTGTTGACATCTTTGACGAGGGCTGAGATGATCTCTTTGTGCGAATCTTTTTTTACCCACGTCACTGAAACAGGGTCTGGTTTAAAGACCCATGAATCTCCAACAACACCTACCAAGTCTCCGTCTATGCTCTTGTATCTTATTTTGTCTAAAACAGTAACTGAACGATCGTCTCTTGCTAAAAGTTTGAGATGGAGAGGATGAGCCAGCATCAGCAGATCTACAAAGCCTCTCTTCTCCCACTTATACTCCAAAGCAAAAGGCTTTACGAAATCAGCTTCACCGGAAACAGGGTAACGGCAACTGTACCGGTCGAGAGTTGTTTCAATTCTAACAACCCCCATAAATTCTTTGTTTGTTTGTTTTTGTGTACCCTTGTTGTATTGAAAGTTGGATTGAAAGAGAAAACACCATCAAGGAATTTCAGAACACATGAGTACATTAGTCTAAAAGGAACACCAACAAGCAAACATCATAATAGCTGCAGTAGTGTACAACCACAACCAAAAACAAAAGAAAGCCGAAATTGGCAATAATGTTGTGGCCTGAGAACCTCCAAAAAAAATAGACAACACATTCAAATGCGATAAACCCTTGAAACACAACCTAGAGACTACATTAGAGCTGATTGAGAAGGTTGTGTGAGTGTTAGCGTATCCGGACCTTGAGTCTCCTGAGTGGTCTTCTTCTTAGACTTCTTCTTCGTGTTAGCCTGAAGCAATAGTAGTTAGTCAATAAGAAACTATGAAGAAAGAAACCAACTATAAAACAGAGTACAGTTTACACAAACAGAAACATACCTCTTCAAGTCCAGCATCTTTTGGCTTTCTCTTTCTTGGTACCTTCTCCTTTGGAAACATCTTACATCCCAATGCGTTGTGGCCAGGTTCACCGCAACTCTTGCAATGCATGATTCTTCCTTTTCTGCTGAGTCTATCTACTTCAACCTTCTTTTTCTTCTTCTTTGGTGACTCATGTTTCCCTTTGATCCTTGCGAACTTACCTCTTTTTTTCTTTGATTCTTTCTTTCTCCCAGGTAGTATAGGTTCTGGTGGTGCGACCACCAACTTGTAAGTTGAATTCATCCAATATTGTGGTCCCCTTAATGGGTAGGTGGCTGTGTGGTAGTTATCTCTCCACATATCTGTCAAGAAAAACCTAGATATGTAGTCCTCAGCGTCCAAACCTGCTTCTATCATCGCAGCATAAGCATGCTCACAAGGAATCCCACTTATTTGCCACTTCCCACATGAACATTTACACTTTGGTATGTCCACTCTATGACCACCTCCATCTAGATATACATCAAATATGCCATGTGTGCAACGATACACTGTACATTTATCCGCATCTTTCTTCTCCAATGCAAGGATTTTCAGAGCATATTTAGAAAATCTACCTTGATGTTTGTAGGCTTTCTTGTTCCTCTTAAAAGTTCGTGTCATTCCTTGTCTCCTTATCGTTTCCAGCATTGGAACCAATGACTTTGCTCTTGCTTTCGTGATGGTGGAGTTGAATGACTCAGTTGCATTGTTGTCGACATCCTCACAGCAACTACCGAGTCTATAGAAACACCTTGACCAAGTATGTGGCTCCTCCTTCAGTACATCATTGTACAATGCATCATCATAACATCTCAACTCGTTGAGATGCTTCTCATATTCCTTTTTGTTGTAACTCCAAGCTAATCTCCACACTAATGTCTTTAGCATATCCTTCTTGGCATGATTCTTCTTTAGATTCTCGACAATGTGTTTAACACAGCTCCTATGTTCAGCTAAGGGAAGCTCATTTTTATCTGCACTTATACGACCCTATTGAACAATTTTGAAAACAGGTTGTCATTATACTAATCATGTAACAACAACAAATTTAAATCAGAATGAAATGAGATGTTCTTACCTTCGAACGATCTGATATAATGACAAACCGGTTGCCATTCTCTAAACTTAAATCCTTTTTGATTTGTTGGATAAACCACAACCAATTTTCAGCATTTTCAGATTATACTACAGCCCAAGCAACCAGATATATTTGATTGTTTGCATCGTGACCAACTGCAGTCAACAAAACCCCTTTGATAGCAACCTTCAAGAATGTGCCATCAAGTCCTAGTATAGGTCTACAACTCCCAGCCCATTGTGTTTTAAGTATGTTAAAACATACATAAAACTTGTCGAACACACCTTCACCCTTATCATTTACGTTAGTATCAATGAAGGAAACAGACCCTGGGTTTTGAGAATGAATCTCTTCAACATATCCCCGAAGATGAGCAAACTGTTCATCATACTCTTTCTGGATCAATTTCAGAGCAAGAAGCCTTCCTCTTTGGCACTGAGGGATTGTAGACACCAACTTCCAACGCTCTTTGATAAAGTGTTGAATATCCATAGGCATAAATTTTGAATTTAGCCTCAGCTTGTCCATGAACAACCTTGCAATTACAGGACTCCTCAACATTACACATTTCCCATTTGGTGTGCAACTATGCCGCATACATGATGTCCTGACCTCAAATAGTTGCTTCTTCTCAATCCATGCACAATAAACCTTCCATTGAAATTTCCCACCCATGCCACACTTGTATGCAATCTTCTCTTTCTCCCACCTACATTGGACCACATTATGTCCATCTTTCAAAGCAGTTTCCAAAACAGCTTCTTTGAACTCAGCACTTGTGAAGAAAGTACACCCAACCACCAATTTATCACCCATTTCCCTTCTAATTCTTCTATCCCTCAACACCATAAGATCCTCATCTTCATCTGAACTATCAAGAATTATATTACGACCAATTTGAATCTCATCCTCAAAATTGGCTACACCATCCTCTATTTCAAATGCAAATCGCTCCATTGGATCTTCTTCATCCTCCTTTTTTTTCTTTGATTTCTTCTTCTTCTTCTTACCATTATCGGATCCATCTCTGTCTTCAACAATCTCACTCTCACTCTCTGATTCAGAACCCTCGACATCATCTGATTCAGAACCCCCATTGTACTCGACATCATCTGATTCGTCACTATTTAAAGAAAAAAAATGTTAAGCATCAACGACACATCTTTTCCTCACTTTCGAAATCCCAACAAATAACATAACATAAAACTTACGACTTCTTTTCTGGGTTAGCGATTGACCACGACGCTTTAGATTCCAACCACCGAAGACGAAGCAATACGTAGCAGAGGTAGAACAAGGAGAATATCACGAGTTCGTATTTCTACGGGAATAAGAGAGTATCGGGGAAGGTTGCACAAAAAAAAAAAAAAACAAAGTATCGGGGAAGAAGAGTGAAGAGAGAAAAAGAACCCAGGTTTTAATTTTTCCCCAATATTAAACCCAAGATTTTGGTTTTAAATCGGGTCAACAATTAACTATGGTCGGGTCAAAATCAAGTTTTTAATTTTGCTCTATCGCGGTACAGTAAACGGGAATTTGTAATTTTAAAACGCAATTAAAGAGCTAATCTAATTTTGATTAATTAGATAGAATTATAAGGTATAAGTAAAATTAGATAGAATTAATTTGTACAGGAGGAAATGGGTAGAGACCAAAAGAAGTGCAGGGTGAATTTAGTTGAGCTGTTATAGTAGAGGGGTTTACTACAGGCAGCCCAATTTTAATCAATAAGTATAATTTGCAAAATAACCATGAAAGTATCACTTAATTTATGTATATAATACCTGAGGCTAAATTGTAGTTTAGAAGATAGACAGAAATAGTTTTTTTTTTGTGTCTCAAATGCGTTGTTGTCTTTCCCTTATTGATGTTGTCATTTTGTTGTTATGTTGAACTACTTTATAGCCAATGTAATGAGGAGTGGGTTGATACTCTGTCCTTAAGAGTATTGATTGTAGGAGACAAGGTCAAATCATATTCCTCTAGTCATCGATCCAATCATTTCAAAAAATTTCATGATCGTCTTACCTTATCCTGAAAGTCAAAAGGGGAACCAATTCAACCAAAGTTGTCATAACTGAACCGAACTAGAGTGTTTTGTTCGACAAAGCATACGACCAACCCCGAACCTTGCCATAAGTCATAACCGAATCAAAGTTATGTTCGGTTCAACTCAGTAAATAAAAAATCCAAAAAATATAAAGAACCAAACCGAATTGATCCGAACGCCTAGATACAGTCAGCATTTTGTACCTAACGTAAACACATTTCACGATTCTTAATTTCGTGGGCCGAATTTGGGCTTTAAACCCATTTTTGAAAATTAAAAAAACCCTAAAGCCTTGTGTTGTGCGTTATTACGCACAGCTCAAGTTTTGTCAGAGAGGAAGCTCAAGGGAAGAAGAGGATAGTGTCAGGGTCAGGGATACGCGCGAAGCGTGTGGTCGTCGACGCGCTACACCATATGAGTGGTCGTCTTGCGTCGTCACTTGCAAAGGAGTTGCTCAACGGACAGAAAGTGGTGGTCGTCCGACATGCGAGGAGATTTGTCTCTCGGGAGGTATGGTTCGGCAAAAGATGAAGTACATGAGATTCCTTAGGAAACGTATGAACACTAAGCCTTCTCATGGTCCTATTCACTTTCGTGCTCCATCAAAGATCTTCTGGCGCACAGTTCGCGGGTTAGTTCACTTGAATTCTCAAAATTTATGATCAGTTCAGAATATGATTTTAATTGAAGTGCTTCTAATTATGATCAATTCATAATTATGAGAATGCAAATGCGTTTTCTTTGCGTAGATTTCGAAACTTTGTTATGTTTTCTCTATGTTTATAAGAGAATTAGCAGTTTAATTATGCAATCATGTTTTGTATCTTCTGTGTAAGTTATATGTAGCATTTATACAAACTTTATTCCCCTTTTTGGTTTTTGGGGTGTAACAAAGATTGAATACTGGATAATTTGATTAGTCCAGAGATATGGCAGCTCTCAAGTGTGTTATGACGAGAATTACTAGTTCAATTGTGCAATTATGTTTAGTATTTGATGTATTTAGTAATGAGCATTTCTACAAAGATCAAGTATTTGATGTATGTTTAGTCTTGATTGGTACATAAGGAGGTGTTGGGCACGTCCTAGAGAAGGAAGAGAGCTGAGGCATAAATGTTAGAACCCTAGAGAGCTTTCTGTTGGTGTGCGTCTTAGTTTTGCGGTTTGGTGCTTATGGTGTTCAAGCTTCTTTATTCGTCGATGTGACATGTGTGTGAAGGTTGCTTAAGAGAGTCAAAGATCTAAAGTCTAGGCTCAGTGGGAGTTTAGCCCAAGGTTAGGTTATCTTTGTTTGAATCTAGACTTGGTGTTAGTCTAGTTAAGGGTAGAGAATTATCCTTAAGATCTCATGTTATAGAACGGAGCGGTGAATTAAGAGGGTTGTGTTTAATTTACGCGTTTGCGAATAGGTTGTATTTGCTTTTTTGTTCTAGTGGAATCGAAATCTGGACGTGGTCCCTGGGAGTAGGAAAAACCGAACCTCGTTAACAAAGTTCTTGTGTTCTTTACTTTTTGCACTTTATTATTGCCTCATCCGCATTTACAAGTGGTATCAGAGCAGGTTCTCGATAGAGATTCAGTCTAGTTTCGGGTAGATCAAGGGTGAGGGTAGTTCAGGAAGTAAGGCAGAGCTTTGAATCAGTTGAGATGAATTCATACCGAGAAGGCACGTCTATGAAAAGACCACCGTTGCTTGATTCATCGAGTTACGGATATTGGAAGGTGCGTATGCAAGCGTTTATTAGTAACCGTGATGAAGATTGTTGGAAGTCGATTGAGCTTGGTTGGGAGCCTCCTAAAGTTGTGGATGATAAAGGGGTTGAGAGTCTTAAGCCCAGAGATAATAGGTCTGCTGCAGAGAAAAAGCTATCAAGTTGTAATTCGACGGCCAAGACAGCGATTTACAATGCTATTGATTCAAGCCACGTCAAGTTAATCTCTCAATGTGTATCAGCTCAGAAATCTTGGAAGTCATTGGAGAATATGTTTGAGGGTACTTCAAGTGTTGAGAGAACTAAGTTGGATATGTTGGCTTCACAATTTGAGAATCTAAGGATGGAAGAAAAATAAACTGTGGCTGAGTTTAGTGCTAAGTTATGTAATATATCTAATGAGGCTTTTGCTCTTGGAAAGCAGTACAAATACAAGGATTGTTTGAAAGATCTTACAGGATTTTAGAAAACTATTCAACAAAATTCTTTTGCAATCTTTAACAATCTTTCACTTGTTCATTTTTATTGATTTTGTTGAGCTCTTCAAAAATCTTCATAAATTAGAATCCAATACCACCCCCTAAGTTTTTGGGGTTGTTACAAAGAATTGAATTGTGAATATTTTGATCAGTTCAGAATTTTGATTCTATTGAAGTGTAATTGCGTTTTCTTTGTGTACATAAGAGACATGGCAGCTCAATTGTGTTATGTACTCTGCTGTGTGAGTAATAGGAATGTAGCATTTTTAGAAAGATGTTGTTTTTTTTTTTTGAGTTTTGTGAACTTGATGTTTTGTTTTGTTTTTGTGGTGGCAGTATGATTCCACACAAGACCAAGCGTGGTGCTGCTGCACTTGCTCGCTTGAAGGTTTTTGAGGGAATCCCACCTCCATATGACAAGGTTAAGAGAATGGTTATACCTGATGCTCTCAAGTAACTTCTCTTTGTTTATTTTGTGTTCTGTTTTGTTTCATGATTTGGTAATAGTTACTGTCCAAATGTGTGTTAATGATCAGCTGATTTTGTTAATCAGGGTTTTGAGACTCCAGAGTTGTCACAAGTACTGCTTGTTGGGACGTCTATCGTCTGAGGTTGGCTGGAACTATTACGATACCATTAAAGTGAGTCTCTCGTGTTTAGCTTTTGAATAACTTGATTCTTTTTTGCTACTGATAATCTGATATTTCTATAGACATATATAAAATCTATTGATGATACAACACCTGTTTGGAGAATTTGTTTGGTCACTGAAAATGATGTTTTGAGTTTTATGATTCCAGGAACTTGAGACAAAGAGAAAGGAAAGGTCACAAGCGACGTATGAGCGGAAGAAGCAACTCAACAAGCTCAGGACCAAGGCAGAAAAGGTTGCGAAAGAGAAGCTCGGATCACAGCTCGATATTCTTTCCCCGGTTAAGTATTGAAGAAATCCGTCTAATCCCCTCTTGAGTTTTTAAACCAAGTTCCGTGGAAGTCGAGTCTTGATTTTGCATCTGAAATTTTGTTTTCTTAGTTAGTGTCAAAGAAAGAAGCCTCTCTTTTCATTACTCGATTGTTCTGCTACACATGCTTTATTTCTGTTGGTTCTTATTTCAATCAAAATAATGTTTGTTTCATATGGATCCTTATTAATATTCGCAAAGTACCCCATTTAAAACTTCAAACTTCTACATTGATATTCACAAATTACACCAAATCTACACAAACACGCATTGAGCAAAACAGAATCAACCATGAATGAAAGATGAAGTAGGTGATGAAACTGAATCATGATCCTTGACTATCTCTCGAAGTTGGTTCACTATATCTTCCATTTGCTTCATCTCTCTGTGTTCTGCCACATCATCATCCCTCACCTTAGCATTACTGTTATTATTATCCTCAATGACATGAACATCATACACAACTGGTTCTCTATCCTCAACAACATCGCTTGCTCTCTTCTCATTGAAACTATCGTCTTCCGTCCCTTGATCATCCTGCTTGTAAGTCTCAAGTTCTTTCTCCAGAAAATGCTTCTCTTTCTCCCTCTTTAAAAGAATCTCCTTGAGTATATTCATCTCTTCCTCGTCATAAGCAAATTTCTCATCAATCATTCTCTCGTATTGCTTCCCTTCCATCTCAAGCGAAGCTTTATCAGCTTGTAGCCTCAGAATCATAGCCATAGCTTCATCAGCTGCTGACGCTGAAGCTGCTCTTTCTTCCTCCAGTTCCACCACTAAAGCAGCTTTGGCTACTCTCTCTTCCTCAACAGCTTCTTCCAACAACCTCACTTTATCCATCAATTCCAAGTATTTATCTTTATCAAACGAATTCTTCTCTTCTTGGTCTTGTACTTGATGATGCAAAAGGCTTGGTCTAGTGGTAGCTAGCTTCTGGATTCCGAGTATGATTCTGAATGGCCAATCAAAGAGAAGTTTTTGGATGCAGAGATCACTGTATTGGTACCCAAGAACTCCAGAACAGAGACAAGGCAAATACAGTAGCAACTTATATGTAATAAAGACGAAAGCCGATACACAAAGAAGACAATAAGCAAATGCTAATTCCATAAAAGCAACCAAAATTCCATAAAACGTCAACCTATAACTTTCCGGGTAGACCATTTTTTTTTTTTTTTTTTTTTTTTTTTTTATTGTGGTTGCTCTCAATCAATCAATATATACACTCTGAAGTCCACAGAATGTAAAACCTTTGCCAAAAATCTGGAGATCTGCTGTGAATAGAGATCTATATCAATAAAATCAAGAAAATCAAGAAAATCAAGAAAAGGGGTAAGCTCGTATAGACTAGGATAGATATTTCAAGAAGAGTTATGAAACCTTAAACAAGATTTGAAATCTGATAACATGGAAGGTGATTTTTATGAACTCTAAGACAATATTTATGTAGCCAAAAGACAAATTCATAAAGTACGTTCAAAGACAAGATTTATCCAAGAAAAGCTGAAAAGAAACATCTTTCAAGGAAACTTAGATTGTAAAAGCAAAAACAAAACAATTTGGAAAACGAAATCACTAATGAAACCCTAACGAAGAAAAAAACTTTTTTACAAAGTCAATAATTAATTGCGTAGTTCGAAGAAAAAGTCAAGAACATAAAATAGACAAAGAGAAAAAAGAGAAAAAGAAAAAGAGAAGAGGATAGAGATGGAGCTGAGGTCAAGAGTATAAACACCTGAGAAGTCTAAGGAGGAAAAAAGAGCAAGGAGCTTCGGAGTTCGGACAGAGAATCTTGGGTTTGTTGTTGTTTAGTTTTCATAATTAAACAAAAAATGAAGAAAAAAAAAAAAAAAGAGTCGGTAATAATTTTGTCGCTTAGTTCACAAGTTCTCCAGATAATCAAAATGAGATGGATCCACGTGACAAAACAAATTGGGTAGCTAGACCTAAGTAGCTTAAACAGATGGAATAGTGGCAACAGATCTAGGCTTGGGCAATAGAGTGCATTATCTACTATTTTGGCTTCCCAGTGAATGGAGAGGGCAATAGCAAGCGGTTTGGGACCGTTCAGTTATTAACTGGTTTAACTTTAAACATAGCAATTACGGTTTCAAGCGTTATTTAGTATTTTAATAGGCGGGTTTAGATGTTGATTAGTTCTCTCACTATTATCTTCAAACATAATGTTTGGAGATGATAGCAGTTAGTAGCAACTGGAACCAATAAAAAAAATCATTCTATAGCATTTGAAACTGTAACCACCCACTTCCACAAACATTCATAATCACAATCGCAAATGTTATGTTTAAACCTGTTAGGCACTTAGCGATCGTTGAAAACGAGTTCGTTTGCGAGAGATTTACAACTGGTCAATGAACGAATCGGTTAAACCAAAGTTTACCAAAATAATGTAATATATAATTGTGAAAAAGTATTAAAAAGAAACCAAAACTATATTATGAAGAAGTACAAATTTTCTAAACATGATTAATAATTAAAAACCATAAATAAAATATAATTACTAAATAATTATTTAAATATTATATTTTATAATGAAACACAAATAATTATATTTATTTGAATATTAAAGGTAGAGAATGATTATTTGAGAATTAGCATGAATATATATAGGATTTGATAATATATATTTTAATTTGTAGATTTTCCTTTTTCAGTTTCTTTTCTTTTTGAAACTAAAAGCAACTACAAACGCTTGCGGGAAGGAGATTTTAAAATCCACCTATTTCGAGTGGTCTGAAGTGGTATAAATTGATGTCTACGAATAATAACAACTACAACCTCCCGCTAACAACTGCTATCACTAGCAAATACAGCGTTTGCGCTATGTTGCGGTTGGTAGTGATTGTAACTAATTAAAGATATTTCTTTCTACTACTCCGAGTCACCCGGAATCGCTAAATTCCAAAAAATCTTTTCCACAACCGTTTGTGTTTCCGGCCGTTAGCGAATGTTTAAAAAAGGCAAGAAAAAAATCACATAATAACAAATATAAAATATATTATAAAACTGTATATATATTCACATTAATTCTCAAACACTAACAATTCTCTTTAAATTTTCCAACTTAAAATTTCCAATATGAATAGTTATTTGTGTTTCATCATAAAAATTTGTTTGTTTCTTTTTTTTGAAAAATTATTTATAGAGTCTCTTTCGCAATTATGTTAAATTTTTTATACTTCCTCTATCCCATTATATAAAAATTTTTAGCTAAAGAAATAATAAATATTATCTTATTTATAAAAATTCAACCAATAGAAAAACATACTGCAGTATTTTAATAATCATAAACTATTAAATTATATAATTGTACATTGAATTTTTTAAAAAGATTTGATTAAATGGAACAAATAAAAAACTTGAAAATTGTTATAAACGTACGAAGGGAGTATATTTTCATATATATTGTTTCGGTCTTTTATACTTTTTTATAATTATATATTACATTTGTTTTTGTATTTTTTGTCTAACTCCTATCGCACGAGTTGATCAACCAATCATAAATCTCCCATAAACGCACTCGTTTTTAACTGCTAAACCAGTTTTTTAAAAACGTTTAACAGTGCTTAAAACAGAAATTGTCCGCTTCTACAACTCCTACAACCACAATCATAAACGCTACGTTTAAACCAGTCATGCCCTAAGTCACCACCATTCAACACTTCATGACATATGTGGTTAGTAACTAAATAATAGTAATGAATAAAAGTCGATTATAGGCTGTTCATTAATTTACCAAGTAAATTGTTGGACCTTAGATGAAAAAGAAAAATATTGTCATATCAATGGTGTGGTTCAAGCTTTTATGTACAAATATCACGACATTTCAATGCCTAAACCAAATTTACATGATCATCACCAGAACAAAACAAAACACATCTATTTTTTTTTCTCCCAAGCACGAACATCAAGACGCCGCTACCATCTAAACTCTACGACGTCTGTAGAGCTCCTGTTCGCTGGCGTCAGGGTATCTCGACCCTAGCTCCCTTTCTTTGGTTCCTTTGCTCTCTTACATTTACTTTTCAGTCTTCTTTTTCCCTTTTTTCCCCTTTTGCAACCTACCCAAAGGTTCTCAAATCAACCAGATCCAGGCAAAATCTTGCTCATCACTAGATATAGAAGAGGGTGAAGACTGGTGAGCTCGATTCTCTATTCCCTTGGCTCAGCCTCACCGCCAGTGGAAATCAAGTCCTTTGTCCCTTTAAATCTCGATCCAGAATGCGAATCGCCTCTGCAAAACCCTATCCCCCATCGTCACCTGAGCCGTGTCAGGCAGAAACGGTGACGACGGTTGGTAATGAAACCTCCAGAGAAGTGATCTTTCTCTGTTATTGGACTACCTTCTCAAGTACATGTCATCCTCTGAGCTTGGCAGATCAGTATATGCTTTCATTTGAGACGCTAAAGTTTCTTTCAATCTCTCCGGTCAGCCTCCGTGCGCATCTATTCTCATTGTCATCCACACTAATCCTGAGACAAATGTAGATGAACCTTAGATCTGATATCAGCCTGCTTTCTTTCCAAAGGGTTCCCAAAGCCCAGGTTTTCTTCTAGCCTTCTGCTATTTTGTCGACATTGTCTAGCTTATTTGGTTGCCCTTGGTGTTCGAAGACTGCATTTGAGAACCCATCTAGCTATATTGTTTTGGATGTACAAAGGTTATGTTGGAACCATGGTTATTGCTCATCTTGTGACATTGTTTGTGATCTCAAAACTGGAATTTTCAAGGCTTATTCAACCCACTCCATCTAACGATTCTAGTCCTCAAACAAAAACCACCAACCAAATCTTTTTTGTGTTACCAACAACACATGACCAAGCATGATCCGTACCTTTCATCGTTAAACCGACTACATCTTTTGTGTGGTGTTCTTAATCTCTGAAATGACCCGACCTTTTTTTTATAATAAATAATAAATATAATATAATAAATAAACTACAACTAGTGCTCCCATACCCACTAGCAAATCACAATCACAACCAACAGCAGAATAACAATACCAATAAATATCCAATAATAACCAATATTATAACATAAACCATATCCAATAACCAATCTTCAGAAGACATGAAACCATCATCCTAGCAATGTTTCTAATGACTCAACTCTAGCAACCTAGCAATACCAACAGCAGAATAGCCAATATTATAACATAAACCATATCCAATAATAACCAATATTATAACATAAACCAAATCCAATAACCAATCTTCAGAAGACATGAAACCATCAATCTAGCAATGTTTCTAATGACTCAACTCTAGCAACCTCCCATACCCACTAGCAAATCACAATCACAACCAACAACAGAATAACAATACCAATAAATATCCAATAATAACCAATATTATAACATAAACCATATCCAATAACCAATCTTCAGAAGACATGAAACCATCAACCTAGCAATGTTTCTAATGACTCAAATCTAGCAACCTAGCAATACCAGACAACATCCAATCAAGTCTCTAGAACATCCTCCTCTTCATTGTCTTGATTCCACGATCACACTTTGCCTTTACCTGCACCACAAACACATATTGCAATGCATGAGTATTTTATAAACACTCAGCAAAGCAATCCTCCCATCTACTGGGCTATACACACAAGCAATAGAGTCATCTCTAACCATCAAACAACAATCAACAATAACAAACCAGGACTCTGCATCGACCGACACCAACATGCATCGACCGATACCACATGGGGATTCATCGACCGACACGGAAGCTGCATCGACCGACACCCAATCTGCATCGACCGACGCATGCTCTACATAACACGAAAACCCTAGAGTTTTACGCGCCATCCCCGCACTTGCATCGACTGATGCAAGATATGCATCGACTGATGCAAGATATGCATCGACCGATGCAAGATATGCATCGACCGATGCAAAATATGCATCGACCGATGCAAGATATGCATCGACCGATGAAATGCCGAGAATCGTGTTTTCCCCAAAGCTTCTCGCCGGATCTTCGTTCCTACAACCACAAAACTCGATCCCAAGCCACAAGAAAGCTTCCTACCGTCCAAAGTAACGATCTAACAAGTCTAACATCACACAACAAGCAGATTAAAGAGTTCTCTAGCTTAGATAAGCCATGGTCCTGCACTTACCTTTGCCACAGAAGAAATCCGACCAAAACACAGGAAGAAAACGTTCCTAGGACGCTCGTACAACGATCCCAGCTAGAGATCTCTACAGAAACAGCCTCCAACTCCAAGAAATCACCAAGAACACTCAAGAACACCAAGAACTCTTCTCTTTCTCTTATTTTCTCTCAAAAACGGCTAAAGTCGCCGAATGAGACAAAAAGTCGACTTAAGGGTATTCCCTAACCCAAAACGCAGCGTTTAACTTAAGTCAAAATGCAAAAAAATTGAACCTGCATCGACCGATGCAATCCCCAAACCGGAATTTTGGTTCACTGATGTTACAATTCTCCCCCACCGATCTAGATTCGTCCTCGAATCTCGAACAACCATCAGCCAAGGACTCCCGTGCAACCGTCTCCATGGCCCACCCTCCTCCGACCGATCTACAGAAGGTCACCTCTAGGCAATAGTCTCACGCTCTAGGCGTCATTTGCTCTCGACTTTTGGACTTTCTTTTACTCATAGGCCTAAACCTTGAGTTTTTATTGGCTCCTCATCAGACCTAAGTCTGCATCCCATAATGTTGGCTCCTCATCGGGCCTAAGCCCGCATGCCATAATATATAAGGAAAATCCAATACTCGTCTCTCGGGTTGCCACCCTACAGCGCACCCCCAGATCGTCATCTGAAGTCGATATACCAACCATACTCCCAACCCACCAAGTCTCAGAATATGGCAGTACTAGGAGAACCGAAGTTCCCCAAGAGTCGCGAGCAAACAATTCTGAACACGTCTAAGTCCTATCCATAACCAGGTTTCCTTCCCGTGGCTCGCGTAAAACATCGCAATTTTCTACCAACCACATATCCCCTCACTGGAATACCTCATGACCACACAAGGATCATATACATGCCACAAGGGCCGCCACAAAGGCCAACAAATGTCCTAAACAGGACCGCCACCAAGGCCAAACAAATGTCCTAACCAGGACCGCAACCAAGGCCAAGTAAATGTCTTAAACAGGACCGCCACCAAGGCCAAACAAATGTCCTCAACAGGACCGCCACCAAGGCCACTTCTCCCGAAGGACCGTCACAAAGACCACTTGCCCCAAAGGACCGCCACTAAGGCCACTCGTCCCAAAGGACCGCCACCAAGGCCACTCATCCCGAAGGGCCGTCACAAAGACCATACATTCCAAAGGATCGCCTCAATAGGCACATTGGCTAAACAGCCCGCCACAAAGGCCACACAATTGGCTAAACAGTCCGCCACAAAGGTCACACAACTGGCTAAAACAGCCCACCACAAAGGCCACACAACGTCTCAAAAGACCGCCACACACGGCACACTAACTCAAAAGTCCGCCAAAAAGGCCACTCGAGCCCCTCCAAGGCTCACAACCGCTAAAAATGGACAAATTCTAACTCCCATAAAACTTTCCATTTTTAGACTTTCCACTTATGGAAACTTTCCATATTTAGAAACTTCTATTTCAGGAAACTTTCCTCCAAAAACCCCGCCTCACGGAAACTTCGTACCCGAGCACCACCTCATCTTGTTACTGAGTCGCACAACCAACCACCCCAAGCGACCGAGTAACAAGAGAGATGGGCTGGAATACTCCATTCCCGCTCCAGCCACGGATTACAGAGGGGACCAGGCTAGACAAGCTCAAGTCGCGGCTTGCTTCTCATACCACTTCTTAAACCTTGCCTTCATCCTCGCCTCTGGCTCTCAAGTCTGCTTCTCAACACCATCACAGTCCCATAGGACTCTCATTAAAGGAACCTTCTTCTTCCGAAGTTCCTTGACTCTCCTCTCGAGAACCCTCACTGGTCTCGCCTCTAACGTCATGTTAGGCTGAATATCCTCAAGAATCTTAGCCAACAACTGATCATCCCCGTGGAGACACTTCCGCAACATCAACACATGGAAAACCTCGTGGAACGCACGCATAACCTCTGGCAGCTCCAGCCTATATGCTACCGGTTCCACCCGCTCAATCACTCTGAACGGACCCATATACCTCGAACTCAACTTAGTCTCTGTCAATGACCTGTTTGGACCCCGCAACATGGCCATCTTGAGGTACACTCTGTCTCTCACCTGAAACTCAACTTCTTTCCTCTTCTTATCAGCATAACTCCTCTGCCTATCCTGGGCTTCCTTCATGTTCAGCTTGAGAACCCGAATCTTTTCTGAGGTCTCCTGAACAAAACTAGCACCATATATGCTTCTCTCCCCCACCTGAGTCCAACACAACGGTGTACGACACGGCCTCCAATACAAAGCCTCATAAGGAGCCATCCCAATACTTGCCTGATAACTGTTGTTATAGGCAAACTCTGCCAAACACAAGTGTTCCACCCAATGCCCACCCCAATCCAACACACTCATCCTCAGCAAATCCTCCAACGTCTGGATCGTCCTCTCTAACTGTCCATCTGTCTGTGGATGTTAAGCTGTACTCATATGCACCTTAGTGTCCATCTCTACCTGGAATGCCCTCCAGAACACCGAAGTGAACTTAGGATCCCTATCAGACACAATACTCGCTGGCACCCCATGCAACCTGACTATCTCCTTCACAAATTTCTTAGCTAAGACCGCTGCTCCATCAGTCTTCTTGATAGCTAGAAAATGTGCCGACTTAGTCAACCGGTCCACAATGACCCAAATAGCATCAAAAGTCTGAGACACTGGCAATCCTACCACGAAATCCATCGTGATCATATCCCACTTCCACTCTGGAATGGGAAGACTCTTTAGTAACCCGCCCGGAACCTGATGCTCAGCCTTCACTAGCTGACACACATCACACCTCGAGACCCAACTAGCCACATCCTTCTTCATCCCGACCCAATGTTAGTACCTCTTGAGGTCACGGTACATCTTAGTCGCTCCTGGATGAATAGAAAACTTGCTCGAATGAGCCCCTCTTAGGATCTTCTGCCTCAACCCCTCATCCTTGGGCACACAAATCCGCCCGTGCACCAAAATAATATCATTAGTTGAGACCTGATACTCTGTATCCACAGCCTTAGAGGCAATCACCAGTCCCAAATCCTTCTCCTGAGCCAACCGCACCCTACTCAGAAGGTCTGCTCTGTCAGCCACCTCCAAACCCAATGGCTCCTGAGAAATAACACACAAACTCAAAGCACTGATCTCTCCTACTAGAGTCTCCATCTCCTGCTCCTGAGCCGAAGCTACCCTCTTCCGACTCTGAGCATCTGCAACCAAGTTAGCCTTACCAGTGTGATAAGCTATCTCCAAATCATAATCCGCCACAAGCTCCATCCACCGCCCCTGCCTCAAATTCAACTCAGGCAGAGTGAATATATACTTCAGGGTCTTATGATCTGTAAACATCTGCACTTTTGCACCATCAAGATAGGATCTCCAAATCTTCAGGGCAAAAACCACAGCAGCCATCTCCAAGTCATGAGTAGGATAGTTGTCTTCATGCTTCCGCAACTGCCGTGAAGCGTAGGCAATCACCTTCCCAAGCTGCATCACACACCCCAAACCAACTCTGGATGCATCAATATAAACCACATAGGGTTCTCCCTGCTCTGGCACAACCAACACTGGCGTAGTAGTCAACATCTCCTTAAGGCTTGCAAAGCCCACCTCACACTCCTGTGATCAGACAAAAGGAACATCCTTCCCTGTTAACTTAGTCATAGGACGTGCTCTGCTTGCAAAGCCCTGCACAAATCTTCTGTAATACCCTGCCAACCCAAGGAAACTCCTGATCTCCGTGGCATTCTGCGGTCTAGGCCAATCTCTGATAGCCTGAATCTTCTCTGGATCTACAGAAACCCCATTTGCAGAAACAATGTGACCCAGATAACCCATCTCACGCTGCCAGAAACTACACTTGCTCAACTTAGCAAACAACTTCTGCTCCCGCAGCTTCTCCATAACTCTCATCAAATGCATTGCATGCTCCTCAGGACTCTTAGAACAGACCAGGATATTGTCGATGAAGATGATGACAGACACATCCATAAACTCCTGAAACACGCTGTTCATCAACCTCATAAACGTTGTTGGCGCGTTAGTCAACCCAAAAGGCATCACCACAATCTCTTAATGCCCATACCTCGTCCTGAATGCAGTCTTCCTCACATCCGCCTCATTTATTGGTATCTGATGATAACCCGATGCCAGATCTACCTTGGAGAACCAAGTAGCACCCCTCAAATGATCCAACAACTCATCGATCCTGGGAAGGGGGTACTTGTTCTTCACAGTGACCCGGTTAAAACCCCGGTAATGAATACACAACCGGAAACTCCCATCCTTCTTCTTAAAAAATAACAGCGGCGCTCCCCACGGTGATACACTAGGACGGATGAATCCTTACTCAACAAATCCTCTAGCTGCTTCTTCAGCTCTGCCATCTCCGCTGGAGCCATTCTGTAAGGAGCCTTGGATAACGGCGTTGTCCCCGGTTCCAGCTCAATAGTAAAAGGATCTGACCGTGATGGTGGTAATCCCTGCAATGACTGAAACACATCCTCAAACTCCTCCACTACCAGAATACCGCTAACCGTAGACTTCCCCACTGACTCCAGCATCAAAATAGTAACCAAATAAGCCTCACGGCCCTTCTCGATCATCTTCCCTGCATGAATGGCCGAGATCACGAGACTCCCCGAAGTCGATCTAACTCCCCCAAAAACCAACTTCCCTCCAGGACGCTCAAACTCCACTCTACCCCGATAGCAATCCAAATGCACCTTATGCCGACGCAACCAATCCATCCCGAGAATAACATCATACAACTCCACCGGAATGATAAGCAATTCCGCAGGCCACGACTCTCCTGCAACCTGAATATTAACTTCCTTTGCCCGACCAATAACCCTCAGAAACTTTCCTTCCGCAACTCTGACAACTCCTGCACTCTCCCCGCGATCTCCCCTGATATCAGCACTCTCTGCGCACTCCGGAGTAATGAAGCTATGAGTAGCTCCAGAATCAAACATAACATGAGACTTAAACCCGCCCACCAACAAGGTCCCTACACAAATCTCATGTGTTGAGAACCTAATACTTTATCACAGGAAAAATATAAAAT
Organism: Camelina laxa; assembly: GCA_024034495.1. NCBI lineage: Eukaryota > Viridiplantae > Streptophyta > Magnoliopsida > Brassicales > Brassicaceae > Camelina > Camelina laxa. Next base: position 25,394,386 of record CM043880.1, on the reverse strand, counting down.
CTGAACTACAGAAATCCACAAGGTTAAGTACCAGAAATTATACATGTGATCGCTCCGGCACTGGTTCCACCAGGCTCGACCGTCGTGTAAGCCCGTGGCGCCTGCTCAATCCGTGCCACCTGCTGCCCTCCCGGCTGCACCTGCTGCCACGCTGCCACTGCTACCGGCTGCAACTTGGGACAAAAGGGCCTGATGTGCACTGGCTCCCTGCAATGATAGCATACACGAGCCGCTGTCGTCGGAGCACTCCTCTTGGGACAACTAGCAACCTTTTGATCCTTGCTCCCACACCCGAAGCAACTCGCACCACTCGGTCTCTGCATAGTATCCCACCTCCTCTTGGTTCCCTGCGCAGGCTTGCCGCCCTTGCTAGAACCTCCATGCTGCTGAGCCCTACTAGGCTGAACTGCTGGACTAACCGCCAGTGACTGTGCTTGGATGTCCTCCACGATCTCAGCTGCAGCCTCAACCAGCTCTGCACGCGAAGCATATTTCCGTCCCCTGCAGTAAACCCTCAAGTCATCACGAAGAGCCCTCATAAACCTCCTGATCTGGGCCTCCTCAGACTCCATAGCCCGACCCCCATAACACAGAAGTCGACTAAACTCCAAATCCAGCTCCCGCACTGACCGTGTCCCCTGAGACAACTGCAAGAACTGCCCCTCCATACGGTCCAAAGCCTCTCTCGAAAAGTACTTGCGGTTGAACTCCTGCACGAAGTCAGCCCAAGTCATCTCCCGCTGCACCCTCCTAGCAGCCACTAAAATCCACCACACTGAGCATCACCAGTCAAATGGTGAACCCCTATGTCCACCCAAAACTCCTGAGGACATCTCAGAGTCTGGAAGTTACGTTCCACACTCGCCCTCCACGCATCTGCAATAGTAGGATCTCTTCCACCAGAAAACCGTGCAGTCTCAAGAAGACGCATCTCCCTCAACATAGACACATACCGAGAATGCGCTCCCCCATCCACAGCCACTGGCTACCGCTCCTCCGCCACCACTGGTGGCACTACAGGAACCTGAGCCGGTGCCATAGGTGGCAACCGCCAACACCCGTGCTAACAAGCCCGCAATATCCACACCAAGAACTCCACCCACTGGGGCTCCCACACCCGGGACCCTAGCATCACCGAGCACTAGAGCATCAACACCGCCCCCTCCGGCCACACTCATGGAATCCTCCTTGACACCCTGCGAATCGCCAACACCCTCAGCTGTCAGACTCTGGTCCTCGGTCTCACTAACCACTGGGACTCTGCCCCTACCACGACCACGTCCGCGTCCACGACCACGTCTGCGTCCACGACCATGACCAGCAACAGCACCATCTCTAGCCATCTGCACTACCATGAACAGAAGACTAAGCAAACAATTACTAATAAAACACAGAAACATAAACTCACCGTGGAATCACACAGTCGGCTCGAAGAGGATATTCTAGGACTCCATGCCACACACAATTGACTAACTCACATAATCAATCAAAGCATGCAAATCCCAAACATCTACATCACAAAGCCTAGTGAACCCAAACCTAGAACCGTAAGGGCTCTGATACCAAACTAAAACGACCCGACCTTTTTTTTTTTTATAATAAATAAACTACAACTAGTGGTCCCATACCCACTAGCCACCTAATCACAATCACAACCAACAACGGAATAACAATACCAATAAATATCCAATAATAACCAATATTATAACATAAACCATATCCAATAACCAATCTTCAGAAGACATGAAACCAGCAACCTAACAATGTTTCTAATGATTCAACTCTAGCAACCTAGCAATGCCAAACAACATCCAATCGAGTCTCTAGAACATCCTGCTCTTCATTGCCTTGATTCCACGATCACACTTTGCCTTTACCTGCACCACAAACACATATTGCAATGCATGAGTATTTTATAAACACTATGTAAGGCAATCCTCCCATCTACTGGGTTATACACACAAGCAATAGAGTCATCTCTAACCACCAAACAACAATCAACAATAACAAACCACGACTCTGCATCGTCCGACACCAACATGCATCGACCGATATCACATGGGGATGCATCAACCGACACGGAAGCTGCATCGACCGATGCAAGTTACACATGCATCAACCGATACCCAATCTGCATCGACCGGCGCATGCTCGACATAACACGAAAACCCTAGAGTTTTACGCGCCATCCTCGCACTTGCATTGACTGACGCAAGATATGCATCGACCGATGCAATGCCGAGCATCGTGTTTTCCCCAAATCTTCTCGCCGGATCTTCGTTCCTACAACCACAAAACTCGATCCCAAGCCACAAGAAAGCTTCCTAACATCCAAAGTAACGATCTAACAAGTCTAACATCACACATCAAGCATATTAAAGAGTTCTCTAGCTTAGATAAGCCATGGTCCTGCACTTACCTTTGCCATAGAAGAAATCCGACCAAAACATAGGAAGAAAACGTTCCTAGGACGCTTCTACAACGATCCCAGCTACAGATCTCTACAGAAACAGCCTCCAACTCCAAGAAATCACCAAGAACACTCAAGAATACCAAGAACTCTTCTCTTTCTCTTCTTTTCTCTCAAAAATGGCTAAACTCGCTGAATGAGACAAAAAGTCGACTTAAGGGTTTTCCCTAACCCAAAACACAGCGTTTAACTTAAGTCAAAACGCAGAAAAATTGAACCTGCATTGACCGATGCACCATCTGCATCGACCAATGCAATCCCCAAACCGGGATTCCGGTTCACGGATGTTACAATCTCTTTGACAAAGGACGCCAAATGAAAAAGAACCCACCTTTATTGTTACAGTTTCTCGTTTATCTTTTGCAACTTCTAGTATTTGCTTCCTATGAATGGTCTGTTTGTAAAGGCTTGCAGCTCTCTAGTCTATTGCCTTGGACTCCAATGCGTGCATCTGACGATGCTAAGCCATCTTCACCACCGAGCTGTAGCCCATCGTATCATTGCAACTGCATTGATTCTGTTAATGCTCCTCACTCTGGTGAGATATTTGGCTTCGATTCCTTCATTAACGCCACCATTTCTGTAACATCCGTGAACCAAAACACTGGTTTAGGGGATGCATCGGTCGATGCAGTAGGTGCATCGGTCAATGCAGTAGGTGCATCGGTCGATGCAAGTCCGGTTTTGTGCGTTTTGACTTAAGTGAAACGCTGCGTTTTGGGCAAAGGGAAAAGAAAAACCCTTAAGTCGATTCTTTTGTCTCATTAGTCGACTTTGGCCGCTTTTGAGAGAAACAAAAGAGAGAAAGAGTGTTCTTGGTGTTCTTGGTGATTTCTGTGGATTTGTGGTGTTTTCTGGTGAGATTCGAGGCTTAGAACGTTGTAGGAGCTTGCTAGGAGAGTGTTCTTGATTGTTTGAGGTTCAGAATCGTCTTGGAAAAGGTAAGTGCAGAACCATGGCTTATCTAAGCTAGAGATCTCTCTGATTTGCTTGTTTTGTGTTGTTAGGCTTGTTAGATTGGTATTTGGGACGATTGGAAGCTTTCTTGTGGCTTGGGATTGTGTTTTGTGGTTACAGGAACAAAAATCCGGCAAGAAGCTTCGGGGGAAAACGATGTTCGACATGTGCATCGGTCGATGCACTTTGTGCGTCGGTCGATGCAAATACGAGGACGGCGCGTAAAACCTAGGTTATTCGTGTTATGTCGAGCATGCGTCGGTCGTTGCTGTGAGGGTGTCGGTCGATGCAAGTGTAGCTTGTATCGGTCAATGCAATCTTGCGTCGGTCGATGCAACCCCCTTTGGTGTCGGTCAATGCCTGCTTGGTGTCGATCGATGCAGAGTCCTGGTTTGTTATTGTTGATTGTTGACTGTTGGTTGATGGTTAGAGATGTCGCTATTGCTTGTGTGTATAACCCAGTAGATGGGAGGATTGCCTTACTGAGTGTTTATTAAATACTCATGCATTGCAATTTGTGTTTGTGGTGCACGTAAAGGCAAAGTGTGATCGTGGAATCCAGGCAATGAAGAGGAGGATGTTCTAGGGACTCGATTGGATGTTGTCTGACATTACTAGGTTGCTAGAGTTGGGTCATTAGAAACATTGCTAGGTTGCAGGTTCTATGATTCCTGTTGGCTGAATTCTGGTTATTGTTTATGTTATAATTATTGGATATTTATTGAATATTCGTTTGGTTATTGATTGTGATTGTGGTTAGGTGGCTAGTGGGTATGGGACCACTAGTTGTAGTTTATTTATTATTATTATTATTATTTTTTTAAAAAAATAGGTCGGATCGTTTCAGTTTCTGTTGACAATGGCTACTTTGTCATCCGTCAATTCCATCAAGGATGATCAGTCAAGCAACTTTGAGCTCACAAGTTTCAAGTTGCTTCTAAGCGATTGTTTCAAAGCTCTCATGGGCTTTTGCTTGTTGTATTCTATCCTTTTATCTTTGGCTTTAGGGAAAGCTTTGTTTTGTTATCTTTTAAACTTTGGGGAGTTTGATATCCCTCCTTGTTCTGGTTTGGTTTGAATGAAGTTATCGGTTAAAAAAACAATTGGAAGAACTGTTGAAAAGGAATGGTTTTGATTGGTTTGTGGATTTGTTCTGATTTTTTTCAATCATAGAAAATGGTTTTGATTTTGTAAAATAATACTGTAATATATAGTAAAAGAAAGAAAAGTAGTTGTTGTGTAGATGATCATGGAGGTATGGGAAAGCAGTTAGAAAAGTTATATATGATTTTTTCTCGTCAGATAAATATTTTGTTTTTTTTTTCTTTTTTAGGGAAATTCTTTTTCCATTTTTTACTCCACGATCATATTTAATTTTTTTTTTTTTTTTTTTGGTTTTAAGTTTCGTTTTGCTAACATGTCAAGTTTTTATTGGTATAGTGACTTGTGCTTTATCTTCGAATCTAGGCAATGAAGAGGAGGATATTCTAAGGACTCGATTGGATGTTGTCTGGCATTGCTAGGTTGCTAGAGTTGGGTCATTAGAATTATTGCTAGTTTGCTGGTTCTACGATTCCTGTTGGCTGAATTCTGGTTATTGTTTATGTTATAATTATTAGATATTTATTGAATATTGGTTTGGTTATTTCCACTGTTGATTATGATTGTGGTTAGGTGGCTAGTGGGTATGGGACCACCAGTTATAGTTTATTTATTATTATTATTATTTAAAAAAAAATATGGGTCGGATCGTTTCAGTTTCTGTTGTCCATGGCTACTTTGTCATCCGTCAATTCCATCAAGGATGATCACTCAAGCAACTTTGAACTCACAGATTTCAAGTTGCTTCTAAGCGATTGTTTCAAAGCTCTCATGGGCTTTTGCTTGTTGTATTCTATCTTTTTATCTTTGGCTTTAGGGAAAGCTTTGTTTTGTTATCTTTTAAACTTTGGGGAGTTTGATATCCCTCCTTGTTCTGATTTGGTTTGAATGAAGTCATCGGTTAAAAAAACAAGAAAAACCATAATTTACATGATAGTAATTCTTATCGGATTCAGTACAGCTATCATTTATCCTATAATGCACAAGTCACTGTACCAATAAAAACTTGACATGTTAGCAAAACGAAACTTAAAACCAAAAAAAAAAAAAAATTAAAAATGATTGTGGAGTAAAAAATGGAAAAAGAATTTCCCTAAAAAAAGAAAAAACAAAATATTTATCTGACGAGAAAAAATCGTATATAACTTTTCTAACTGCTTTCCCATACTTCCATGATCATCTACACAACAACTACTTTTCTTTCTTTTACTATATATTACAGTATTATTTTACAAAATCAAAACCATTTTCTATGATTGAAAAAAATCAGAACAAATCCACAAACCAATCAAAACCATTCCTTTTCAACAGTTCTTCCAAGGAGATCTTTATTCCTCTCCTCTCGCATGACATGAGTGCAACCTTAAGACGACATGAAGGTCAATTTCCCTAACCAGCCATTCTTACAAGATAAAAACATCCAACTATCCAGTTCTTCTTTCTTCGTCTTCGAAAGTCCAGTTAGATACATGTCTCTCTTCTCTCTTAAATATATGTTATTGTTTTTTTTCAAGTTTTGAAAGAATTTCACATCTATACTATTAAAAAGGAAGCATTTTTTCAAGGCCAAAATAAAACATTAGAAATGTAAGACATCTGTATAAATAATAAAGCATACAAAATAAGAAGAACATCCAAATAATTATCAATGTGATAACGTGCGGATCCTTCTCTCACCCAGGTTTAATTAATTCGGATATAGTATAGATGTGTTGGATTCAGATTAATTAAACGTATAAACAAACAAAATCTCTTTTACAATAAAAGCTCGGCATTTGAATTAGTTGGTTACACGTCTGGCCCAAACGAATAATATTCAAAAACCATTAACTCGAGGCCTAATAAATACAGTGGTTCAATAAATCAAAATCTTTCCAAACAAAACATAATTCTTTAAATAAGAAATGTTAACTACTACTATAATTACTAATATATTGTATACCTTAAAAAAAACGAATACCAATAATAATGGAAAACAAATCTATATTTATGTCTTCATACTCACGCAAATTAAGCCTTTAATACTCACGCAAATTAAGTCTTTAATAATTATGTAAAATAAAAAATTAGCAAAATTTAGTATATCAATAATGTTGAAAAAAGGAACCTATCATTATGTCCCAGTCACAAATTAAGGCAATTCTAAATGAAACATGATAGCAAATGATATTTGAAATTATCAGATATACGGTTTCCAAAACTAACAAGAAAATATTACACAAAATAACTCTTACTTACCATTATTGTTTACTCATTTACTCGCAAATTAAGTGAAGGTAAAAAACTATCAAGAATTACCACTTCATATAGAAAATGGCAGCAAGTAATGGAATCACGAGTCTTGCTAACATAAAGTATTTCAAGTCGAGTTGGAAGATCCAAGTGCGGATCGTTCATTTGTGGAGACAATATACGATTTACACTGGAGAAACCTTAGAAATGATCTTAGCAGATGTCGAGGTGAGCTTCTATTCATAAAAATAAATATTTTATCTATCTACTTATATTTGTTAAACCCATATATGAATAAGTGACTAATAATAAATTATTTTGTGACTATAGGGAACTCTAATCTATGCCACTGTTAAAAAAAATCATGTTAACAAGTTTCACATAATGATAGTTGCTGGACAGTGGAGGTTTGTGGAGAATTTTGAGATGTCTAAGTCTATGGGGAAGTAAATGGCAAAAAAACATGCTTTCAAGATGTCCTTTACTAACACAACAATCATAAGCTGATCTCCTTCGCTCTCGACTGATTGGTATTTGGACCTGCAGAGCTTTGAAGACATAACTGCTGAAGATGGTCTCAATGAAAACATCTTAATCGGTATATTAGTTTCATAACAGTTTGTAAATAATTATTTCGATATATATCAAAATATTATTTTAACAATGGGAAGGTTTCTAAGAGATTGGAGGTGGAGCTACGGGACACAAGGTAAAGGATAAATTATTTATAACATTATATATATATATATATTGATATAGGAAGAAGTATATTACATGAAACCGAATTGTTTAAGGTGTTGACTTGTAACATCCGTGTTCCGGGAATAGAGTTTGAGTTATGTTGAGTAAACCAAATAGTAGATTTTAATTAATTTTCGTTTAATTAAATCTTGGTTTAATCTAATTAAAGCAAAAACCCTTAATCTCTTTCTCAAAGTCACGCCTCCTCTCATCTTTTTGTGTTTTGGTCGACATTTTCATCAGAGGGATGGAGAGAAAGAGAGATAAACCTTGGTTATTTGGTGTAAAGGAGAAAGAGAATGAGATCAAGCCTTTTTCTTAGAGTTAAGAGAGAAACAGAACTGTCAGACTTTGGGGGAAGGAGGATCCGACTGGTCAAATCGTTTCGAAAGGTACTGATTTTTGGTAGGGTTATAGATAAGAGATTTTCGTACAATCTCCTTTTTACAGAAGTGAATTTGGGTTAATATTTTAGGAGATATGGGCAGTTTCGTGGGGTGTTTCTTCTGATTCGCGGATTGAGACCAGCGGGTGTTACGGGGACGATTTTGGTTTCATCTATAATCTGATCGTGATGAAATTTTGTGGGAAGCTTCTGGACGTTTATACCTTGCTTTTCACCGGAGGGATTAGAAAGTTAACGGTTAGTTTTGATTTCGTGGTTTCACTTGTGAAGTTGTTCTTTTCTGTTTTCTTGGCAGTTTGTTTTCAATATTTGTTTGTTGTTGTGATTGGTTGTAGGAACAAGTTTGGTTGTTTTTGGATATTGGAAAGCCTCTCATTTGGTTGTATTTAGTTTTGTGAATCACTTGTTAAGGTAAGTGCAGGACCATGGCTTATCTAAGCTGGAGATTTCTCTAATCTACTTGTTTATGTGTTGTTTGGCTTGTTGATTTGTTGATTGATGATTGTTGGTTGATGGTTAGAGATGTCTCTATTGCTTGTGTGTATAGCCCAGTAGATGGGAGGATTGCCTTATTGAGTGTTTATAAAATACTCATGCATTGCAATATGTGTTTGTGGTGCAGGTAAAGGCAAAGTGTGACTGTGGAATCAAGGCAATGAAGAGGAGGATGTTCTAGTGGTTCGCTTGGTTGTCTAGCTTTTGTTAGGTTGCTAGAGTTGAGTCCTAGAATGTTGCTTAGGATTGCTGGTTCACTGGTTTATGTTGTTTGGATCATTGGTTTATGATTGAAATTATACTGGATAATATTCTATTGGTTATTATATTTATTGGTTATTGGTATTGTTATTCCGCTGTTGGTTGTGATTATGGTTAGGTGGCTAGTGAGTATGGGACCACTAGTTGTAGTTTATTTTTTTATATTATATTTATTATTTATTATTAAAAAAAAAAAGGTTGGTCGTTTCAGTTTGGTATCAGAGCCCTTACGGTTCTAAGTTTGGGTTCACTAGGTTTCTGTTGTAGATGTTTGGGATTTGCATGCTTTGATTGATTATGTGAGTTAGTAAATTGTGTGTGGCATGAAGTCCTAGAACATCCTCTTCGAGCCTTCAATGAGATTCCACGGTGAGTTATTGTTATGTTTCTTTGTGTGGTATTGATTTGTTTTCTGCTTGTTAGCCCCTGTTCTTGGAAGTGCAGTGGTTAAAGGTGTTTGAGTTGTTGGTCGTGGACGGGGACGTGGTCGTGGTCATGGTCGGGCGGGTCCCGAGGCCAGCGAGTGCGTGGTCCAGAGTTCCACGAGGAGGTACGTCAGAGGGTCGCAAGCGTATCAGGAGGGACCAGAGAGGGTTAGCCGGTGTGAATGCCGGGGGTGCTGGGAACCCAGGTGTGGGGTTGCGGCAGGTGGAGCCCAGGGTCGAGATGATCGCTTGGCGGAGCTATTGGCGTGCTGTTGGAGCGGTTACCGAGAGGGGTACCAGTGCAGGCTCCAGTTGTACCGCATGTGGCGGGGTGCAGCCGAGGGCTGCGGATGTTGAGGAGTTTCCATCTTATGTTAAGAGGATGAGTAGTTGTAGATGACCGTTATGAGATTATTCTCAAGAGGTATCGAGCCTAGAGAGGCGGATAGGTAGATATATGCAGTTGGAGCAGATATTTTTGTAGCTTGGTGGTTAATCCAGTTGGATGTTATAAGTTGAGTGGGCAGGTGTAACACTTCAATGTTATACTCAGACCACAGGAGGTACTTGTGTCGAGAGATGTTTATAGTCGTTAAGGATTGTTGCTCCTGAGGGGATGGTGATTCCCCAGAATACCGATAGCTCGAGGGGCTGAGGGCTCTGAGAGTGGCAGAGGGGATGTTGTTCTCCTGAGGGGATGAGTAGTTCCCCTGATACCGAGATCTTGAGGATTGTGGTCCAAGAGTGAGACGGTATAAGTCGAAGACGCTGGTCTGAGAGTGAGATCGGTATGACTCGAAGGTTGCGTCCTAAGAGTGAAAGAGTTGGGAGCAAGCAATGTATAGAACGTGAGTATAAACATAACGACGGAATGTAGACCTCGAGAGTGATGGTGGTTTAATCTTGGATTTTAGGATTATGTTGGCCAGTGGGCCAGGGTTTTATGACCGGAGCAGTCAAGAATGTATGGCTGATGTGCTAGGATTGAGTGGTCGGTGGTTCTGGAGTCCCGGGAAGGAGAGCTGCAGCAGATATGAGCCGGTAAGGGCATGGTTGCTAGGTACATAAGTTTCACGAGAAGCCTTCATGGCAGGATAAACTAATCGTTGCGACGATGGTGGATGAAGTTCATTGGAGATGGACATGGTTACTAGATTTAAGGTTTTGGTAAGCTTGCTGGGGGGGAAACAAGTGAAGTAGGTTAAGTTGGCGGTCTGCAAAGCATTTGATACAGTGAATCGGAATATGCAAACGTATGGTACTTGTTTGTTTTATTACGCTCGTATTGATGATTTGCTATGGAGAATAGCTAAGCGGAAAGCTAATTTTGGATTAATCTATCTTGTGGAAGTTTACCCTAAGAGACAAGTTACTAGAGGTTCTTGGACGAACAAGAGGGTTGACATTCAGGTGGCTTCGAGTTGATGTCGGCATACTTGAGTGTTTGTTTGGCAGAACTGAAGAAGCAGCTAGAGGATTTGTTGAGTAAGGGATTCAACCGTCCTAGTGTATCATTGTGGGGAGCGCCAATGTTATATGTCAAGAAGAAGGATGGGAGTTTCCGGTTGTGCATTGATTATCGAGGTTTGAACCGGGTCACTATGAAGAACAAGTACCCTCTTCCTAGGATCGATGAGTTGTTGGATCAGTTGAGGGGTGCTACTTGGTTCTCCAAGGTAGATCTGGCATCGGGTTATCATCAGATACCGATAGATGAGGCAGATGTGAGGAAGACTGCTTTCAGGACGAGATATGGGCACTATGAGTTTGTGGTGATGCCTTTTGGATTGACTAACGCGCCAGCAGCATTTATGAGATTGATGAACAGTGTGTTTCAGGAGTTTCTGGATGTATCTGTCATCATTTTCATCGACGATATCCTGGTTTATTCCAAGATTCCTGAGGAGCATGCTGTGCATTTGAGGGCAGTTATGGAGAAGCTGCGGGAGCAGAAGCTGTTTGCCAAGTTGAGCAAGTGTAGTTTTTGGCAGCGTGAGATGGGCTTTCTGGGTCACATTGTTTCTGCAGAGGGGGTTTCTGTAGATCCAGAGAAGATTCAGGCTATTAGGGATTGGCCTAGACCGCAGAATGCCATAGAGATCAGGAGTTTTCTTGGACTGGCAGGTTACTACAGGAGATTTGTGCAGGGGTTTGCAAGCAGAGCACGTCCTATGACTAAGTTGACATGGAAGGATGTTCCTTTTGTCTGGTCAGAAGAGTGTGAGGAAGGCTTTGCAAGCCTGAAGGAGATGTTGACTACTGCGCCAGTGTTGGCTTTGCCTGAGCAGGGAGAACCCTATGTGGTTTATACAGATGCATCTAGAGTTGGCTTGGGGTGTGTTCTGATGCAGCATGGGAAGGTGATTGCCTATGCATCACGGCAGTTGCGGGTGCATGAAGGCAACTATCCTACTCATGATTTGGAGATGGGTGCTGTAGTTTTTACCCTGAAGATTTGGAGATCTTATCTTTATGGTGCGAAGGTACAGGTATTTACAGATCATAAGAGTCTGAAGTATATATTCACTCAGCCTGAGTTGAATGTGAGACAGAGGCGGTGGATGGAGCTTGTGGCGGATTATGATTTGGAGATAGCCTATCATCCTGGTAAGGCTAACACGGTTGCAGATGCTCTGAGTCGGAAGAGGGTAGCTAAAAAAAAAAGAGAAGTATGTTGAGGTGGAAGTTGATATGGTCTTAGAACTCTCACATTCTCTTGAAGGTTCCGTATGTCCAATTTTAAGTATTTTTAGACACAAAATATTATTTGGGTCAGGTTTCATCTGGCTTTGGTTCACACTGCCAATTCAAACGTCATAGACCGATTATTTGAAACTCTGTAACATCCGCAAACCGAAATCCCGGTTTAGAGGTTTCATTGGTCGATGCAAGATCGGTTTAATGCGGAAGAATTTAAATTAAACGCTGCATTTTGGGTTAGGGAAAACCCTTAACTCGAGTTTTTTTGTCTCATTCGACGAGATTTGCCGTTTTTGAGAAAAAAAGAAAAGAGAGAAAATGTTTTTGAGTGTTCTTGAGGATTTTGGGAGACTTGAGGTTGTTCCTGTAGAGATCTGTAGCTGGGATCGTTGTAGGAGCTTCCTAGGAGCGTTGTTTTGCTTGTTTAAGGTTCAGAACTTCTTAGCAAAGGTGAGTGCATGACCATGACTTATCTAAGCTTGAGATTTCTCTGATCTGCTTGTTTCTGTGTTGTTTGGCTTGTTAGAACGTTATTAGAGGCTTTGTGAAGCTTTCTTTTGGCTTGGGATCGAGTTTGACGTTTGTAGGAACGAAGATCCGACGAGAAGCTTCGGGAAAAAATGATGCTCGGCATGTGGATCGGTTGATGCAATGCGAGGACGACGCGATTTGACTTAGGAACATCAGTCGATGCCATGTGGAGGTGTCGGTCAGTGCAACTAGGGTTTTTCGTGAAATGTCGAGCATGTGTCGGTCGATGCAATGTGAAACTTGCATCGGTCGACGCAACCCCCTGTTGGTGTCGATCGATGCAAGGTTGGCGTCGGTCGATGTAGTGCCTGGTTTGTTTGTTGTTTGTTGTTTGATGGTTAGAGTATCTCAATTGCTTGTGTGTATAGCCCACTAGATGGGAGGATTGCCTCACTGAGTGTTTATAAAATTTTCATGCATCTCAATTTGTGTTTGTGGTGCAGGTAAATGCAAATTGTGATCGTGGAATCAAGGAGTCGATTGAATGTTGTATGGCATTGCTAGGTTGCTAGAGTTGGGTCATTAGAACATTGTTAGGTTACTGGTTTTATGTTTTCTGATGATTGGTTATTGGATTATTGCTATACTTTGGTATTGGTTATTTATTATTGGATATTTGTTGGTTAATGTTTTTGTTTATGTTATCCGATGTTGTGTGTTTGTGGTTAGGTGACTAGTGGGTATAAGACCACTAGTTGTAGAGTATTTTTTTTTATTATTATTATTATTTATTATTTAAAAAAACGGGTCGGGTCGGTTCTAGGTTTGGGTTCACTAGGCTTTGTGCTGTAGATGTTTGGGATTTGCATGTTTTGATTGATTATGGAGTTAGTCAATTTTGCGTTGCATGGAGTCCTATAACATCCTCTTCGAGCCTTCAATGATATTCCTTGGTATGTTATGTTTCTTTGTGTGGTTTTGGTTTGTTTTTTTTAATGCTCGTTAGCCTCTGATCTTGGAAGAGCAGTGGTTAAGGGTGTTTGAGTTGTTGCTCGTGGATGTGGGCGTTGTTGTGGTCGTGGTCGAGCGGGTTCCCGAGGCCAGCGAGGGTGTGGTCCAGAGTTCTATGAGGAGGTACGTCAGAGGTACGTCAGTGGGTTACAAGCATATCAGGAGGGGCCACAGGGGGTTAGCTGGTGAGCGTGCCGGACGTGCTGGAAACTCAGGTTTGCGGTTGCAGCAGGTGGAGCCCAGGGTCGAGATGATCGCTTGGTGGATCTATTGGCATGTTGTTGGAGCGGTTACCGAGAAGGGTACTAGTGCAGGCTTCAGTTGTGCAGCATGTGGCGGGGTGCAGCCAACGACTGCGGATGTTGAGGAGTTTCTATCTTATGTTAGGAGGATGGTAGTTGTAGATGACATGTACGAGATTCTTTTCAAGAGGTATCGAGCCTAGAGAGGCGGATAGGTGGACATATGCATTTGGAGCAGATATTTCTCTGTTTGGTTGGCAATCCAGTTGGATATTAGAAGTTGAGTGGGGAGGTGTAACATTGAAAAGTTATACTCGGACCACAGGAGGTACTTTTTGTGAGGAGATGTTTATAGTCGTTGAGGATTGTTGCTCCAGAGGGGATGGTGATTCCCCTGAATACCGATAGCTCGAGGAGCTGAGGAGCTGGGGGCTCCGAGAGTGGCAGAGGGGATGTTGTTCCGCTGAGGGGATGAGTAGTTCTCCTGATACTGAGATCTCGAGGATTGTGGTCCAAGAGTGAGACGGTATAACTCGAAGACGCTGGTCTGCGAGTGAGATCGGTATGACTTGAAGGTTGCGACCTAAGGGTGGAGGAGATGGGAGCAAGCAATACCTATGACGTGAGTATAAACATAACGGCGGAATGTAGACCTCGAGAGCTGATGGTTGTTTAATAGTGGATTTTAGTTGTGTTGGCCGGTGGGCCAGGGTTCTATGACCGGTGTGGTCAAGATTGTGTGGCTGATGCACCAGGATTGTGTGGCTGGTGGTGCTGGAGTCCCGTGAAGGGGAGCTGCAGCAGATATGAGCCGGCAAGGGCATGGTTGCCAGGTACATAAGTTCATGAGAACCCTTCATGGCAGGATAAACTAATCGTTGCGACGACGTTGGATGAAGTTCATTGGAGATGGACAGGGTTGCTAGATTTAATGTTTTAGTAAGCTTGCTGGGGAAATAAGTCAAGTGGTTTGAGTTGGCGGCCTGCATATTGTTTGATGCGGTGAATCAAAATATGCGAACGTATGGTACTTGTTTGTTTGATTACGCTCGTATTGATGATTTGCTATGGATAATTGCTAAGCTCTAAGCGATGTTGGAATAAGCTGTCTTGTAGAGGTTTCCATTAGAGGCAAGTTACTAGAGAATCTTGGACGGGCAAGAGGGGTTGATATTTGGGTGGTGGTGAGTTGATGTCGGCATACTTGCTTATTATTCTAGTAGAGCTAAGAGAGTAACCAGAAGATTTGTTGAGCAGGGGATTCATTCCTCTTATCATTTCACTGTGGGGAGCGTCGGTGTTGTTCGTCAAGTAGAGGGACGAGGTATGGGTTTATGAGTTCGTGGCGATGTCATTCGAGTTGACTAATGCACCAGCAGCATTTATGAAATTGATGAACAGCGTGTTTCAGGAGTTTTCTGGACTTGGCTGTCATCATTTTTATCGATGATATCCTGGTTTATTCCAAGAGTCTGGGGGAGCATGCAGTGCATTTAAGAGCAGTTCTAGAAAAGGTTTGGGAGCAGAAGTTGTTGCTAAGTTGAGCAAGTGTAGTTTCTGGCAGCGAGAGATGGGTTTTTCTAGGATACATTGTGTCTACAGAGGGGGTTTCTAAAGTTCCGGAGAAGATTCAGGCTATCAGAGATTGGCCTAGACCGCAGAATGCCACAAGGATCAGGAGCTTCCTTGGGGTTGGCAGGTGAGTCCAGTAGGTTTGTGCAAGGGTTTGCGAGCAGGGAACGTCCGATGACTAAGTTGACATGGAAGGATGTTCCTTTTGTTTGGTCACAGGAGTGCAAGGAGGGCTTTGGAAGCCTGAAGGAGATGCTGACTACTACGCCAGTGTTGGCATTGCTAGAGCAGGGAGAGTCCTATATGGTTTATACTGATGCATCCAGAGTTGGTTTGGGGTGTGTGTTGATGCAGCATGTGAAGGTTATTGCCTACGCTTTTGCGGCAGTTGCGAAAGCATAAGGACAACTATCGTACTCATGATTTGGAGATGACTGCTGTAGTTTTTTGCCCTAAAGATTTGAAGATCTTATATTTATGGTGCAAAGGTGAAGGTGTTTACAGATCATAAGAGATTGAAATATATATATTAACTCAGCAAGAGCTGAATTTAAGGCAGAGGCGGTGGATGGAGCTAGTGGCGGATTATGATATGAAGATAGCCTATCACCTTGGTTATTAATGCTTTGAGTCGATAGCGGGCGGCTTCAGTTCGGGAGCAAGAAATGGAGACTTTTGTAGAAAAGATTAGTGCATTGAGGTTGTGTGCTATTTCTCATGAGCCGCTGGGTTTGGAGGCGGGTTATAGAACAGATCTTCTAAGTAAAAGGCGGTTAGCTTAGGAGAAGGATTTGAGGTTGGTGAATGCGTGGATTCAAATTATGAGGTCTCAGCTAATGGTACCATTCCAGGGCACGGGTGGATTTGTGTGTCCAAGGATGAGGAGTTGAGGCAGGAGATCCTGAGGGAGGCTGATGCCAACATTTTCTCTATTCATCTAGAAGCGACTAAGATGTATGGTGACCTCAAGAGGTACTACCACTGGGTCGGGATGAAGAAGGATGTAGCTAGTTGGATCGTGAGGTGCGATTTCTGCCAGCTAGTGAAGGCTGATCATCAGGTTCCGGGAGGCTTGTTGAAGAGTTTACCCATTCCAGAGTGGAAGTGGGATATGATCACGATGGATTTTGTGGTAGGACTGCGGAAAAACGTCTTTTTCATACCTGGACAATTACGGTATATTGAATTCATACATTGGATTATTGACTATGCTTAAACATACATGCAGTTTGAAAATATTTGAATTTCATACATGAACTTTTGATTTTGTGTCTAAATATACATAAACTTTGATTTTGTGCCTAAATATACATAAACGTGTTTAATGAGTAACTCTGTTAGTATTTCCGTTTAGTCACTATGACGTAGAATCCACGTGTACAGAAATAATGAAATGATGTCGTTTTAGATTATGTTGGAAAATTAAAAAATTGAAGCAAATTGATTAAGCCTACTTTCGAACCCAAGACATTTTACTTACGGAAGAAAGTTAATTACCACTGAGCTACAGAAGCTTTTGTTGTAACAAAAGCAAAAGTTCATGTATATTTAGGAACAAAATCAAAAGTTCATGTATGAAATTCAAAAATTTTAAAATTGCATGTATGTTTAAGCACAGTAAATAGTTCGATGTATGAATTCAACATATCGTAATTGTCCAGGTATGAAAAAGACGTTTTTTCGTAGGACTGCCAGTGTCTTAGACTTTTGACGCTATTTGGGTCATTGTGGACCGGTTGACTAAAACAACACATTTTCTGGCCATTAAGAATACTGATGGAGCAGTGGTCTTGGCTAAGAAGTATGTGAAGGAGATATTCAGGTTTCATGGGGTGCCAGCGAGTATTGTGTCTGATAGGGATTCTAAGTTAACTTCGGTGTTCTGGAAAGCATTTTAGGCAGAGATGGGCACTAAAGTGCATATTAGCACAACTTATCATCCCCAGACAGATGGACAGTTAAAGAGGACGATCCAGATGCTGGAGGATTTGTTGAGGATGTGTGTGTTGGATTGGGGTGGCCATTGGGCAGATCACCTGAACTTGGTAGAGTTTG
This sequence comes from Camelina laxa, assembly GCA_024034495.1. NCBI lineage: Eukaryota > Viridiplantae > Streptophyta > Magnoliopsida > Brassicales > Brassicaceae > Camelina > Camelina laxa. The sequence continues at coordinate 25,377,247 of CM043880.1, read as the reverse complement.
CTTACAACAACAGTTATCAGGCGAGTATTAAGATGGCTCCTTATGAGGCTTTGTATGGGAGGCCATGCCGTACACCGTTATTCGGGACTCAGGTGGGGGAGAGGAGCATGTTCGGGGCAGATTTTGTTCAGGAGACCTCAGAGAAGATTTGGGTTCTCAAGCCGAACATGAAGGAAGCTCAGGCAGAGGAGTTATGCTGATAAGAGGAGAAGATATCTTGAGTTTCAGGTAGGAGACAGAGTGTACTTCAAGATGGCCATGTTGCAGGGTCCGAACAGGTCATTGATAGAGACTAAGTTGAGTCTGAGGTAGATGGGTCCGTTCAAAGTGATTGAGTGGGTGGGACTGGTAGCATATAGGCGGGAGTTGCCTGAGGTTTGTAACATCCGCGAACCGAAATCCCAGTTTAGGGGTTACATCGGTCGATGCAAGCTTAGTTTTCTGCGGACGAGTTTAAGTTAAACGCTGTGTTTTGGGGTAGAAAACCCTTAAGTCGTGTTTTGTCTCATTCGGCGAGTTTGGCCATTTCTGAGAGAAAATAAGAGAGAAAAGAGTTCATATCGGTTCTTAAGCGTTTTTGGGACATTCTTGGAGGTTTGTGGCGTTTCCTGGTGAGATCTGAGGCTTAGAACGTTGTAGGAGATTCTTGAAAGTGTTTTCTTGCTTGTTTGAGGTTCAGAATCGTCTTGGCAAAGGTAAGTGCATGATCATGGCTTATCTAAGCTGGAGATTTCTCTAATCTGCTTGTTTATGTGTTGTTTGGCTTGTTAGATTGTTATTTGGGACGTTAGGAAGCTTTCTTGTGGCTTGGGATCGAGTTTTGTGGTTGTAGGAACGAAGATCCGGCGAGAAGCTTCGGGGGAAAACGATGCTCGGCATGTGCATCGGTCAATGCAAAATGCGAGGACGGTGCGTAAAACCTAGGGTTTTCGTGCTATGTCGAGCATGCGTCAGTCGGTGCAAGTGTAACTTGTATCGGTCGATGCAATCGTGTTTCTGTCGATGGAATCCCCATTGGTGTCGGTCGATGCTTGCTTGGTGTCGGTCGATGCAGAGTCCTGGTTTGTTATTGTTGATTGTTGATTGTTGGTTGATGGTTAAAGATGTCTCTATTGCTTGTGTGTATAGCCCAGTAGATGGGAGGATTGCCTTACTGAGTGTTTATAAAATACTCATGCATTGCAATTTGTGTTTGTGGTGCAGGTAAAGGCAAACTGTGATCGTGAAATCTAGGCAATGAAGAGGAGGATGTTTTAGGGACTCGATTGAATGTTGTCTGGCATTGCTAGATTGCTAGAGTTGGGTCAGTAGAAACATTGCTAGGTTGCTGGTTCTATGATTCTTGTTGGTTGAATTTTGGATATTGTTTATGTTATAATTATTGGATTATTATTGGATATTTTTTAGTACTGGTTATTTTCCGCTGTTGATTGTGATTTTGGTTAGGTGACTAGTGGGTATGGGACCACTAGTTCTAGTTTACTTATTTATGATTATTATTTATTATTTATTATTTTATTTAAAAAAACGGGTCGGGTCGTTTCAGTTTGGTATCAGAGCCCTTACGGTTTTAGGTTTGGGTTCACTAGGCTTTGTGCTTAGATGTTTATGATTTTGCATGTCTTGATTGATTATGTGAATTAGTCGATTGTGTGGCATGGAGTCCTAAAACATCCTCTTCGAGTCTACTGTGTGATTCCATGGCGAGTTTATGTTTCTGTGTTTTGTTAAATTGCTTGCTTAGTCTTCTGTTCATGGTAGTGCAGATGGCTAGAGGTGATGTTGTTGCGGGTCATGGACGCGGACGTGGTCGTTGACGTGGACGTGGTCGTGGTAGGGGCAGAGGCCCAGGAGTTAGCGAGTCTGAGGACCAGAGTGTGATAGCTGAGAGTGTTGGCGAGTCGCAGGGTGTCCAGGAGGATTCCGTGAGTGTGGCCGGAGGGGGCGGTATTGGTGCTCGAGTGGCTAGTGATGCTAGGGTCCCAGGTGTGGGAGTCCCAGCGGGTGGAGTCCTTGGAGTTGATGTTGCGGCTTTTCTAGCACAGTTGTTAGAGCGGTTGCCGCCTGTGGCACCGGCTCAGACTCCTGTAGTGCCACCAGTGGTGGCGGAGGAGCAGTAGCCAGTGGCTGCGGATGGGGAGCGCATTCTTGTTATGTGTCTATGTTCAGGAAGATGTGTGGTATTGAGACTGCACGGTTTTCGGGTGGTATAGATCCTACTGTTGCAGACGCGTGGAGGACGAGTGTGAAACGTAACTTCCATACTCTAAAATGTCCTGAGGAGTTTTGGGTGGACAAAGGGGTCCACCATTTGATTGGTGATGCTCAGGTGTGGTAGAGGTCAGTAGCTGCTAAGAGGGTGCAGAGGAAGATGACTTGGGCTGACTTCGTGCAGGTGTTCAACCGCAAGTATTTTCCGAGAGAGGCATTGGACCATTTGGAGGTACAATTTTTGCAGCGGGAACTGGATTTGGAGTTCAGTCACTTGTGTTATGGAGGTCGGGCTATGGAGTCTAAGGAGGCCCAGATCAGGAGGACTTGAGGGTTTACTGAAGAAGACAGAGCTATGCTTCGCGTGCAGAGCTGGTTGAGGCTGCAGCAGAGATCGAGGAGGATATCCGGGCACAGTCAGTGGCAGTTAGTCTAGCAGTTCAGCCTAGTAAGGCTCAGCATCATGGAGGTTCTAGCAAGGGCGGCAATCCTGCGCAGGGAACCAAGAGGAGGTGGGAGGCTATGCAGAGGCCGAGTGTTGCGAGTTGCTTCGGGTGTGGGAGCAAGGATCACAAGGTTGCTAGCTGTCCCAAGAGGAGTGCTCCGACGGCAGCGGCATGTGTATGCTATCATTGCAGGGAGCCAGGGCACATCAAACCCTTGTGTCCTAAGTTGCAACCGGTGGCTGAGACAGCGTTGTAGCAGGTGCAACCGGGAGGGCAACAGGTGGCACAGATTGAGCAGGCACCACGGGTTTACACGATGGTCGAGCCTGGTGGAACCAATGCCGAAGCGATCACAGGTATATCTTCTGGTACTTAAATTTTGTGAAGTACAGTAAGTTCAGATTTTTATGTTTTTCCTGTGATAAAGTGTTAGGTTCTCAACACATGAGGTTTGTGTAGGGACCTTGTTGATGGGCGGGTTTAAGTCCTATGTTATGTTTGCTTCTGGAGCTACTCATAGCTTCATTACCCCGGAGTGCGCAGAGAGTGCTGGTATCAGAGGAGATCCCGGGGAGAGCGCGAGAGTTGTCAGAGTTGCGGGAGGCAAGTTTCCGAGGGTTATTGGCCAGGCGAAGGAAGTTGATATTCAGATTGCAGGAGAGTCGTGGCCAACGGAATTGCTTATCAGTCCAGTGGAGTTGTATTTTCGGGATGGATTGGTTGCATCGGCATAAGGTTCATCTGGATTGCTATCGGGGTAGAGTGGAGTTTGAGCGTCCAGGAGGGAAGTTGAATTTTGAGGGAGTTAGACCGACTTTGGGGAGTCTCGTGATCTCGGCCATCCAAGCTGAGAAGATGATCGAGAAGGACCGTGAGGCTTATTTGGTTACTATTTTGGTGCCGGAGTAAGTGGGGCAGTCTACGGTTAGCGGTATTCAGGTTGTGGAGGAGTTTGAGGACATGTTCCAGTCGTTGCAAGGATTACCACCATCTCGGTCTGATCCTTTCATGATTGAACTGGAACCAGGAACGAAGCCGTTATTCCAAGGCTCCTTACAGAATGGCTCCAGCAGAGATGGCAGAGTTGAAGAAGCAGTTGGAAGATCTGTTGAACAAGGGATTCATCCGTCCTAGTGTGTCACCGTGGGGAGCGCCGGTGTTGTTCGTTAAGAAGAAGGATGGGAGTTTCCACTTGTGTATTGATTATCGGGGTTTGAACCGGGTCATTGTGAAGAACAAGTACCCTCTTCCCAGGATGGATGAGTTGTTGGATCAGTTGAGAGGTGCTACTTGATTCTCCAAGATAGATCTGGCATCGGGTTATCATCAGATTCCAATAGATGAGGCAGATGTGAGGAATACTGCTTTCAGGACGAGGTATGGGCATTATGAGTTTGTGGTGATGTCCTTTGGGTTGACTAACGCGCCAGCAGCGTTCATGAGGTTGATGAACAGCATGTTTCAGGAGTTTCTGGACGTGTCTGTCATCATCTTCATCGACGATATCCTGGTATATTCTAAGAGTCCGGAGGAGCATGCAATGCATTTGAGGGCAGTTCTGGAGAAGCTGCGGGAGCAGAAGTTGTTTGCTAAGTTAAGCAAGTGTAGTTTCTGGCAGCGAGAGATGGGATTTATGGGTCATATTGTTTATGCAGATGGGGTTTTAGTAGATCCGGAGAAGATTCAGGCTATCAGAGATTGGCCTAGACCGCATAATGCCATAGAGATTAGGAGTTTTCTTGGGTTGGCACGATATTACAGAAGATTTGGGAAGGGCTTTGCAAGCAGAGCACGTCCTATGACTAAGTTGACAGAGAAGGATGTTCCTTTTGTTTGGTCATAGGAGTGTGAGGAGGGCTTTGCAAGCCTTAAGGAGATGTTGACTACTACGCTAGTGTTGGCTTTGCCAGAGCAAGGGGAACCCTATGTGGCTTATACTAATGCATCTAGAGTTGGTTTGGGGTGTGTGCTGATGCAGCATGGGAAGGTAATAACCTACGCTTTGCGGCAGTTGCGGAAGCATGAAGACAACTATCCTACTCATGATTTGGAGATGGCTACTGTAGTTTTTGCCCTGAAGATTTGGAGATCCCATCTTTATTGTGCAAAAGTGCAGGTGTTTACAGATCATAAGAGCCTGAAGTATCTAATCACAAAGAAAGCATGCATTAAGATCAAATCCAAATACCACTAAACACCCTAATCATCAATTTCCATTGGCTAGGAATGCAAAGCTCTTGATTAATTTGGTTCAGGAATTTCATCAAACACCTTATGGGCATGGAAATCCTAACATCTAGATTTTAAGCATGATCAACGCTATCTAGCATTATTAACATTAATCAAGATAGGAAATATAAAAATAAAGCCTTAGACATCAAAGATCAATCATCTATCTCCCTAATCTACCTAGCCCAAAGTTCTAAGGGATCTACTCACTCATCATCATGATCACACAAAGGAAAGAGTTTGATCTTTGTGAAATCATAATAAGAGTTTATAGATTAAGAAAATTTGAAAGAGAAATTGCAATTAAAAACTCGGAAATCAACCAAAGATTCAATAAACCAAGAGTAGACAAGCTTAAGAACCCCAAGTGGATGCTAAACAAAAGATATGATAAGAGATTGGATATTTCTCTTTAATAGGCTTAGAGTATTTATAGGAAAGTAGAAGAGAACCTGGATCAACCCAAAACAAACTGGGTCAAACCCGGTTCAAAAATAAAACAAGTGTGGTGTTGGCTCACTCGGCCATGGCTTGGCCGAGTGGTGAGGCCGCATCTCTTCACTCGGTCTTGGTTTGGCCGCGTGTGGTAGCCGCGTGTCTATACTTGTTCTTTGTTTGGCCGCGTGGTATGGCCGTGTGTGTCTTCGGATCCTGGTCCATCTCATCTCCAGCGGCCATGGCTTGGCCGGATGGTGTGGCCGCGTGTGGCCGCGATCTTCCTCTGGCTGTATGTACGCTCACTAAAACAGGTATAACTCCTTACACACACATCCGATTGTCCTGAAATCACCTCCATTGCAAAGCTTACTCAATTTCCAATAAATTTGATGAAGAACGCTGGAGCTAAATCCCAAGGGATGATCTTCATACGAGTCGATCTTTGAGGGACTGCAGACTGGTCCCGAATCATCAGTCATCTTGTGTGTATCCAAATGTGTGTCTTCCATTATATTGCTAATTCTTGACTTATTTAGCTCCAAAGTACACTTTCCTTGTACATCTCTACTGCAACACCTGAGATACCAAACTTGATGCAAAATGCAACCTAAACAACCTAAATGCTCATGAATATGCACAAAACAATGATTAATTAAGCTTTAAAATCACATACAAACACAAGATATCAACTCTCCCAAACTTATCTCATGCTAGTCCTCAAGCAAGAACCAAACAAAAAGTGAGAGAGAGAGAGGTTTGAAAAAGGGATTAAGAACCAAAAAGTATCATCAAAGGATTCAAACCACTGTCATTAAATGTAATTCAATGGTGCTAAGATCAATCAAAGTGCTTACAAATATTTTGCTAAAGCTTATCACAATGCACCACTCTAGTTCACTTTCTATCTATTGGCAAAGACTTGCAATCCTATTGAACATCTCTTTCACATTCATTAAAGTGTTTGGTGTGATCTTGCAAATGGAACATGAATCAAGCTCAATTGGTTTAAGGGTAAGGCTTTTGAAGGTGGGCTAATAATAGTGTTTTTAGGGTGGCTAACTCTCAAACAACGAGGAATACTAGACAGTCGTGAAATCAATCTAAGACTGAGAATAATTTAGGCATACAAAGCTTAGCTCTTGATGTTCAACCCACCTAGAGACTTTGCTACCCTTTTCTCAATCCTCTTTTCTTTCTTATCAACCCCAAAACTCAAATTTTGATCTCTTAAACCCTTCTTTTTGTATTTACTTCTGGCTTTATTCTTTTTGCAAAACTCTAAGGCTATTCTTTATTTTAAACATTAGCTCCCTTTCTTTCTTAATCTTTCTTTGCTATACCCCCCTTCTTATTTAACTTTCCTTTCCTTTTCTTTTTCCTTTGATTCTAGGGGACTATAACAAGACTTTTTAACCTTTCTCTTTGTTACTAGAGCTTATAACCAAACTTAACCTTAGAGATTTTTTTTTCTTTTCTTTTAACCAAGTAAACCTTTCTTTCCCTTTTCTTTGCTTCTTATTCCCAAAACTGAACCCAAATCAACATTCTAACCACCTACTTCTTTCAAAACCAGTCCTATTAGCTAGTTAAAAAGATTCCAAACCTAGCTAAAACAAGAGCCAGTTCTTTCTCATTCTCAATACTCTCAAGATTTCACAACCTATAGCATTATCAACAAAGAGGCCTCACTCAACAAATCAACACAAGGCTTGAAAGAAAAGGTTGGGGTTCAAAGGTATGGCAAGAGATTAGGTTAAACAAAACAGAGTGGCAAATAGAGATAGTTAATCCAAATGAAAATTCCATGAGCAAGCATTCATAGTCCATAAGAAAGATAATTTATAGATCAAATTAAAGTCCAAATAATATAGAGATGCAGCAATGATCATGCAAGCTTTACACTAGAAGAAAATGCTTTCAAGTGACACAATGCTTTAAGCTTAGACTTTTCATTTTTTCCCAAAGATTGAACAAGCACCAATGAACTATAGATGAGGGCTGTGGGTTCAATCCTAAAACTCTACTTTTACAAGGTAACTTCATTATTATCCCCAAATGCAAATGCAAATGCATACTAAATGCTTCTAGACTCAATCCTAAACACAAGAATGAATATGCAAAGCTACATGCATTTGTTTTTGGTTTTTGAAAAATTTCAAATTTTTTTTGATTTTTCTCCAAAACATAGCTATTAACAATGCATCACACAAAACATGAAAATCAAAACAGAACACAATGTTAGATGGCTAGTCCCTCCCCCAAACTTAATTCACACAGTCCCTGTGTGAGAAAAGTCCAAGAGAAAGACTAACAAAATAAAGAAAACAATACTCAAATGATATATACAATGGAAGGTTAGGACCATACCTTGGCCCTAGTTGTGAACCTTAGGGAATGGAGTGATAGGAGGAGCTTTAGTGCTCCCTTGAGATCCTGTTGAATTGGTGGAAGGAGAGTCGAGGTTGATAGTAATGACACTTGAGAGAAGTTCATGAAGCTTATCCTTGTCATAATGATAGTTGGGATCTAGCTTGGCTTTGACACTTGCAAAAGGTGAAGAAGGACCTTTGTTCTTTACTTTGTACTCTATTGCTCCATCAACAAGTCCCAAGGGATGCAAACACAAAGTCATAGGAGAAGAAACAATGGTGGGAAGCTGGTTTTGTTTCTTCTTCCTCTTCTTCTTGTCAACAAATTTATTTGCTTGACCCAAATCCTCTTCTCTTGAATCACCTTTGAGGTCATCAAACAAGGAGTCTAAACACTCACCATCCAAAATGTCCTCATCAAGCTTTGTGGTCTCTTTAATCTCCACTTTATCAACTTGGAGTTCTTGATGTTGATCATTCAAGTCTCTATGCTCTTCCTTAGTTGCCACTTCTTCACTAGTGATTGTTCCACAAAACATTGTAGAGGAAGAAGGTTTGATAGGATAGGATGTGTTGGGATTCACATGAAGAAGAGTTACTCTCTTATTTGGGAAATCAATGCTTGCCCCCACAGTGTTGAGAAAGGGAGTTCCTAGTATGAGAGGGAGCTTGTTGGTTTCTTTCATCTTAACTATCATGAAGTCTGTTGGAACTGTGCAATCCCCAACCTTGAGTGGAGATTTTCAGGAGGCATCTCCAAACATGATGGAAGAAGAGGGCTGCTTCATATCTTTGATCCCAAGACTCTTTACCATCTCAAGAGAAATCACATTAACACTTGCTCCTGAATCACATAAGGCATCATCAAGTTGTAAAGCACCAAGTGAGCAAGGTATAGTAAATCTGCCTGGATCCTCAAGCTTGGAAAGTGTTTTTGGACTGAGTTGTTGTTCACTTGGTGAATCAAAAATTCCCATGATTTCTTCCACCTTCTCTCTTTTTGCTAGAATAGCTTTGATGAACTCTATATGGAGAGGAACTTGAGACAAGCTATCCACACAAGGCAAAGGTGCTCCAACTCTATTCATATTAGCTTTGAAACTTGAGAGCACTTTCTTTTTTGCCTTTGTAAGAACCCTGTGTGGAAATGGAATTGGAGGACTATAAAGAGGAAGAGCAACACTTGGTTCATCTTTCTTTTCAACCTCCTTGGCAACTATCTCATTACCCTTTGATCCTTTCTCAGTTTTCTCAACTTTAGCAACCAACAAACTCTCAACAGCAGAACCATATAGGAGAGCAGAGATCTCTTCAATAGATTTTCATTCTCATCATCATGGCTATCCATTTTTGATTTTTCGAAATATACTAGTAACCATGTTCACTTCTTCCTTGAAGATGGCATTGCAAAACTCCTTTGGGTTTGGTTCTGGTTTTCCTGGTAGAGAACCCATTTTTCTTGTTGAAGAGGAAGAAGCTTGTGCCTAGACTTGTGTTTGCAACCTCTCAATCTTAGCATTTAACTCACCATAGACATTTTCAACCTTGTGGTGCATGGCTTTCATTTGTGTGGCAAGTTCAATGGCACCTCTTCCTTGTCCTTCAAGGAGTTGTCTAAGTAGAGCAGTTGTGTCATCTGCTTGACCTTGAGGATGTGGTGCATGCATTTGTTGCTGAGGTTAGGAATAGCTTTGAGGTTTAGGCTGATAGTTTGGTTGGGAAGGAAAACCATGTGGTTTTTGTGGGGGATAAGTTTGATCTTGTGGGTTATCCACATTGGTGCTGCGGTAAGAGAGGTTAGGGTGGTTGCGGTAATTGAGATTGAACTTGTTATACCCTTGGTCACCCACATAATTGACTTCCTTTTGACCCTCAACACAAGCTTCCATGCCTTCTTGATAAGGTTCACATTCATTGACAAAGTGAACTTGCTTTTGATTTGCCACAAGCATCTTATCCATCTTGTCATTCAATGCTTTGATCTCCTTGCGGTGCTGCTCATTCATATCAGAATGATCTCTTGGAGTTCTATGATAATCTTCCCCATAGTTGCCATCACTTTGAGCAAGATTCTCCACCAAAGTCATACCAGCAACAACATCTTGGCCAAGAAAATTACCATTACTGGCTGTGTCAAGCAACATCCTTATCTTTGGTAGCACCCCTCTGTATAATGTGCTGAGAAGAGACTCCTTGGAGAAACCATGATGAAGACATTGCATAGTATAGCCCTTGAATATCTCACATGCTTGACAAAAACTCTCATTTCCCTTTTGAGTAAAGCTTGATATTTCATTCCTTAGCCTTGCTGTTCTTGTAGTAGAGAAAATTTTTGAGAGGAAAGCTCTCTTGCATTGATCCCAAGAGGTGACTGCTCCCGCTGGTAGGTTCTTCTCCCAAGTCCTAGCCCTATCGCCAAGAGAAAATGGAAAAAGGCGGAGCTTGAATGCATCTTCAGAGATACCATTGATCTTCACTGTGCCACACATCATATCCAACTGATCTAAGTGGTCAAGGGGGTCTTCAATAGGCAAACCATGAAACTTGGAGCTCTGCACCATGTTGATAAGACTGGACTTGATCTCATAATTATTGTTCTCAACAAGAGGTGCTCTAATGGCTTGGCGGTTCCCATGAATGTTTGGCTGATCAAAAGTTCCAATGACTCTTGGTTGTTTGGAGGATGGAGAGGATCTTGGTCATCATTGTGCTGGTCATTTCCATTATGACCAGCAGCAGGTGGAGGGTTGTTCTCCATAGCTTGGCGGGCTAATCGGCGATTCTCTCTTTCAAAACGATGAATGTCTGCAACAGGCTCAAATAAATTTGCTTGGCCTTGACTTCTCAAGTTCTTACACCTTGCAAAAGAGAATTCAAAACACCAAAGCAAACCAAGTAAGTAACAAGGTAAAGTAAATGAATAGGCTCAAGCAAAGTTGGAATCCTAATGGTTAAATTGAATGCAAACGAGCAACGGCGCCAAATTGATGTAGTTATTTTTGTATCAATTATTTTATCAATCCACAATTTGCATTAATCAACACACTAAGAATACACAAAAATGCTTAATCTATACTTAAACAGGTTTAGGTTCTTTTGTAAAAATTAAATTAACAAACTGATTCATATAAAGAAAACAAGACAATTCAAACAAAGCAAATCCAAGAAACAGGACACAACTTGCAATAAACTTTAAATCAAGATTAAATAAATGAACCTTGAGCAAGGTTATTGACTTGGGAGATAGCTAATCAATCCTAGATGTCTAAGTAACAATCAAGAACAATCCTAAGGGTAAGAACACTTATGCAAATCAATCCATTTCCATGATAGAGATTCCTATGCTAGCTAAGTGATAATCAACAATTTCCAAAGGTAATCACAAAGAAAGCATGCATTAAGATCAAATCCAAATACCACTAGACACCCTAATCATCAATTTCCATTGGCTAGGAATGCAAAGCTCTTGATTAATTTGGTTCAGGAATTTCATCAAACACCTTATGGGCATGGAAATCCTAACATCTAGATTTTAAGCATGATCAAAGCTATCTAGCATTATTAACATTAATCAAGATAGGAAATATAAAAATAAAGCCTTAGACATCAAAGATCAATCATCTATCTCCCTAATCTACCTAGCCCAAAGTTCTAAGGGATCTACTCACTCATCATCATGATCACACAAAGGAAAGAGTTTGATCTTTGTGAAATCATAATAAGAGTTTATATATTAAGAGAATTTGAAAGAGAAATTGCAATTAAAAACTGAGAAATCAACCAAAGATTCAATAAACCAAGAGTAGACAAGCTTAAGAACCCTAAATGGATACTAAACAAAAGATAAGATAAGAGATTGGATAAGCCTCCTCAATAGGTTTAGAGTATTTATAGGAAAGTAAAAGAGAACCTGGATCAACCCAAAACAAACTGGGTCAAACCTGGTTTAAAAATAAAACAAGTGTGGTGTTGGCTCATTCGGCCATGGCTTGGCCGAGTGGTGTGGCCGCATCTCTTCACTCGGTCTTGGTTTGGCCGCGTGTCTACACTCGGTCTTTGTTTGGCCGCGTGGTGTGGCCGTGTGTGTCTTTGGATCCTGGTCCATCTCATCTCCAGCGGCCATGGCTTGGCCGGGTGGTGTGGCCGCGTGTGGCCGCTATCTTCCTCTGGCTGTATGTACGCTCACTAAAACAGGTATAACTCCTTACACACACATCCGATTGTCCTGAAATCACCTCCATTGCAAAGCTTACTCAATTTCCAATAACTTTGATGAAGAACGCTGGAGCTAAATCCCAAGGAACGATCTTCATACGAGTCGATCTTTGAGGGACTGCAGACTGGTCCCGAATCATCAATCATCTTGTGTGTATCCAAATGTGTGTCTTCCATTATATTGCTAATTCTTGACTTATTTAGCTCCAAAGTACACTTTCCTTGTACACCTCTACTGCAACACCTGAGATACCAAACTTAATGCAAAATGCAACCTAAAAAACCTAAATGCTCATGAATATGCACAAAACAATGAATAATTAAGCTTTAAAATCACATACAAACAAAAGATATCACATCAGGTTCCGGGCGGGTTGCTAAAGAGTCTTCCCAGTCCATAGTGGAAGTGGGATATGATCACGATGGATTTCGTGGTGGGATTGCCAGTGTCTCGGACTTTTGGTGCTATTTGGGTCATTGTGGACCGGTTGACTAAGTCGGCATATTTTTTTGCTATCAAGAAGACTGATGGAGCAGCGGCCTTGGCTAAGAAATATGTGAAGGAGATAGTCAGGTGGCATGGGGTGCCAGCGAGTATTGTGTCTGATAGGGATCCTAAGTTCACTTCGGTGTTCTGGAAGGCATTTTAGGCAGAGATGGGCACTAAGATGCATATAAGTACAGCTTATCATCCACAGACAGATGGACAGTCAGAGAGGACGATCCAAACATTGAAGGATTTTCTGAGAATGTGTGTGTTGGATTGGGGTGGCCATTGGGTGGATCACCTGTGTTTGGCGGAGTTTCCTACAACAATAGTTATCAGGCGAGTATTAGGATTGCTCCTTATGAGGCTTTGTATGGGAGGCCGTGTCGCACACCATTATGTTGGACTCAGGTGGGGGAGAGGAGCATATATTGTGCTAGTTTTGTTTAGGAGACCTCAAAGAAGTTTTGGGTTATCAAGCTGAACATGAAGAAAGCCCCTGACAGGCAGAGGAGTTATGCTGATAAGAAGAGGAGAGAAGTTGAGTTTCAGGTGGGAGACAGAGTGTACCTTAAGATGGCCATGTTGCGGGGTCCGAACAGGTTATTGGCAGAGACTAAGTTGAATCTGAGGTATATGGGTTCGTTCAGAGTGATTGAGCGGGTGGACCGGTAGCATATAGGCTAGAGTTGCCTGAGGTTATACGTTTGTTCCACAAGGTTTTCCATGTGTCAATATTGCGGAAGTGTCTCCGCGAGGATGATCAGTTGTTGGCTAAGATTCCTGAGGATCTTCAGCCTAACATGACGTTAGAGGCGAGACCAGTGAGGGTTTTCGAGAGGAGGATCAAGGAACTTTGAAAGAAGAAGGTTCCTTTGATGAGGGTTTTTTGGGACTGTGATGGTGTTGAGAAGCAGACTTGGAAGCCAGAGGCGAGGATGAAGGCAAGGTTCAAGAAGTGGTATGAGAAGCAAGCCGCGACTTGAGCATGTCTAGCTTGCTTCCCATCTGTAATCCGTGGCTGGAGCGGGAATGGAGTATTCCAGCCCATCTCTCTTGTTTACTTGGTCGCTTAGGGGTGGTTGGTTTTGCGACTAAGTAACAAGATGAGGTGGTGTTCGGGATACGAAATTTTTGTGAGGCGATGGTTTGAGGGAAAGTTTCCAAAAATAGAAGTTTCTAAAAATGGAAAGTTTCCAAAAGTGGAAAGTCTAAAAATGAAAAGTGTTATGGAAGTTAGAATTTGTCCATTTTTAGCGGTTGTGAGCCTTGGAGGGGCTCGTGTGGCCTTCGTGGCGGACCTTTGAGTTAGTGTGCCCGTGTGTGGCGGTCTTTTGAGACATTGTGTGGCCTTTGTGGCGGGCTGTTTAGCCAATGTGCTTGTTTAGGCGGTCCTTCGGGATGTGTGGGCTTCGTAACGGTCCTTTGGGACGTGTGGCCTGTTGAGGCGATCCTTCGGGATGTATGGTCTTTGGGACGGTCCTTCAGGACAAGTGGCCTTAGTGGCAGTTCTTCGGGATAAGTGGTCTTTGTGACGGTCCTTCGGGACGAGTGGCCTGTTTAGGACAATTGTTTGGTCATTGTGACGGTCATGTTTAGGATATTTGTTTGGCCTTGGTGGCAGTCCTGTTTAGGATATTTGTTGGCCTTTGGGCGGCCCTAGTGGCATGTATATGATCCTTGTGTGATCATGAGATATTCTAGTGAGGGAATATTTGGTTGGTAGGACATTGTGATATTTTACGCGAGCCATGGGAAGGAAGCCTGGTTAGGGATAGGACTCAGACGTGTTCAGAATTGTTTGCTCGCGACTCTTGGGGAACTTTGGTTCTCCTAGTACTGTCATATTCTAAGACTTTGTGGCTTGGGAGTATGGTTGGTATATCGACTTCGGATGACGATCTGGGGGCGCGCAGTAGGATGACAACCCGAGAGACAAATATTGTGCTTCCTTATACATTATGGCATGCAAGCTTAGGCCTGATGAGGAGCCAATAAAAAATTCAAGGTTGAGACCTATGAGTAAAAGGAAAGTCCAAAAGTCGAGAGCAAATAATGCCTGGAACGTGAGTCTAATGCCTAGAGGTGACCTTCTGTAGATCGGTCGGAGGAGTGCAGGCCGTGGAGACAGTTGCACGGGAGTCCTTGGCTGATGGTTGTTCGAGATTCGAGGACGAACCTATGTTGGTGGGGGAGAGTTGTAACATCCTTGAACCGAAATCCCGGTTTAGGGGTTGCATCGGTCTATGCAAGGTTGGTTTTCTGCGGATGAGTTTAAATTAAACGCTGCGTTTTGGCTTGTTAGATTGTTATTTGGGACGTTAGGAAGCTTTCTTGTGACTTGGGATCGAGTTTTGTGGTTGTAGGAACGAAGATCCGGCGAGAAGCTTCGGGGGAAACGATGTTTGGCATGTGCATCGGTCGATGCACTTTGTGCGTCGGTCGATGCAAAATGCGAGGACAGCGCATAAAACCTAGGGTTTTCGTGCTATGTCGAGCATGCGTCGGTCAATGTAGTGGGAGTGTCGGTCGATGCAAGTGTAACTTGTATCGGTCGATGCAACCCCCATTGGTGTTGGTCGATGCTTGCTTGGTGTCGGTCGATGCAGAGTTCTGGTTTGTTATTGTTGATTGTTGGTTGATGGTTAAAGATGTCTCTATTGCTTGTGTGTATAGACCAGTAGATGGGAGGATCGCCTTACTAAGTGTTTATAAAATACTCATACATTGCAATTTGTGTTTGTGGTGCAGGTAAAGGCAAAGTGTGATTGTGGAATCAAGGCAATAAAGAGGAGGATGTTCTAGGGACTCGATTGGATGTTGTCTAGCATTGTTAGGTTGCTAGAGTTGGGTCAGTAGAAACACTGCTAGGTTGCTGGTTCAATGATTCTTGTTGGTTGAATTTTGGATATTGTTTATGATATAATTGTTGGATTATTATTGGTTATTTTCCGCTGTTATTTGTGATTGTGGTTAGGTGACTAGTGGGTAGGGGACCACTACTTGTAGTTTACTTATTTATGATTATTATTTATTATTTTATTTTTTTAAAAAATGGGTCGGGTCGTTTCAAGGCTATGCTTGCGTTCCACAAGGTTTTCCATGTGTCTACGTTGTGGAAGTGTCTCTGTGAGGATGATCGGCTGTTGGCTAGGATTCCTGAAGATCGTCAGCCTAACATGACTTTGGAGGCAAGACCAGTAAGGGTTCTCGGGAGGAGGATCAAAAAACTTCGGAAGAAGAAGATTCCTTTGATGAGAGTTCTTTGGGACTGTGATGGTGTTGAGGAGCAGACTTGGGAGCCGGAGAGGCGAGGATAAAGGCAAAGTTTAAGAAGTGGTATGAAAAGCAAGCCGCGACTTGAGATTGTCTAGCCTGGTCCTATCTGTAGTCCGTGGCTGGAGCGGGAATAGAGTATTCCAGCCCATCTCTCTTGTTTACTTGGTCGCTTAGGGGTGGTTGGTTGTGCGACTAAGTAACAAGATAAGGTGGTGTTCGGGGTACAAAATTTCCGTGAGGCGGTGGTTTTGAGGGAAAGTTTCCAGAAATAGAAGTTTCCAAAAGTGGAAAGTTCTAAAAATGGAAAGTTTTATGTGAGTTAGAATTTTTCCATTTTTAGTGGTTGTGAGGCTTGGAGGGGCTTGTGTGGCATTCGTGGCGGACTTTTGAGTAATTGTGCCCGTGTGGGGCGGTCTTTTGTGACATTGTGTGGCCTTTGTGGCGGACTGTTTAGCCAATTGTGTGGGCTTTGTGGCGGGGTGTTTAGCCAATTGTGTGGCCTTTGTGGCGGGCAGTTTAGCCAATGTCCCTGTTTAGGCGGTCCTTCGAGATGTGGTCTTTGTGACGGTCATTCGGGACGTGTGGCCTGTTTAGTCAATCCTTTGGGACGAGTGGTCTTCGCGACGGTCCTCCGGGATTTATGGTATTTGTGACAGTCCTTCAGGAGAAGTGTTCTTCGTGATGGTCCTTCGGGACGAGTGGTCTTCGTGATGGTCTTATTGAGGACATTTGTTTGGCCTTTGTGGCAGTCCTGTTTAGGATATTTGTTTGGCCTTTGTGGCGGTCCTATTTAGAACATTTATTTGGCCTTGTGGCACTCCTGTTTAGGACATTTGTTTGGTCTTTGTGGCGGCCCTTGTGGCATGTATATGATCCTTCATGAGGTATTCCAGTGAGGGGATATATGATTGGTAGGGCATTGTGATGTTTTACGCGAGCCACAAGAAGGAAACCTGGTTAGGGATAGGATTTAGACGTGTTCAGAATTGTTTGCTTGCGACTCTTGGGGGACTTTAGTTCTCCTAGTACTGTCATATTCTGAGACTTTGTGGCTAGGGAGTATGGTTGGTATCGACTTCGGATGACGATCCGGGGGTGCGCTGTAGGGTGGCAACCCAAGAGACGAATATTGGACTTCCTTATATATTATGGCATGCGAGCTTAGGCCCGATGAGGAGCCAACACTATGGCATGCATGTTTCGGCCTGATGTGGAGCCAATGGAAACTCAAGGTTAAGGCATATGAGTTAAGGAAAGTCCAAAAGTCGAGAGCAGATAATGCCTAGAACGTGAGTCTATCGCCTAGAGGTGACCTTTCGTAGATCGGTCAGAGGAGTACGGACAGTAGAGACGGTTGCACAGGAGTCCTTGGCTGCTGGTTGTTCGAGATTCGAGGACGAATCTATATTGGTGGGGGAGAATTGTAACATCTGTGAACCAAAATCCCGGTTTAGGGGTTGCATCAGTCGATGCACATATGTTGATGCAAGGCCGGTTTAGTGCACACAAGTTTATCTTAAACGCTGCGTTTTGGGTTAGGGAAAACCCTTAACTCGAGTTTTTGTCTCATTCGATGAGATTGGCCGTTATTGAGAGAAAAGAGAAGAGAGAAAAGGTTCTTGAGTGTTCTTGAGGATTTTGGGAGATTTGAGGCTGTTCCTGTAGAGATCTATAGCTGGGATCGTTGTAGGAGCTTCCTAGGAGCATTGTTTTGTTTGTTTAAGGTTCAGAATCTTCTTGGCAAAGGTGAGTCCATGACCATGGCTTATCTAAGCTTGAGATTTCTCTGACCTGCTTGTTTCTGTGTTGTTTGGCTTGTTAGAACATTATTAGAGGCTTTGTGAAGCTTTCTTGTGGCTTAGGATCGAGTTTGACGTTTGTAGGAACGAAGATCCGGCGAGAAACATTGGGGGAAAACGATGCTCGGTATGTGCATCGGTCGATGCACTTTGTGCTTCGGTCGATGCAATGCGAGGACGGCGCGATTTGACCTAGGAACATCGGTTGATGCCATGTGGAGGCGTCAGTCGATGCAACTAGGGTTTTCGTGAAATGTCGAGCATGCGTCGATTGATGCAAGTGAACCTTGCATCGGTTGATGCATATCAAGTGTCGGTCAATGCAACCCCTTGTTGGTGTCGGTCAATTCAAGGTTGGTGTCGGTCGATGCAGTGCCTGGTTTGTTTGTTGTTTGTTATTTGATGGTTAGAGTATCTCAATTGCTTGTGTGTATAGCCCAGTAGATGGGAGGATTGCCTCACTGAGTGTTTATAAAATACTCATGCATCTTAATTTGTGTTTGTGGTGCATGTAAAGGCAAAGTGTGATCGTGGAATCAAGGCGATGAAGAGGAAGATGTTCTAGGGACTCGATTGGATGTTGTATGGCATGCTAGGTTGCTAGAGTTGGATCATTAGAACATTGTTAGGTTGCTGGTTTTATGTTTCCTGATGATTGGTTATTGGATTATTGCTATACTTTGGTATTGGTTATTTATTATTGGGATATTTGTTGGTTAATGTTTTTTTCTCTGTTATCCACTGTTGTGTGTTTGTGGTTAGGTGGTTAGTGTTTATGAGACCAATAGTGTTGAATATTTATTATTTTTATTAGTAACGGGTCGAGTCGTTTCAAACTCGAATTCATCCAGTTGACAATCGGAGAAGAAAGCTCATGACTAACAGGGAGACAACAAGTACAACATACTCACTTCAGGGGAATCGGATGAGCTGCCCCTTTAAATTCAATTTTAATTTTGTTCCTTTATTTATTTTTTATTTTGTTTTGTGATGGCAGTAGGTTTTTTCTTTGGACTTATATTTTTTTGGGTTATAAGATGTGGGCTTAAAACAACAAAAATATATTGACCCACAGAATTTGTAAAATATTAGGCTGACGTCGATACTCTTAGATGAGAGAAAACTTTGCTATTAGCTGTTTCCATACTGATTTTAGCTGTTTTTGTTATATAAATGGTCAGACTCTATAATTGAAATCATCGTGTTAATTGGATTATATTAAACGTGGCGGTTAAATTTTAAATAACGGTTGTAAAAAAGGCAGTTTTTAAAAAATCATTATCTAATTCATAATATGAAAATTGATTTAGTTAAATAAATAATTTTTGTAATGATAAAGAATTATAATAGATTACAATAGTAAATTATTATCAAATATTAATATTTTGTAATAAATTATAAAAAATAAATTAATACTATAATCTAAAATAAATTATAAAAAAATATGAAGTGTGACACCCCGGTTTCAGAGACTTGCGGAGAGGTTTAAAAGAGAATTGATTTGGTCACCTATGTCACCAAAGTGCACTTATCATTTTGGTCAATGGTCCTAAGAGAACTCCACAGTGAAGCGTGCTTATGCTGGAGTAGTCTTAGGATGGGTGAACCTTCCTAGAAGTGATTGTCGGAACTGTGCTAGTGAGGATAAAACATAGGAAAAAATCATGTTGTGATTTGTAGGAACGGTAACAAGTCTTTAAAGCCTCCCGGATGTAGCAAACCGGCCGTCAGATATGTATGGGCTCATGGACCTAGTGAAAGAACGTGAGGTCCACTAAGGAGAGTGGGCCCATTAACTAGAATTAGACATGGGGCCTACTAAAAGGTGACGGTCGGACGTCACATGGAGTAATAAATAATTATCTAATTCACAATATGAAATATTAATATAGTTAAATGAGAGTATATTCACTACTTCTCTCTCTTTTGTTAGATGAAAGAATCAAATATCATAGACAAAGAGCCAAAGACAAAAAAAAAACAGAATTTAGTCAAAAGTACCACATTTGGATATAAATTTTTCAAATCTACCACAATTTAAAACTCCTTTTCTATTCTACCACAACTGACATGTAGAATGACATAAATACCCTCTTCTTTTGTAGTGGAAAATTAGAATTAATTATGTATTTTTTTTATGACCCCAAAACTGAACATGTTGTCATATTGTACTATGACTGCATTGGCATTTTTTGTGGACGGTGAACAGTAAATGAGCTGTAACTGGTTTATAAAATAAAAATTAAATTTTAATATATGTCATGGTCTGGTCATGACGGACAATATACTATATTGTGGACATTTAGTTGATTAATTGTCCACTAGATTTTAGTGTTATTTTGAAATGGATAAGTTGTGAATGTTAACTATTGTAGTTGTCTACGCAGCAATAATATTACCAAAATTATCCATACTTGTATATAATGAGTGGACAATAAAATCTGCTAAGTTGTCTACAAATACTGAATCTAAAATTGTTGATAGACATTAGACACAATGGTCCAAGCAGATAAATATATATTTTTCTAGTTCATATATTTTAGTAACTTGTCCACACATTTATATATATGGAGGACAATTAATTGTGTAACTTGAATCTAAAAACTAATGTTAATTAGAGGGACAAAAAAATAATTAATAGACAAAACACATCATACTGAAACTATTTTCCACAGAAAAGTTGATAGAAAAAGTCAAAAACAATTTTTTTTTTTAAACACGTGGACAGAATCCTTCATAGTTTTAATCGTTGTTTGGATGTTTGGAAAAAAAAGATTGAAAACAATTGTTTGGATTTTCTGAATTTGGAGAGAGAATTAATGGAAGAATAAAGTGTTGAGTGTTATTTGAACTATTATTTTTAATTTGGTCTGACAAGAGTGGAGAAGACTTGACAAAAAAAAAAAACAGAATTTATAAAATTAATTTTAAAAGGTTAAAGGAAGGAAGAAGATAAGGGTTATTTTAGTCTTTTTAAATTCTGCTTGTGGTAATTTTAAAAAACAGTTATTAAATGTGGTAGAATCAATAAGAAAGTTTTTTGAATATGGTAGAATTGTTAAAAAAACTCAAAAAAAAAAAACTGTGCAACTTGTATACTGTTGAACCATTGTTTCGAACTCTTTTAGCCTTTGATTGATAACACATTTAAGGACGGTTGGAGATTTAACTGTGATGTTCATATATTTTACCATGTTTTCCCTTAGTATATTCACATCCTTTGCATCTTTTGCTATCCATTTTCACCATTATTGCATAGCTTTAGGACTAATCATGCATTAGAGTTTAGTTGCATTGCATTTGCATCTTTTCATGCATAAACAGGTGATTTTAGAGCTTAAGGAGCATGGAAGCAATGCTGAGGAAGAAGTGAAGCAATCATGAAGGGAAAGCAAGAGTGTTAAGGCTGAAATAACAAGGTCCGGAGTCCAACTCGACCGCACACTCGACCAGACACTAGACCGTGTGCTGAGAAGGACTCGACCGAGTGGAGAACGCACGAGAGAAGCCAGCTCGACCTGCCACTCGACCGAGCATAGGTCGAGTTGACCGAGCCTTGTACCTGCAGCCACAAAAGTGTGCAGCTTTTTAGATATTCTCTAAACCTAGTATTTTACCCTTTTGGAAATTATTCTTTTTGCTTTTTATTTTTCTTAGATCTTGTACTTGAAAAAGACTAAATTCTTCAATATTGTTGGTTTCATAACTTTCTTAATATTGAGAATACAAGTTTCATTTCTTTTTCAATATTGAAGATCTCTGTTTTATCTTTCTAGTGATGCAAGTTTCATTTTTTTATGGGTTTTTGACTTTGTTCACCATGTGTTCTTGTGAGTAGTTTGCTTAGGATCTGGAGGATGGGTTAGGCTGGGTTGATCTTGTGGTTTATTTGATTTGGTTAAGCTTGATTGTTGTAGATCTCTTCTAGGCTAGATAATCTTAATGCTGATCCTATATCTGAGAAGGTAGGGTTTGATTTTAAGCATCTTAGCATCACACCAATGTCTAAGGAGCATAGATAAGGCTAGATCTAGAGCTTACCATTAGGCTTGCTAAGAGATTAGAGGTCTTGTTTGGTTTGAGATGTATTGCTTAATGTCTGCTTGTGTAGATTCTTTACTATGTGAAAGCAAGTCTAGAAATGCATAGGTTTGATTGTTTCTTGCCATGAGAGTGGATTAAACATGTCTTAGAATAGTATGTCTAGAGATTAGCTCAAAGTTTGTTTGAGGTTTGTTGACCAAGTTAAATAACCACAATGATTAGTTCAGTCCATGAATCCCTCCTCAGGACCTTCTTTGTTTATTGATATCTTAGTCTTAATCCTGTTGCTTGATTGTTGTTTGATTCGTTTTTGCATTGCTCTGTTTTTATTGTGTTGCTCTGTTTTCACGTTTAGTCTAGCTCGACCCTGTACTCGACCTGCACTCGGTCGAGTGCTTGCTCGAGTTCTTCCCCAGAGCTTGTGTTTATGATTTGTGATTGTCCTGTTTCATTTCTGCTGCATTCATTTAGTTTTCTGTTCATTGCTTGTCTTGCATAGGTTTATTTCTTGCATTATAGTAGTTTATATTCCTGTTTTAGCTTCATTACTGCATAGGTTTATTTCTTGCATTATAGTAGTTTACATTTTCATCATAGGATTGTTAGTGACAAACATCCTTTACATTTGGCTTAAATTAGATCTTTATGCACATCTTGACTGTTCACAAACACTCAGATTGGATTGACACCTCTTATACTGCAACTGCATAAGGGGAATTGAAACACCTTACCATCCATCCATTCATTGCATACATTCATCATCATTCTCATTCACCACCGTCAAATACTTGTTTCAATTTGGCGCCGTTGCCTATTTGAGTGTGTTTTTGTGACAATTAGGATCCATAAAAGTCTAAGATTAAGTTCGTTTATCAACTTGTTCACTACTGATCTTGTTTCTTCTTCTGCTTGTCTGTGATTGAGTTTCAGGTACCAGCTCGACCATCAACTCGGCCACCACTCGACCGAGTGTGTGCTCGAGCACCTGATCGAGTCAGAAGCCGGATACAAATAGACATCAGTTCCCAGTCGACTCGACCACCCACTCAAGCCTGTGCTCGACCGAGTGCCTGTCTGAGTCTGTACTCGACTCTGTTGATGCAAACAAGGTCCAAGGGTCCTCACAATCTTCAGAGACTTCTTGATCACATCAACAAACTACCAAGGGACCTGAGACAGCAGAAAACAAGGATCTATCAGGAACAAGAACAACAAGTGCTAATGGAGCAACAAGATCAACAAGCTCCAAGAGCAAGAAACATTGGTGTTGGAGATGCACCAAACACACATAACCAGAGAGCTGGTATTGTGCCTCCTACTGTTGCCAACAACAACTTTGAGATCAAAAGTGGATTAATCTCAATGATTCAAGCCAACAAGTTCCATGGGCTGCCAATGGAAGATCCCCTGGACCACCTTGATGAATTTGATAGGATATGTCGTCTCACTAAGATCAATGGAGTCAGTGAGGATGGATTCAAGTTAAGGCTATTCCCCTTCTCACTTGGAGATAAGGCTCACCTTTGGGAGAAGACTCTTCCTACTGGAGCAATAACCACATGGGATGCTTGCAAAAAAGCTTTCTTGGCCAAAAATTTTTCCAATGCTAGAACTGCTAGATTGAGAAATGAAATTTCTGGGTTTGCTCAAAGGAATAATGAGAGTTTTTGTGAAGCTTGGGAAAGGTTTAAAGGATTCCAGACTCAGTGTCCTCACCATGGCTTCAGCAATGAGTCCCTTTTAAGTACTTTGTATTAAGGAGTGCTTCCCAAGATCAGAATGCTTCTTGACACAGCCTCAAATGGAAACTTCCTCAACAAAAATGTTGAAGAAGGCTGGGAGTTGGTTGAAAATCTTGCTCAATCAGATGGCAACTATAATGAGGACTATGATAGAACCATAAGGTCATCATCAACTGATCAAGAGGACAAGTACAAGAGGGATTTGAAGATGGTCCATGAGAAGCTTGACAAGATCCTTCTTAGCCAACAAAAGTCTATTCACTTCATTGGTGAGGAAGAGGTTCCAGTTCAAGAAGGGGAGAATGAGTTTGCTGAGTTGTGCTACATGCAAAACCAGGGAGGATTCAAAGGCTACAACCAAGGAGGTTTCAAGAACAACAATCTCTCTTATAGGAGTACCAATGTGGCCAACCCTCAAGACCAAGTCTATCCACCTCAACAGCCTCAACAGCAACAAAACTACATCCCCAAACAACAACATCAAGTGTTCCAGCCTCAGTTGTGTCCCCCACCAGGGTTTCAGACTAACCAAGGCCAAGAACAAGACTTAAGGGCAATGATGCAACAGTTGTTGATTGGGCAAACACAAGGAAGGATTGAGGAAGCCAAACAGTTTGCTGAGTTGAATCAAAGACTCACATCACAGAACAATGATCTAAACATGAAGTTTGAGGGTCTTAACTCAAGAGTGAAGTATATGGAGAGTAACATTGTCTCTACTTTAGCTCCTAAACCCAACCAACTCCCTGGAAAAGCTGTTCAAAATCCAAGAGAGTTCACAGCCAAGGCCATCCAATCATGAGGAAGAAGTCACTGAGGACAGTGAAGTCCAAGTTTGGGGGAATTTATCAATTACTAAAGCCCCAATTGACGTTTTTGCAAAGCAACTGGAGTTCGACATTGCACTCGACCAGGTACTCGAACAGCCACTCGACCGTGTGCATGCTCGAGTGGTCGATCGAGCTGGAGATTCCGAAGTTGTCAAACCTGCTAAGTACATTCCTCCTGCTTACAAGCCTCCACTACCATTCCCAGGGCGTTTCAAAGCACAGAGGATTAAGGAACTAAGGGAGATCATTGAGAAAAAAGAAATGTTGGCTAAGCAACAAGAGGATGAGAGGGTTTTGAAGGAAGAAGCTGTGGTTGAGAAACAAGAGGAAGTGTTGGCTATACAAGAGGTCATCATTGCTTACCAAGAAGAGGAGAGAAGACATGCCTTCGAACAGTTTAAACCATATCCTCTCTATAAGGACTTTTTGCTTGACTTGTCAAAGCAAAAGGCTCAAGCTCAAGATGAGAAGGATCTTGAAGACCTTGGAGGAGTTATCATCCCAATCAAGCTTAAGGATCCAGGTCCCTCCTATTTACCATGCACATTCAGTTACCTCCACTACAACCAATGCCTATGTGACCTAGGGGCTTCAATTAGTGTCATGCCCTACTCCATTGCACAAAAGCTTGGGAGGACAGATTTCAAACTCACAAACCTCCATGTATGCCTAGCTGATGGGTCAAACAGAGAGGTAGTTGGTAAGTTGGAGAATGTCCCTGTCAAGATAGGGAAGGCAAGGGTTCATACAGATTTTGTGGTTCTAGAGATGGATAAGGAACCTGAAAATCCAATCATTCTTGGGAGGCCATTCTTAGCCACTGTTGGAGCAATCATTGATGTCAAGAAAGGTCTTGTGACCTTGAACATTGCTGAGGATATAGTTATAAGGTTCAACATCTTTAACCCAACCAACCTCCCTACAATTGATGATCAGCCTTTTACTATCAAGGATAAAGGTGGTCAAGAAGGCTTAAGTGATAAGGCAACTCCAAATGCTGAGCACTCTCTTCAAGAAGAGTATGTGGAAAAGCTTAAGAGGTCAGTTCAAGAGTTGACTAGTATGGTTGACGATCTCAAAGTTAAGTTGAACAAGAGGTCTTGGAGGAAAGCAAGACCAAGGCTCAAAATCAAGAAGAAGTATGGTTTGTGCGTTAAGATAATACTTCTTACAAGAAAGTGGGAAGCAAATTTTTTTTAAAAAAAAAAAACAATGAGCTCATTGGAAAAAAATTTCTCATAAAACAGAAAAAAGATTAAGGAAAATATACCTAATAATTAATTCTAAAAAATGTAAATACTCACTTCTATAATAGCATAGATCGTCTCATATTACTCATCTAACAAAATAATTTAGTCAAAAATATTGCTTTCAACTTTGTTCTATTGGTCAAACTTTTTTAATGGGAAGACAAATTTTCGTTATTTTTTAAAATAAAAAAATAAGATTAATATGTTGAAAAAAAAAATTGAAAGATTTATATATGCATTTTTTTTTCTAATGCTGTATTTTAAATTTTATTGTAGTAGTTTTAGATTGTTTTAGATAATTTAGATTTTTATCTTTGAATTATTTGAGATTCATATATTACCGTGCTTATAATTTTCTATTATTTCATTAATTATGTCAAATTAATTTTCTTCTAATTTCTCAACCTTGATTGGTTGGTCATAGACCTTTTTTTTAGAAGAAACATAATTGATACCATTCAATCAATTTCAGAAGGAGATAAAGAGAAGGAGATAAAGAAGAGAAGGTCATCAACCAAATGATTAGATAAAATATCATAATTTCTTATATTATGTGAACTCACGACACAAAGGATTATATTACAAAGTAAAAATAAAAATTACAAAAATTAGACTTTTTGTTTTATCTCTATTTAGCAAAAAAATTACAAAATAAAAACATCTACTCTCTGAAACTTCTTCTTCTTCTGTTATAATCAAGCTTCCACCATTAATGGACATCGTAGAGCCGTAGAGAGCAACAAAACCCACACAGGAACATTTGTAATCAAAAACTTGTATCTCGTAATTCATCACGAAGAAAAGAATCCTTGCTAC
Organism: Camelina laxa; assembly: GCA_024034495.1. NCBI lineage: Eukaryota > Viridiplantae > Streptophyta > Magnoliopsida > Brassicales > Brassicaceae > Camelina > Camelina laxa. The sequence goes on along the minus strand of CM043880.1, from coordinate 25,351,092 downwards.
TTAATCAAAAACAATAAAATTCTCCAATCGGAAACAAACTTAAATCCAATCCAAAATGGCTATGATAATTTATGAAAGCTCTACTCCCAAATGTTTCATGAATCCATTGTTAGAATCAAAATCAGAAACAGTAAAAATTTCAAACAATTCGACTTAACATACCTTCTTAATCTCGCAATTTGACAAGTGAAGCATTTGAGATTGAAATCGAACAATGGATCGAACTAAGAGACGAATAGCTCTTTGAATCCAAAGGACCTAACCTAACCACCGGAGATCGTCGTGGATTTCGTTAATCCCACCAAAAATATAAGACACCGGATCTACCCACATAAGCTTAACTGACGCAACCAGAGAAGTTGCAACCGTGAGCCACCGTGATATTTTTACGAAGCTAGCTACGTGAGTGAAATTCTGAGAGCTCCAGAGAATCGGTGAATCATATGTGACACCAAAACAAAACCCAGAATCACAAAAAGTACCCAAAATTAGACTGTGAATCGGAATCCCTAAATCAAACAATCAAATATTCCCAAAAGTATTTGTACAATTAAGCAAAAACCGATCGATAGGAAGAAGAAGAATAAATCGACTATTAAATCTGTCGATTTTAAGAAAAAATTGTGTCCACGGAAAAAAAGCTGATCTCTATTATTTTTTTTTTTTAATTTGATAGGCTAATTAAAGGGAGATTTTCAAAAATAGCACCAATTTAAGTTTTTGTTCCAAAACTAGCACACATGATTAAAAGTTCCAAAACTATCACACAATTATATATTATTAAAATAAAATATTAATAACACTATAAAATTGTCAAAATCGTGAGATTTTAATAATCTTGTTCTCTCTCACTTGTCTCTCTCCGCCAATTCCAAATTCATTCGCAGAAGACGTTCCACCGGCGAACCCAATCGGATCTGTGAGTCATCAAGTCTAAGTTATTGAAAAGCATGAATCTAAGGACCGGATAGATCTTTGAGCTCTCGTTCAGGAAGACGAGATAGCCCAGGATTCACAGGTCCCAATCTCCGTCGACTCATCTCGCCGTTTGGGTATGAGTCTCCGCTCGACTCAGAAAGATGGCCTATGTGGCTTATTGCTGCTTATGGCGATTCAATCAAAGACTTAACACCTCGTCGTGCTACCTCATATGAAAAGTTCGATAAGGTGCCTTAAAAGCTCAGATCTTTAAATTAAAAAGTTTTTGTTTTTTGTGTTAATTAAATGATGTAAAGTTTTAATTTTTATTATGAATTAGATTGGGCAAGGAACGTATAATAATGTGTACAAGGTTGTAGCTTTGAAGAAAGTTAGAGTGGTGAGTTTTTTTTTCTTGCTAATAAAACCAAAGCATTAGTAGTAGTGATTATATGATTTCATAGGATACAAATATGAAATTTCATGTTCAAGGTTGTGTACATTGTATTCCCCTGTAGACACTAATCACTAGCTTCACTTCAATTTCCTCTTCCAACGAAGTAGAATTCTATTAAATGTAATAGGGAGAGTCCTTTTAACTTTTTTTTTTTTTTGTTAGTAGGGAAAGTTGTGATGGTTTAAGATTTAATAATTTTGATTGTTACATGTTTATTGTTTGTTGCTCGTGTATTGATGTGTTTCTCAGTAACATTTGAAAATTAAGAAAATTTATTGTTTGTTGCTCGTGTATTGATGTTTTTCTCAGTAACATTTGAAGATTAAGGAAACATTGTTGAGAATTCATGAAAACTTTCCTGAAATTTATTCCTTGATTCCAATTTTTGTTGCAGGAAATGGACTTAAAGATTTCTCTAAGCTATGTCATGTTGCAGATGATACAAGATGCATATATATTTTGGATATCTGTAGATGAGACTGTGTTCCTTTATTCAATTTTACTCTATCTGTTGTTTAGACATATATGATGCTTGATAAACTTTTTTAGATTTTCTGGTACTTGTATGATGTATAACATTCTCACATGTTTTATGTTAGCACTTTGATTTAAATGTGACTAAACTTCATGAAAGATTATATGAAATTTGGGAATGATTGTGTGAAATTCATGAAGGATTCTATGAAATTCGGAAAGGATTTCCTGAATTTCTTTGAACTTCATAATGACTTTCATAAGAAAGTTTAGATTTCCAAACATTAGAATATGCACAAAAATGAAAACATTACCCTTCACTAATGGAGTATCTACTAATATTTGACACATTGATCCAAAATATACAAAGAATATTTTCAGAAACACATAAATTTAATATTTATGAAGAGTTCAATAATATCTAGGAATGACTTCTTGAAATTCATGATGGTCTTCATAAAATAATAGTTAAAAAAATTACATCTTTGAAGAGTTCTTGCTTAAATTCAGGTTGGTTTAAACATGTTAAGTGCTCTACAATGGAACATCTTGTTCATCATCAACTCTATGTTTCTTTTTTGGAACAACATACTCAACTTCCATACACTGTTTCTTTCTTCTTTGCTGAAATCAATATGTAAACAAAAAACCCACATTACAATGAAACACATCAAAGATATCACACACTTCTCCAACACATGACACAAGATAATTCTATCTTGTAAAGAAACATTTCAAAGACATCACACTAAAATCCGTTTAGGAAGGTCTTCCTAATATTTACGGATCTCTTCCTAATATTTGCGGATCCCTTCCTAAATCATCTAGAGGTCTTCCTCATATATACGGATCCCTTCCTAAATTCATTAATATATGAATGAAATTCCAAAGTAATAAGCAAGCAGACCTCTAACAATAACACTAGCAGTTACCATTCTCACATAACCATTCCAAATCTATCTAGCTGAAATGGATGGGACGATTCTAAGACTGAATCTTGAAACTTTTTCAAGAAACAATCAGACTAGTAAAAGAAGAACACATGTCAGTGGTCCCTTGGACTCTGAGCATTCATGTTACAGCATAAAAGCTGGGGAATGGTAACTACTAGTCTACACACCCATACTTGCACCTAGACGTTCACAAGAATCACAAGGATTTGCAAAATCAAAGTGTGTCTGGCTAGCATTCTTCTCCTTGGACACAATCCACCTCCCAAATCTAGCCCCAAACCCAAAAAAACTCCACATTCTCAACTCCATCAACCCACGTTTAAACTTTCACCTAAAGGAAAGAACCACATGATAACAAATCACACACATAAACTTCACCAGATCTTAATCCAATTATATGAAACACTTCTCTTTGATTGAGAATCAAACTTCATAAACCCAATAAGGAACATGCCTTTGAACAGAAAATGCAAAAATGTGATCAGAATTATGTTTAAACATGCTGGTAAAGAGAGAAAAATTCAAAAGACGACTCACAAATACCCAACCGCATCTATTAAATTCTTGGCCTCTGTATAAAATCCATTTATTCCTTTGAGTAAAGCAACACCTCCTAAAAACCTAGCTTCACATATGAATCACCAAACCCAAAAAATCAAGAAATCAGTTAGTTTAAAGACACATTAACATGAAACAGATTCTCAAATTGATTTTGAAACAACCGACCTTTTTTAAAAAAAATAATAAATAATAAATATAATATAATAAATAACTACAACTAGTGGTCCCATACCCACTAGCCACCTAACCACATTCACAACCAACAGCGGAACAACGTACCAATATATATCCAATAAAACAATAACCAATAACCAATAAAATAATATCCAGTATTGATTCCAAACATCATAAATCAAATAACCAGCAATCCTAACAATGCTGTAAGATTCAACTCTAGCAACCTAACAATGCCAGGTAAACAATCAATCGAGTCACTAGAACATCCTCCTCTTCATTGCCTTGATTCCACGATCACACTTTGCCTTTACCTGCACCACAAACACATATTGCAATGCATGAGTATTTTATAAACACTCAGTAAGGCAATCCTCCCATCTACTGGGCTATACACACTAGCAATAGAGTATCAATAACCAACACACAACAATCAACAACCGATAAGTAACAAACCAGGACTCAGCATCGACCGACGCCAACATGCATCGACCGATGCCAAATGGGGAAACATCGATCGACACAGAAGCTGCATCGACCGATGCAAGTGTAACATGCATCGACCGATACCCAATCCGCATCGACCGATGCATGCTCGACGTAACACAAAAACTCTAGAGTTTTACGCGCCGTCCTCGCACTTGCATCGACCGACGCAAGATATGCATCGATCGATGCAACATCGAGCATCGTGTTTTCCCCAAAGCTTCTCACCGGATCTTCGTTCCTAAAATCACAAAACTCAATCCCAAGCCATAAGAAAGCTTCCTAACGCCCATAGCAACGATCTAACAAGCCTAACATCACACAACCATACAGATTAAAGAGTCCTCTAGCTTAGATAAGCCATGGTCATGCACTTACCTTTGCCACAGAAGAATCTGAACCTCTAACAAACAAGAACGAGCCTCTAGGAAGCTCCTACAACGATCCCAACTACAGATCTCACCAAGAAACGCCACAAATCTCTAGGATTACCAAAAACGTTCAAGAACAGTTCTCTCTTTCTCTTTTCTCCCAAAAACGGCCGCACTCGTCTAATGAGACAAAAAGAACAACTTAAGGGTTTTCCCTTCCCCTTTGCCCAGAACGCAGCGTTTGACTTAAGTCAAAACGCAGGAACTCGACCTTGCATCGACCGATGCAACATCTGCATCGACCGATGCAACTCCCAAACCGGGATTTCGGTTCACGGATGTTACAATTCTCCCCCATCAAACTAGATTCGTCCTCGAATCTCGAACAACTATCAGCCAAGGACTCCCGTGCAACCGTCTCCACGGCCCGCACTCCTCCGAATGATCTACAGAAGGTCACCTCTAGGAGATAGACTCACGCTCCAGGCGTCATTTGCTCTCGACTTTTGGACTTTTCTTTACTCATAGGCCTAAACCTTGAGTTTTTATTAGCTCCTCATCAGACATAAGTCTGCATGCCAACTGTTGGCTCCTCATCAGGCCGAAGCCCGCGTGCCATAATGTATAAGGAAAAGTCCAAACTCGTCTCTTGGGTTGCCACCCTACAGCGCGCCCCCGGATCGTCATCCGAAGTCGATATACCAACCATACTCCCGAGCCACAAAGTCTCTGAATATGGCAGTACTAGGAGAACCTAAGTCCCCCAAGAGTCGCGAGCAAACGATTCTGAACACGTCTGAGTCCTATCCCTAACCAGGTTTCCTTCCCGTGGCTCGCGTAAAAACAACTCAATGTCCTACCAACCACATATCCCCTCACCGGAATACCCCATGACTACTCAAGGATCATATACACGCCATAAGGGCGGCCACAAAGGCCAACAAAATGTCCTAACAAGGACTGCCACCAAGGCCAAAACGAATGTCCTAAAGAGGACCGCCACCAAGGCCACTCGTCCCGAAGGACCGTCACAAAGACCATCTGTCCCGAAGGACCGTCACAAAGACCATCTGTCCCGAAGGACCTTCACAAAGACCATCTGTCCCGAAGGACCGTTACAAAAACCATCCGTCCCGAAGGACCGTCACAAAGACACTCTGGCTAAAACAGCCCGCCACAAAGGCCAACAATTGGCTAAAAGCCCGCCACAAAGGCCACACAATTGGCTAAAAGCCCGCCACAAAGGCCACACAATGTCTAAAAAGACCGCCACACACAGGCACACTGACTCGAAAGTCCGCCACAAAGGCCACAAAAGCCCCTCCAAGGCTTCCCACCGCAAAAATGGACAAATTCTGACTCCCGCAAAACTTTCCATATTTAGCACTTTCCATTTTTTGGAAACTTTCCACTTTTGGAAACTTCTCTTCACAACCCCGCCTCACGGAAACTTTGTACCCCGAACACCACCTCATCTTGTTACTGAGTCGCACAACCAACCACCCCAAGCGACCGAGTAACAAGAGAGATGGGCTGGAATACTCCATTCCCGCTCCAGCCACGGATTACAGATGGAACCAAGCTAAACAAGCTCAAGTCGCGGCTTGCTTCTCATACCACTTCTTGAACCTTGCCTTCATCTTTGCCTCAGGCTCCCAAGTCTGCTCCTCCACACCATCACAGTCCCACAGGACTCTCATCAAAGGAATCTTCTTCTTCTGAAGTTCCTTGATCCTCCTCTCGAGAACCCTCACTGGTCTCGCCTCCACTGTCATGTTAGGCTGAAGATCCTCAGGAATCTTAGCCAACACCTGCTCACCCTCACGGAGACACTTCCGCAACATAGACACATGGAAAACCTTATGGAATGCACGCATAACCTCAGGTAACTCCAATCTATATGCCACTGGTCCAACCCGCTCAGTCACTCTGAATGGACCCATATACCTCGGACTCAACTTAGTCTCTGACGATGACCTGTTCGGACCCCGCAACATGGCCATCTTGAGGTACACTCTGTCTCCTACCTGAAACTCAAGATCTCTCCTCCTCCTATCAGCATAACTCCTCTGCCTATCCTGAGCCTCCTTCATGTTCAGCTTGAGAACCCGAATCTTCTCTGAGGTCTCCTGAACAAAACTAGCACCAAACATGCTCCTCTCCCCCACCTGAGTCCAGCATAATGGTGTACGACATGGTCTCCCATACAGAGCCTCATAAGGAGTCATCTTAATACTCGCCTGATAACTGTTGTTGTAAGCAAACTCTACCAGGTTCAGGTGATCTGCCCAATGGCCACCCCAATCCAACACACACATCCTCAGCAAATCCTCCAGCGTCTGGATCGTCCTCTCTGACTGTCCATCAGTCTGGGGATGATAAGCTGTACTCATATGCACCTTAGTGCCCATCTCTGCCTGAAATGCCTTCCAGAACACCGAAGTGAACTTAGAATCCCTATCAGACACAATGCTCGCTGGCACCCCGTGCAATCTGACTATTTCCCTCACATACTTCTTAGCCAAGACCGCTGCTCCATCAGGCTTCTTAATGACCAGAAAATGTGCTGACTTAGTCAACCGGTCCACAATGACCCAAATAGCATCAAAGGTCCGTGACACTGGCAATCCTACCACAAAATCCATAGTGATCATATCCCACTTCCACTCAGGAATGGGTAAACTCTTCAGTAACCCGCCAGGAACCTGATGCTCAGCCTTCACTAGCTGACACACATCACACCTCGAAACCCAACTAGCTACATCCTTCTTCATCCCGACCCAATGATAGTACCTCTTGAGATCACGGTACATCTTAGTCGCTCCTGGATGAATAGACAACTTGCTCGCATGAGCCTCTCTTAGGATCTCCTGCCTCAACTCCTCATCTTTGGGCACACAAACCCGACCGTGAACCAAGATAGTACCATTATCTGAGACCTGATATTCTGAATCCACATCCTTAGAGGCATTCACCAGCCCCAAATCCTTCTCCTGAGCCAACCGCACCCTACTCAGACGATCTGCTCTATCTACTGCTTCCAAACCCAACGGTTCCTGTGAAACAGCACACAAGCTCAAAGCACTGATCTCCCCTACCAGAGACTCCATCTCCTGCTCCTGAGCCGAAGCTACCCTCTTCCAACTCAGAGCATCTGCAACCGTGTTAGCCTTACCATGATGATAGGCTATCTCCAAATCATAATCTGCCACCAGCTCCATCCACCGCCTCTGTCTCAAATTCAACTCAGGCTGAGTAAATATATACTTCAGACTCTTATGATCTGTAAATACTTGTACCTTCGCACCATAAAGATAAGATCTCCAAATCTTCAGGGCAAAAACTATAGCACCCATCTCTAAATCATGAGTAGGATAGTTGCTTTCATGCACCCGCAACTGCCGTGATGCATAGGCAATCACCTTCCCATGCTGCATCAGAACACACCCCAAGCCAACTCTAGATGCATCCGTATAAACCACATAGGGTTCTCCCTGCTTAGGCAAAGCCAACACTGGCGCAGTAGTCAACATCTCTTTCAGGCTTGCAAAGCCTTCCTCACACTCTTCTGACCAGACAAAAGGAACATCCTTCCCTGTCAACTTAGTCATAGGACGTGCTCTGCTTGCAAACCCCTGCACAAATCTCCTGTAGTAACATGCCAGTCCAAGAAAACTCCTGATCTCTGTGGCATTATGCGGTCTAGGCCAATCCCTAATAGCCTGAATTTTCTCTGGATCTACAGAAACCCCCTCTGCAGAAACAATGTGACCCAGAAAGCCCATCTCACGCTGCCAAAAACTACACTTGCTCAACTTGGCAAACAACTTCTGCTTCCGCAGCTTCTCCATAACTGCCCTCAAATGCACTGCATGCTCCTCAGGACTCTTGGAATAAACCAGGATATCGTCGATGAAAATGATGACAGATACATCCAGAAACTCCTGAAACACACTGTTCATCAATCTCATAAACGCTGCTGGCGCGTTAGTCAATCCAAAAGGCATCACCACAAACTCATAGTGCCCATATCTCGTCCTGAAAGCAGTCTTCCTCACATCTGCCTCATCTATCGGTATCTGATGATAACCCGATGCCAGATCTACCTTGGAGAACCAAGTAGCACCCCTCAACTGATCCAACAACTCATCGATCCTAGGAAGAGGGTACTTGTTCTTCACAGTGACCCGGTTCAAGCCCCGATAATCAATACACAACCTGAAACTCCCATCCTTCTTCTTCACAAACAACACCGGTGCTCCCCACGGTGATACACTAGGACGGATGAATCCCTTACTCAGCAAATCCTCTAGCTGCTTCTTCAGCTCTGCCATCTCTGCTGGAGCCATTCTGTAAGGAGTCTTGGATAACGGTGTCGTCCCCGGTTCCAGTTCAATGGTAAAAGGGTCCGACCGAGATGGTGGTATTTCCTGCAAAGACTGAAACACATCCTCAAACTCCTCTACTACCGGAATACCGCTAACCGTAGACTTCCCCACTGACTCTGGCATAGATATAGTAACCAAATAAGCCTCACGGCCCTTCTCGATCATCTTCCCAGCCTGAATGGCTGAGATCACGAGACTCCCCGAAGTCGGTCTAATACCCTGAAAAACCAACTTCCCTTCTGGACGCTCAAACTCCACTCTACCCCGATAACAATCCAAATGCACCATATGCCAATGCATCCAATCCATCCCGAGAATAACATCATACAGCTCCACTGGACTGATAAGCAAATCCGCTGGCCATGACTCTCCTGCGATCTGAATATCAATTCCTCTAACCCGTCCAATAACTCTCAGGAACTTGCCTCCCGCAACTCTAACAACTCCTGTACGCTCTCCAGGATCCCCGCTGATCCCCGCACACTCTGCACACTCTGGAGTAATGAAGCTACGTGAAGCTCCAGAATCAAACATAACATGGGACTTAAACCCGCCCACCAACAAGGTCCCTACACAAACCTCATGTGTTGAGAACCTAACACTTTATCACAGGAAAAACATAAAATCTGAACCTACTAAAAAAAATTCACAAAGTTTAAGTACCAGAAATTATACCTGTGATCGCCCCAGCACTGGTTCCACCAGTCTCCACTGTCGTGTAAGCCCGTGGCGCCTGCTCAATCCGTGCCACCTGCTGACCTCCAGGCTGCACCTGCTGCAACGCTGCCACTGCTGCCGGCTGCAACTTGGGACAAAAAGGTCGGATGTGCCCTGTCTCCCTACAATGATAGCACACACGAGCCGCTACCGTCGGAGCACTCCTCTTGGGACAACTAGCAACCTTGTGATCCTTGCTCCCACAACCGAAGCAACTCGCACCACTCGGCCTCTGCGTAGCCTCCCACTTCCTCTTGGTTCCCTGTGCAGGCCTACTGCCCCTGCTCGAACCACCCTGCTGCTGAGCCCTACCAGGCTTAACTGCTGGAGTAACCGACACTGACTGTGCCCGAATATCCTCCTCAATCTCTGCTGCTGTCTCAACCAGCTCTGCACGCGTAGCATAATACCTCCCTCTACAATGAACTCTCAAATCATCACTTAGAGCCCTCATAAACCTCCTGACCTGAGCCTCCTCAGGCTCCATAGCCCGACCCCCATAACACAGAAGTCGACTGAACTCCAAGTCCAGCTCCCGCACTGACCGTGTCCCCTGAGACAACTGAAGGAACTGCACCTCCAAACGATCCAATGCCTCTCTAGGAAAATACTTGCGGTTGAACTCCAAAACGAAGTCCGCCCAAGTCATCTCCCGCTGCGCCCTCCTAGCAGCCACAGACCTCCACCACAACTCAGCATCACCACTCAAAAAGTAGACCCCTATGTCCACCCAGAACTCCTCAGGACATCTCAGAGTATGGAAGTTACGTTCCACTCTCGTCCTCCACGCATCTGCAGCAGTAGGATCTACACCTCCCGAAAACTGCTCAGTACGCAACCAACCCATCTCTGTCAACATGCTGAGATAACGAGCATGGACCCCCGCATCCGCAGCCACTGGCTGCCGCTCCTCCGCCACCACTGTTGGCACTACCTGAGCCTGAGCCGGTACCACTGGTGGTAACCGCTCTAACACCTGTGCTAGCAAAGCCACAACATCAACACCAGGGGCTCCACCTGCTGGGACCCCCACACCCGGGACCCTAGCATCACCGGCCACTGAAGCATCAACACCGCCCCCTCCAGCCACACTCACGGAATCCCCCGGAACACCCTGCGACTCGCCAACACCCTCAGCTATCACACTCTGGTCCTCGGTCTCACTAACCACAGGGACTCTGCCCCTACCACGACCACGTCCGCGTCCACGTTCACGTCCGCGTCCACGACCTCGACCAGCCACAGCATCCTCTCTAACCATCTTCACTACCATGAACAGAAGGCTAAGCAAACAATTTCTATTATAACACAGAAACATAAACTCACCGTGGAATCACACACTCGGCTCGAAGAGGATGTTCTAAGACTCCATGCCACACACAATTGACTAACTCACATAATCAATCAGGACATGCAATCCAAACATTTACAACAGAAACCTAGTGAAGCCAAACCTAGAACCGTAAGGGCTCTGATACCAAAATGAAACAACCGACCTTTTTTAAAAAAAATAATAAATAATAATATAATATAATAAATAACTACAACTAGTGGTCTCATACCCACTAGCCACCTAACCACATTCACAACCAACAGCGGAACAACGTACCAATATATATCCAATAAAACAATAACCAATAACCAATAAAATAATATCCAGTATTGATTCCAAACATCATAAATCAAATAACCAGCAATCCTAACAATGCTCTAAGACTCAACTCTAGCAACCTAACAATGCCAAGTAAACAATCAATCGAGTCACTAGAACATCCTCCTCTTCATTGCCTTGATTCCACGATCACACTTTGCCTTTACCTGCACCAAAAACACATATTGCAATGCATGAGTATTTTATAAACACTCAGTAAGGCAATCCTCCCATCTACTGGGCTATACACACAAGCAATAGAGTATCAATAACCAACACACAACAATCCACAACCGATAAGTAACAAACCAGGACTCAGCATCGACCGACGCCAACATGCATTGACCGATGCCAAATGGGGAAACATCGATCGACACAGAAGCTGCATCAACCGATGCAAGTGTAACATGCATCGACCGATACCCAATCCGCATCGACCGATGCATGCTCGACGTAACACGAAAACCCTACAGTATTACGCTGCCGTCCTCGCACTTGCATCGACCGACGCAAGATATGCATCGATCGATGCAACGTCGAGCATCGTGTTTTCCCCAAAGCTTCTCACCGGATCTTCGTTCCTAAAATCACAAAACTCGATCCTAAGCCATAAGAAAGCTTCCTAACGCCCATAGCAACGATCTAACAAGCCTAACATCACACAACCATACAGATTAAAGAGTCCTCTAGCTTAGATAAGCCATGGTCATGCACTTACCTTTGCCACAGAAGAATCTGAACCTCTAACAAACAAGAACGAGCCTCTAGGAAGCTCCTACAACGATCCCAACTACAGATCTCACCAAGAAACGCCACAAATCTCCAGGAATCACCAAAAACGTTCAAGAATAGTTCTCTCTTTCTCTTTTCTCCCAAAAACGGCCGCACTCGTCTAATGAGACAAAAAGAACGACTTAAGGGTTTTCCCTTCCCCTTTGCCCAAAACGCAGCGTTTGACTTAAGTCAAAACGCAGGAACTCGACCTTGCATCGATCGATGCAACATCTGCATCGACCGATGCAACTCCCAAACCGGGATTTCGGTTCACGGATGTTACAGATTTGCCAAGTTTTTTTTACTTATTCCAGCAAAAACATCAACGGCGGCGCATCTAGAAAGCTAATCATTGTTACAAAGCACATCTTCCTTATCCAATCAGACTCACCTATACTTTCTCCCAATCATCCGCTGTTGTTGTCACCGGAGGACTCTCCACCGCCACACACTATCGTAGACTGATTAGCTTAAATAAACTCTGGTTGTTGATCGGAATCTGGTGAATGAAGATGTTTTTGATGTAGATTTTGATTGTAAATACACATCTCGGCAGCCACTGGAATCTTGGATCCATGGAGATGGAAGAAATGGAGACTCCAGTGACAACGAACATCGGAGATGGTCTTCGGAAACTAGAACAAAGCGAAGACGAGAGAGATAGAAGATATTGATATTTTAGAGTTTTCTTAAAATTAAAAGTATTTAATTATATTAAATTTGTGCTAAATGTGGAATATTTGAGATTAGTTTTAGTGAGGGGTATTTCTCTAAATAAAATAGGCTAATCAAACACAAACCTACAAAAAACATAGATAGATTGGAAACACATAAATCGTTGTTGATAGATCCATAGAATCTTAAAGACAGAGGCTACATCATGGTGTGTCAAAGAAACTTCCATGAATACATTGAGAAATTTAATATTAGTTACTATTAAAAGATTTTGTGATGTTGGAAAAAGGTCTTTAGTTTCATTGGTTGCTGGAGCAAACCACTTTGAGATAGCTAAAAGACATGAACATGTTCTCTCCACATAGGAGGAGGGTAGAGCCGAGGTTCTCTCTATGGTGGAGGCAGTTGGACGCAAGATTATCTTATCTTCCCAAGGAAGGAAGGTGGGGGAGGTTGAACGCAAGGTTATCTCCCCAAGGGAGGAAGTCGGAGCGATGGTTCACTCCACGGTGGAGGAAATTGGACGCAAGGTTTTCTCCATAAGGGAGGAGGGCAGACCGAGGTTCTCTTCATGGTTAGTCATAGACTATTGTGATTATTTTATTTTTTATTCAAATATTTTTTGAGCCAATAATTTTAGTGATTAAAGAAACTATGCAAAAGTGAAAGTAAAGAGACATATAATAGTTGGCTTAATGTGTTCATATAAAGAAAAATTTAGGTAGTGGTAAATAATATATTTGTAACATACAGTATACCTAAATATAAAAATACACTTTTAATGTTAACATACATAAAAGATTTGTATATGGATATAAATCAGTGAATTATAGCAAAAAAAAAAATTATAATTAATGTACAATAAATTTTATTAAGTTTTTATTAAATTTAATTTTATTTACAAAACCTTAAACCCGCACATCGTGCAGGTCCTTATCTAGTAGGCATATTAAAATGTACAATTACAATTAAACAATTTATATAATATATACCGGAAAAAAAAAGAACAAAAAAAGATAGGTAAAAAGAAAACCGCTAGTCATAAATTAAATTTGCCGTTGATGGATCAATAGAATAAAATGTTGCTTTCCTGACATATCAACTTTTATATTGAAGCAGAAACTGATACATGGTTGAAATACCCTAAACTAGCACCATTCTAAGTTTTTCTTCCAAAATTAGCATACACATTCAATTTTTCCAAAACTAGCATTTGTGAATATTAAATATTTAGGTAAAACAACAACATTTATCATTAAAAAAAATCAAACTCACGATCTCTTTTAGCTTTCTCCCGTGAAGCTTGTTCCAATATGAGATCTCCATTTCTAATCTCAGATCTTTCAATTAAGTGATTAATTCATCGATTGAAACTTCAATCAAGTGATTTCATCAGAGATTCATGGATTCCATTACCAATCGAATTCAGATTCGTAGCTCCGTTTTTGTTTCATGTCCAGGTCAAATCGGATGAGATTTTGTGGTCTCGGTTTATAACTGCAGCGGGGGAGGAACATAGAACATTCTAGATCGATAGTTCCTGACGACGTTGAAGACAGAGGTGACGAGTTTGAGCCACAGTTCATCGGATCAAGTGAAGGATGGGTGTTTATCGGTTCTGGATTTGAATCAATGGAGATGAGATGCAATAGCAAATGAAGCGTTGTTGGATTGTTTTAAGAACATAGAGAGAGAGAAGTAATGGAGTTTTTAGATCCTTATTTCCCAGGTCTTTTATTTCAGGTATGTATGTTCCATTGAAACAAAGCAATTCTTAGTTCTAGGAACTGTGAAGCATACCAATGTAAACCTGATTATTTTTTCTTTCCTCTTTAAAACTTTTTTTTTGTTGTTTTAGTTAGCTACTGTTTTTATTTGGTGGTGCAGGAGGAGAAACTAGAAGATTTAGCTATTGAAACTTCAACTATGAGTCTCAAGTTAACGGGTAGAAAGATAAGGAAGCAACTGGTTAACTAAGATGGAGTTAACGACTACGACATGTAGCTAGAGTCGTAATGTAGAATTGGACCATCTTGTATGTTTAGTATAGTTTACTTCTCAACAAAACTTGTTTTGTTTTTCAAAAATGATGATGTTAGTATTATAATTTTTCAGATTTTCTCAAAAATAATGATGTTAGTATTGTAAGCTAATGCTTATATTCTTCAGATTTTGACAATTTTCAGAGACATACAAATTGCAAACCCAATGTTAGCCACATAGATGTTGTTTCGTATATTTAGGAATATCTTCATGAACTTCAAGAACGCCTTCCTAAACATTTTGAAATCTTTTATAAACTCAGAGATATATGTATTTAAATCTCTTTATTTATCTTTTACTCCAATGTATCACAAACTACTCCATTAGAATGAGTAATATGTGATATATTACTCTATTAGTAAGAGGCAATGTATCACAAATATCTTCTTCTTTTTTCCTCAATGAAAGCCTTCCTGAAATTCGATAATTCCTTCCTAAATATCTAGGAATCCATCCTAATTTTCAAAAAATATTTCCTGAATTTGAATTAATGTTTCCACAATCTCTTGTAAGCGGTTATGAAGCCAAAAAATCATTATTGTTATGTGGTTATCTATCATTTCTTAAGTTCATCTTGAAATCCAAACGTTTTTATGAAGGTCATCCTGAAATTCAAGAAATCTTTCATGAAGTTTTTATGAAGGTCATCCTGAAATTCAAGAAATCTTTCATGAATTTCGTGAAATCCTTCTTGGATTGAAGAGAACCTGTAGCAAACTCAGTCAAAATTACCTCAACAACTACTAACTTGTATAATAGAAACCTTTGACATTCTTATAGTGCAGAAACATCAGACATGTATCAAAACAATATAAAAATGTCTTACATCCATCATAGATGTCTAATAACAAATATAGATGATAGGTGAATCAGACCTTTTATTGATTTCACCATGGCTATAAAATCTTCCAAGTCTTCGGTATGCAAGCATGTTTCACGAGACTTCTCCAAAACGTTGATGTTAAGATTAATAACATATGGTGCTGCATTTTAGACGTGATGTTGGATGTAGTAAAGCCTCCACTAAAGGTTCTTTTGCAATATATTTTACCATCTCGTCTAAGCTCTCGTTTCTATCCGCAAAATCATCAAGAATAACACCTCTTGCATTCTGTAAAAAATAGACAAAAATTCCAAATATTTTAGTGTGTCTTAAGTAGCAAAGCAATACTAGCACACCTGGTAAACTTAGAACAATTAAGACAGAATATGCAAATAAACACTTAATATACAACAAATTCAAGCTATTTAGTTTACTCATTCTTGTTGTGTTTAGATAATGTATCAAAGAGAAGCTAAAGGTTAATTAACAAATGAGAGTCTTAAATAGATGAAGGTCGTTCTGAAGTTCAAATAAACTTTCCTGAATTTCGTGGAGTCCTTCCTAAATTCTTTGAAAAATGTCACTAGGTGAGAATATTAACAAGCTAAACACAATACAAGAAAACAAAACATAAACTTACTCTTAATGTCTGCTTATCAAAACAGTATATGTATATAATCGAATTTCATAAACCAATCATAGCAATACAAAATCAACCAAACCTTTGAAAGCATCAAGTTTTAGAGAGCACCTAAAACCAATCATTGACTCCAACAGTTATCCAACAATTTTATGGAGCTCTTTCTGAACTTTCAAACTAGTTAAGTCAATAAGAATGACACAACCATTCATCTCAAGTTTCTATAAATTAACATGAAGTAAACCTAAGAACAACTTTAGTTATGATTCTAGAAAAACAAAATTACATAAATAAATGCAATATGAGTCATGATAAGTCAATATGCAGTGGCCAAGTATAATAATCAAACTAAAGTAAAGAATAATACAACACAAAAACACTTAACCAAATCAGCAACCCAAGCTTAATGTATAAATTAAGTCTAATAACTATGATATGTATAAAACTTATCTCCTGGATAAACAAACAAAGGTGACCAAGTTTGATACAAGATAACAAACAAAGGTAATAAACACGTTTTTCTTGAAAGCAAGAACTAAAAAAGGTCATTTGTGTTCAAACCAAATCATTTTTAATAAATCAGATCCTGTAAAGGTACCATGAAATTATGTTAAGCCATCCATCTACTTTAAAATCGATACAGAATGAACCATGAGCAAGTAAGAAAATCAATTAGATTGCACTAAGTACAAGTTACAAAAATTAAACTAAACTTAACCAAAATCTATTACTCGTTAAATCCAATGAACATAGAAAAGGTGGAATGGAAGCTTACCAGTTTGGAAATTGAGAGACCCAAATCACAAATCATCCAATCTACTGAAAATCTGAAACTTTTTGAAAATGATATTGTGATTTAATCACAACATAGGTTTATATTGGACAAAGCAATGAGATTTAAGAATTGAATCCAGAATCGAGCTTCACATCGAGAATCCAATATATCAATCTTACCATGAGTTTAAAATTCGAGATTGAAAAGGTTACAGCGATAGAGAAGCGTCGGTGGCTGCATCATCTCCGATTTCATTCCTCAAATTCAAAGCTTTGCCTCTCTCTCTTCACTCTTACCCGTACGTACACTTTGTTGCTCTGTCTCCTCCTCCTTCGAGCCTCTCGAACTCAATTGGAGTTTTTTTAGGTTTTGTGTATAACGATTGCTAATATTTCTCCTTTCTTTTAATTTTATTTAATATTTTTATTTTATTTGTATAATTTTCCCCAAATTAAAATTGTGCTATATTTGGAATAGTTAAGAGTATGTGCTAGTTTTGGAACAAAAACTTAAATTGGTGCTATTTTGAGAATCTCCCTATTTTTAATATATCAATTTATCTAAGAAACTGATAAATTATAAATTAAATATAATTAAAAATAGCACCAATTTAAGTTTTTTTGCCAAACTTAGCACACCCTTTCTAAAGTTCCATATCTAGCACAAATTTTATTAAGATAAATATTATTAATTTTGAGAAAAATCTAAAATATATCTTCGATCTCTCATCGATGCAGTGTTTCTCTTAGCCGAAGACTATCTCCTCCAATCCTCTAAAAGTCATCGAAATCTAATAAAACCTATGACACTCGTCGAAGATCCAAGCAGAAGTTGCTGCTCTCACCTCACTCTTCAAGGAGATTATTGAGATTTTAGGATCGGATGTTGTCAAACCAGATGAGACTATGCGGCTCAGATCCCATGAGTCAGGACAAGTTTCTTGCACGCAAGGTGTTCGTGAAAATGCTGCAACAGGATTTTCAGGCGAGAATGAAGAAGAGGCTCAGAAAGTTATTGTTAAAGAAGCTTATTACTTCATTTCATTGCTTATTATTGTATTGCCATCTCCGTTCCATCATCTATTGGCATCTTCGTGAGCCACGCTAAACCCAAGTCAAAGCGAACCAAATCGGTAATTATTACTTCTGTCGCTATTGCGGAGGGGTTATTGTTTGCTTGCTTATTAATTGTACGCTCTCAAAGGAATCAAAGAGTTTTGCTGCTTCCATGCAACGTCTTTACTGATGGCGTGAGTTCCGGGACCCGAGTTTATATGTTTGGTTACGGGTTGAATCGGAAAACCGGTGTTTGAGTTTTGGAGAGGAGAGTTAAGCTAGTTTGAAGTTGAGCCTTGGATTGTCTGTGTACGGTGATAATCTGAAGGAAGAGAATGATTCAGTGACGTATCTTGTAGAATTTGCTCAAAGGAGAGTTCCAAAGAGGGAAACGTTTGAGTCATTGAACTTATCTGATAACACTTTTAAAAGTATCAAGGAGATGATGGGTTTCCAACCCTTGACTCAGGTTACAACCAATTTGTAATTGAATATGATGTTTTTTTTTTCTTTTTTTCTTTTTAAGAACAGTGATGATGATTCAAATTTGTATGATTTCAACATTTTTTGCAGATACAAGCTAAAGCAATTCTACCATTGATGGAGGGAAAAGTTGTGCTTGGATCTGCTAGGACTGGTTCTGGTAAAACACTAAAACCTTATCTTTTCTTATTCCTGCTGTTGAGCTGATTTACCATGTCAGCTTTACTCCCTCGCAACGGTACAGGAAAGATCCCACAAAAATCTTGGATTGTATCCTAGATTTCCTTGAAATTTAGGAAGGATTTCACGAAGTATCATGAAAGCTTCTTTTAACTTCAGGATGAACTTCATAAAAAGTTTAAGATTTCACGAGGACAGAAAAAGATTCTTTGGCTTTATAGTTTTTTCTTCATTTGTTGTATGTTCGTGTTTAGCTTGCAACCACATATACTATATTTCTTTGTATGTTATTCAATTTTTTTGTGATAGTGTTGAGTTATTTATATTGGTGTCCCTTGTAGGGCTTTGTTAGAAGGTAATTCTTTTGGATGTCCCATCCTAGACCTTCTCCACCGCTAGCAACTGAGGAGCTGAAACACTTTAAAGAGAGTGTGCTAGATCTTTTTCGTTTGTGATTATGCCTTTCAAAGAGGCTGGATATGTATTTTATTGCTTTCTTTCTTACTTGGATTAAACAAGTGTGCTCATTTTTGTTGCAAAAAAAAATTATTTAGGAAAGATCTTTTAAATTCATGATGGGTTTCATAAAAAACATTAAAAAGTGAGTTTTTTTGGCATATGTCAAGATTAGAACCTTATGCATTTAGGAATTTTCTAAGGGAGTGTAACAAATATGCAAGTTTTTCATTCATGAAAAGTATAACAATTAACATTAGGTAAAACACCAGGTTGGATGCAAACAAAACCATTTCAAGAAAGAGTGAATGATGTTTAAGAAGATTATTTAAAATTCAGGATGGTTTTCATAAAAAAAAAAAAAAAATGTGAGCAGTTTGTCATATGTCAAGATTCAAACCCAAAAGCTTTACAAAATGTCTTAGAGAGCGTAACCAAACCAAGTTGTTCATTCATTGGAAGTTTAACAATTAACACTAATATAGGTAAAACACCAGGCTGGATACATGCAAAACAAAATTATTCATGAAGGATTGAATGATGTTTAGGAATGATGTTTTGGTATTTGTATAATATTTCTGCATCATAACAGTGTCACATGTTTCTGTTAGAACTTAGCTTTAACAGTTATTGAACTTTAGGAAATAATCTACATGATTTAGGAAGGATTCTTTAATTTCATGTTGACTTTCATAAAAAAGTTTGGATTTTCTAACATCAAGATGTGAACAAAAATGAAATCATTATTCTTCACTAATGGAGTAATCTACTAATATTTGTCACATTGAAGCAAAACACACAAAAAAAAAGATTTTTAGAAACACAAGTATTTAAATTTAAGAATGATTCAATAATATTCAGGAATGACTCCTTGAAGTTCAGGATGATTCTCATGAAAACAATAGTTGAAAGATTATGTTTTTAACGTCTCAAAAATTATCACAGACATAATAATGGTTATTTAAGAACATACCATAAATTACTTTATAAAATTTGTTCAGGAAGGTCTTCCTAACATTTACGGACCCTATCCTAATTTTTCAACAGTCCTTCCTAAATTTTAATCGAAGCTTAATCCAACTCTATGATATTAACCTATGAATGAAATTCCAAAGCAATAAGCAAACTGACTTCTAATGGTAACAATAGCATTAAAGTTTTCTCTCTCGTTTCTCGACAACATTTAAACAATTCACTCACAAGCAAATGAATCAAAATCATAAAAAATATCAGGAATCATAAAAAAAAAAAAAGCTTAAACTATATTAACAAAACTCGACTGAAGCCTATTGTACTACAATCCTTGGAATCACCAATGTATCCAAATATCAATAATATCAATTCGTTCTCTAATCTCCAGAACAATATCAATAATATATAAAACCTCTCTCTAATTCTCTACACAAACTCTTAATTAAACAAACAAACATCCTATAATGCATATTCAGATCCATATGACAAGTTCAAACATTTCATATAAGAATCAAAAGTAGCATAAATCTGGGATTGGCTAAATAAAAAAAGTTGCAATAATTATTCAAAATCTGAGTTGAGTCGTTGTTGTGCTCTAAAACAGAAAACATAAGAAGGAGAAGAAGAAACTAAAAGCTCAAATAGAAGAAGGAAAAGTAACAAACAAACCATTTCCTCTCAATTCTCAATAACTTCAACTTCACCATCTTGAATCTTCTGTAGAATATCCTTTGAATATTTTGTTTTTTAACATCCACAGTACCCAAGATCTCTCTCACTGTACCACTCAGTTCCTTAGCAATAAATCTAGGCCTCATGATCCTAGCGATTTCAATCAAACCATCAACCGTTATGCTTAATGTTTCACCTTCTTCCTATCTCTCTCCAGCTTATTCTCAAATTGATTAGCCAAAGTTTTTTACATGTTCACGTAAAAGGAATGAAATCATCTATAGTGACTTCAAATCCCAACTCAGCAAAACCATCAACGGCGTCTCGTCTAGAAAGCTCCTCAATGTTACAAAACACACTGTCCATATCCAATCAGAACCACCGATACTTTCCCTTAGTCATCCAGTGTTATTATCGCCGGAGGACTCTCTGCCACCACGCACACTATCGTAGACAACGGCGGAAGCGTCAACTAGCTTATATAAACTCTGGTTTTTGATCGAATCCGGTGAATGAAGATGCTCTTCATGTGTAATTTGATCTTAATAGAATCAGTCGATCGATTTGGCACTAATTGAAAAAAAATGAGATCATAAATGAAGATTTCAGTTTGGAATCTTCACCGTGGAGCTATGAAATCTAAAATGGTGACTTTAATTTCAGAAAAAAAAAATTGTTATTTAAATTAAATAATAATCTTGATATATATAAATGCTAGTTTTGGAAAATTTGACCATGAGTGCTACATTTGGAAGAGAAACTTAAAATTGTGTTATTCTAGGGTATTTCTCTAAAACTAATGTATAAATACAGAATACTGTATAAATATATAAAAACTATCTACCTATTACAATATGTATATATATATATATAAAACCTGTTATTAAAAAAATTCTATGGATAATAAAATTAATAGTACATTTATTTTTGTTATTAAATAAATAACAATCGCAAAAGAAAAAGTGCTGGTATTAATACAATAATACAAGCAATTTGGTATTGTTCAACTGTTGTTCACTTATACAAGTACCTATTTCTACCTACTATAATAATATGTTAGGCATTAAATGAATTTTCACAGTCCAATCATGAATGTTTTTCTCTCTTATCTGTTTTGATTACTTTTAGAACCGAATATTATGTTTTCTCTCGAAAAACTGATGTTTGGTTTATCTCAGCGTGAACTGGACTGAAACACATATATTTGGTGATATGGGTGATGAAATGGATGGAATGATGAGATATGAATGAATGGATGGCAGGATGTTTCAATTCCCCTTATGCAGTTGTAGTACAAGAGGTGTCAATCCAATGTGAGAGTTTGTGAGCAATCAAGATGTGCATAAAGGTCTAAGTCAAGCCAGATGTAAAGGATGTTTGTCACTAACAATCCTATTATGAAATGCAAAGTGCAAAATGTAAAGCTAGAAGAACTAGATGCTAAATGTAAATGGAACAGAATGATTATGACAGTTATGAAGGTAGAACATAAATAGAAACTATATTAATGCAAGTATTAAACAGGACACTAAGTGAATGCAACAGAAATGCAAATAGAATGAAACAGAAAGTAAGACAGGACAACTACAAATCATAAACCAAAGTTCTGGGGATGAACTCGAGCAATCACTCGATCGAGTGTAGATCGAGTGCAGGGTCGAGCTGGACAAAAACGAGAAAACAGAGCAACACAAGAAAAACAGAGTAATATGAAAGCAAATCAAACAACAAGCAAGCAGCAGGATTTAGACTAAGAAATCAATAAACAAAGAAGGCCTTGAGGAGGGATTCACGGGATGGACTAATGATTGAGGTCATCTAACTTGGTCAACAAATCTCAAACAAGTTGAGGTAATCTCTAGACAATATTTTCTAAGACATGTTAAATCCACTCTCATGGCAAGAAACAATCAAACTCATGCATCTCTAGACTTGTTCTCACACAGTAAAGAATCTACACAAGCAGGCATTAAGCATTATGTCAAATACCAAACAAGACCTCTACTCTCTTAGCAAGCCTAATGGTAAACTCTAGATCTAGCCTTATCTATGCTCCTTAAACATTGGTATGATGCTAAGATGCTTGAGATCAAATCCTACCCTCTCAGTTATAGGATCAGCATTAAGAACGTCTAGACTAGAAGAGATCTACAACAATCAAGCTTGACCAAATCAAACAAACCTCAAACATAATCCAGCCTAACCCATCCTCAAGATCCTAAGCAACTACTCACAAGAACACATGATGAACATCAAAGTCATAAACCCAGAAAATGCTGAAACTTGCATCAAATGAAAGATAAAACAAAGATCTACAATAATGAAGAAAGAATCAAACACAAATTCTTAATATCTTGAAAGTTATAAACCAACAAAATCCAAGAACCTTATGTTTATCCCTTCAAAAGAAGGTACAAGATCTAATAAAATAAAAGTGCAAAAGGAATAATTCCCTAAAAGGTAAAAACTAGGTTTGAGAATATCTAAAATGTTGGACTCTTAGTGCCTGAAGGGTACAAGGTCCTTTTATAGGAAAAGTAGTGGAAGCCCTAAAAATGCTAAAAGACAAAATAGCTAGGCGGCTTGGCCAACTCGACCTGGTGCTCGGTCGAGTGACCGGTCGAGCTGGCTTCTCTTGTGTATCTTTCACTTGGTCGAGTCCATCTCCGCACACAGTCGAGTGTCTGGTCGAGTGGGCGGTCGAGTGGGACTCCGGACCTTGGTTCTTCAGCTCTAACTCTCTTGTTTCCTTCTCTTCTCAGCTCCATTCTTCTTCACCAATCCTTCCATGCTCCTTAGGCTCCAAAATCACCTGTTTATGCAAGAAAACATGCAAATGCCATGCAACTACACTCTAATGCATAAACATTCCTAAAACTATGCAAAAGGGGCCAAACTAGATGGTA
Source organism: Camelina laxa (assembly GCA_024034495.1). Classification (NCBI taxonomy): domain Eukaryota; kingdom Viridiplantae; phylum Streptophyta; class Magnoliopsida; order Brassicales; family Brassicaceae; genus Camelina; species Camelina laxa. The sequence goes on along the minus strand of CM043880.1, from coordinate 25,327,488 downwards.
GATGATGCAAAAGAAGTGAAAATACTAGGGGAAAACAAGGTAAATTATATGAACATCAACACCCCCAAACTTAGTCTTTGCTTGCCCTCAAGCAAATAAACAAGACATAAGAAGGTAGGTGAGGTTTGAAAGTGGGATCTCAGCTCCTAAAGCTTGCTAATAGACCAGCTAGAATCAATGTCCAAGTTACTAGTACTATGATGCAAGTTAGATATCCACATGCATTCAAATCAACCATTTCCTTTAACATTCAGTAATCAAGAACATGAATCAATCTTATGCAATGCTTAAACTCATTTGGCTTGGAGATAAAGGTTTTTGAGACAATGATGGTCTCTCTTTAGAGTGGGGCTTATCAATATCAAGGTTCTCTCATAAAAATGGATTGAGCTTTAGAAGAATGCTAAAGATAAGAACACTTAGACACATACAAGAACAAAACCTTGTCTATCCAAAGGCACCCAAAGTGTTTATCCTATCAATCTAAACCCAAATGATCCTAACGCTACTCTAATTTTTTCTTTTCTCTTTCACCCTTTTCTCTTTTGGTTTTCAAGTCTTAGGAGAGGTTTCTTATTTGATCTTTCTAGTGGGATGGGGGATTCTTTCTTATATCTATGGTTCTCTTTTCTTCTTTTTCTTAAGACATACAAGCATTTTGCTAGACTTTTATTTTCTTTCTTTTCTTTTCTTTCTTTTCTAGAACCATCTTCAACAATTTTTTTTAACTTCCCATCCTTTCACTAGACTTTGCTTAAACACATTCTCCTCCTAAAGACTCTACCCTTTTTCTTTCTCTTTTTCCTCTTTTCTTTTCTTTTCTTTTTCAAAACAACCAAGTCCCAAACCCAACAATTAAACCACCTAGTCCTATCTAGTTTGAAAATTGCAAACTAGAACTACACAAGGCTTTACTCTTGTCAGCTCAAACCTAACACTTTCTACCAAGCTCAACCCCAAAAAGGCCTCACACACACAAGAATTAACATGTCTTGAAAGAAGGGTTGGTTAAGGGTGGGGAAACTGATTCTTAATGAGGAAATCAGCTACTTGGATCAACAAGAGTGGTAAAAAGGAGAAAGATGATCCAAATATGTATATGGTATACATGACTTCAAAGCAATGCACAAGATGATAATTAAAAGTCAATATTAGGTTCTTATAAATACGAAATGGCATCAAATCACAACATGCTTCAATTTAGACCAAATGCAATGCAGGAATTCAAGACATGGTTCAATCTTATGCTTCTAGCTACTCAACTAGCATCAAAGTACTATTAACTTGGGCATTGATCCTAGTTTAGTGAATCTAGCAAGCTAACAAGGCTAAACTCATCATAGATCCCTAATGCAAAAATATAAAACAGTCCTATATGAAACATGCTAAACAAGATCCTAATATGCAATGCAAACTACATGAACACTCTTTTTTTTATAAAGATTTTTGCAAAAAAATTCAAATTTTTTTGTTTTTTTTCTATGCCTTAAATGATATGCAAATACTATCATGATTAAATGTAAAATAAGAAAACAAAACACAACATCAAAAACTATCTCAAACCCTCCCCCAAAATTATATTACACAGTCCACTGTGCAAGAGAAATTTGTAAGAGGATTTAAGACTAAAAACAAATCACAATATGAAATGCAATGATATGTACAAGGAAAGGTGATAGTGGTACCTCAAGGATTGTGGAAGAAACTGTCCACATCCTCTTGCATGCTGTCAAAAGTGTAGTTGGGGGCTTCTTGGTGACTTGGAGATGGAGATTGGGGCAGCTCGACGATGGCGATCGACCGTGACTCGGTCGAGTGCGTGCTCGAGTGGGGGGGGTCGAGCTGGACTGCGAGTCCATATTTCCAAGTCCAATTCTCTCCAAACTCATCTACACTTTCATTAAAAGGCCTACCAAACACAAACATAAAAGAAAACACATCAAAACTACAAGGAACATAAAGCTTATTTACAATGGATACCTTAGGGACTTCCTCCCTAGTGAGCTTGTTTAAAGTCTCTAAGCTTGACTTCTTATAGCTCTTCAGGCTTGATTTGGAGACCAAGGAGGTGATGAAATCCCCCCTAGTTCTACTTGATAACCTTGGTGTTCCTTCTTGATCACTACTTCTTGACACTTGAATCATGTTTCTTCTTAAAATTGAGTTTTGGTCTTGCCTTCTTCAAAGACCTTTTGTTGAGCTGAACTTGGAGATCCTTCTCCAAATTAGTCAGTTCTTGAACATAATTCTTAAGCCTCTCCACTTATTCTTCTTGAAAGGATAGCTTAGCACTTGAAGGTGTTTCCTTACTTGAGACCTCATGATCCTCTTTTCTTTTGATAGTGTAAGGTGGATCATTGATGGAAGGCAGATTAGTAGGGTTGTTGATGTCAAACTTCATAGTGAAGTCTTCAGTTAGGTGGAGCTTGATAGTCCCCATCTTCACATCAATTACAGCCCCAGCTGTGGCTAAGAATGGCCTTCCCAAGATAAGAGGGTCTTCAGGCTCATGTTCCATGCTCATGATTGCAAAATCAGTTGGAATCCTTGCTTCTCCTATCTTGACTAGGAAGCTCTCAATCACTCCAACCACATCCCTCTTGGACCCATCTGCTAGACTGATATAGAAGTTGTTGGCCTTGAAATCTTCATAACCTAGCTTCTCAGCCACCGAGTATGGCATCAAGCTCACTAAAGCTCCTAAATCACATAGACACTTGTTGAAATGCATGTAGCTGATGGAGCAAGGTAGGTTGAATGAGCCTGGATCCTTAAGCTTTGTTGGGACAACAACTTTCCCAATCTCCATCAAATCTCTCATGTCTTGATCATGAGCCTTCTTCTTTGACATCTCAAGCAAAAAATCCTTATAGAGAGGATATGGAGCATACTGTTCCAAGGCAGGTCCTCTCTCTTCTTCTTGGTAAGCAATGATAACCTCTTGTATGGCCATCACTTCCTTCTTCTCAATCACATCTTCTTCCTTTAAAGCTTTCTCTTCCGCTTGTTGTAAAGCAAACTTTTCCTTTTGCTCAATGATCTCCCTCAGTTCCCTTATCTTTTGTTCTTTGAAACGTCCTGGGAATGGTAGAGGCGGTTTGTAAGTAGGCGGAATGTACTTAGCAGGCTTGACAGCTTATGATCCCTCAGCTTGATGGACCACTCGATCAGGCACTCGGTCGAGTGCTGGTTCGAGCACCTGGTCGAGTGCACTACCGGATTCAGTCTGCTTTGCACAAACTTCACTCTGAACTTCAAGAAATGACCAATCCTCCCCACCTTGAACCTCACTGTCCTCAGTGACAGCCTCTTCATAGAGATTAAAAGCTTTAGCTGTAAACTCCCTTGGGTTTGGAATAGGTTCTTCAAGAAGTTGGTTTGGCTTAGGAGCTGAAGTAGAAGCAATGGAGCTTTCCATGTACTTGACTGTAGAGGTCAGACTTTAAAGTTGTTACTCAGGTCATTAGAATAAAAATTTAACTTTTGGGTCATCTCAGCAAACTGCCTTGCTTCCTCAATCTGCTTATTGGCTTGCCCAAGCAACATTTGTTGCATCATAGCTTTTAAGTCAGGTTCTTGGCTTTGGTAGGTCTGGAACCCTGTGGGGGGAACACAATTGAGCCTGGAATCCTGGTTGATGTTGCCATGGTACAGAATGGAACATACTGCTGTGAAACATGGTTACTGACTCGAACAGACACTCGGTCGAGCAGTGGCTTGAGTTGAAGGTCGAGTCGACTGAGATGTGAAGTCTATTTGAATCCGGCTTCTAACTCGATCAGGTGCTCGATCACTCACTCGGTCGAGTGGTGGTCGAGTTGGTGGTCGAGCTGGTACCTGAAACTCAATCACAGACAAGCAGTAGAAGAATCGAGATCAGTAGCGAACAAGTGGATAAACGAACTTAATCTTAGACTTCTATTGATCCTAATTGTCACAAAAACACACTCAAATGGGAAACGGCGCCAAATTGAAACACATATATTTGGTGGTATGGGTGATGAAATGGATGGAATGATGAGATATGAATGAATGGATGGCAGGGTGTTTCAATTCCCCTTATGCAGTTGTAGTACAAGAGGTGTCAATCCAATGTGAGAGTTTGTGAGCAATCAAGATGTGCATAAAGGTCTAAGTCAAGCGAGATGTAAAAGATGTTTGTCACTAACAATCCTATTATGAAATGCAAAGTGCAAAATGTAAAGCTAGAAGAACTAGATGCTAAATGTAAATGGAACAGAATGATTATGACAGTTATGAAGGTAGAACAGAAATAGAAACTATATTAATGAAAGTATTAAACAGGACACTAAGTGAATGCAACAGAAATGCAAATAGAATGAAACAGAAAGTAAGACAGGACAACTACAAATCATAAACCAAAGTTCTGGGGATGAACTCGAGCAAGCACTCGATCGAGTGTAGATCGAGTGCAGGGTCGAGCTGGACAAAAACGAGAAAACAGAGCAACACAAGAAAAACAGAGTAATATGAAAGCAAATCAAACAACAAGCAAGCAGCAGGATTTAGACTAAGAAATCAATAAACAAAGAAGGCCTTGAGGAGGGATTCATGGGCTGGACTAATGATTGAGGTCATCTAACTTGGTCAACAAATCTCAAACAAGTTGAGCTAATCTCTAGACAATATTTTCTAAGACATGTTAAATCCACTCTCATGGCAAGAAACAATCAAACTCATGCATCTCTAGACTTGTTCTCACACAGTAAAGAATCTACACAAGCAGGCATTAAGCATTATTGAAAATACCAAACAAGACCTCTACTCTCTTAGCAAGCCTAATGGTAAACTCTAGATCTAGCCTTATCTATGCTCCTTAAACATTGGTATGATGCTAAGATGCTTGAGATCAAATCCTACCCTCTCAGTTATAGGATCAGCATTAAGAACATCTAGACTAGAAGAGATCTACAACAATCAAGCTTGACCAAATCAAACAAACCTCAAACATAATCCAGCCTAACCCATCCTCAAGATCCTAAGCAACTACTCACAAGAACACATGATGAACATCAAAGTCATAAACCCAGAAAATGCTGAAACTTGCATCAAATGAAAGATAAAACAAAGATCTACAATAATGAAGAAAGAATCAAACACAAATTCTTAATATCTTGAAAGTTATGAAACCAACAAAATCCAAGAATCTTATGTTTATCCCTTCAAAAGAAGGTACAAGATCTAATGAAATAAAAGTGCAAAAGGAATAATTCCCTAAAAGGTAAAAACTAGGTTTGAGAATATCTAAAATGTTGGACTCTTGGTGCCTGAAGGGTACAAGGTCTTTTATAGGAAAAGTAGTGGAAGCCCTAAAAATGCTAAAAGACAAAATAGCTAGGCGGCTTGGCCAACTCGACCTGGTGCTCGGTCGAGTGACCGGTCGAGATGGCTTCTCTTGTGCATCTTCCACTCGGTCGAGTCCATCTCCGCACACGGTCGAGTGTCTGGTCGAGTGGGCGGTCGAGTGGGACTCCGGACCTTGGTTCTTCAGCTCTAACTCTCTTGTTTCCTTCTCTTCTCAGCTCCATTCTTCTTCAGCAATCCTTCCATGCTCCTTAGGCTCCAAAATCACCTGTTTATGCAAGAAAACATGCAAATGCCATGCAACTACACTCTAATGCATAAACATTCCTAAAACTATGCAAAAGGGGCCAAACTAGATGGTAGATGATGCAAAAGAAGTGAAAATACTAAGGGAAAACAAGGTAAATTATATGAACATCAACACTCATAAACTTATTCTTTGCTTGCCCTCAAGCAAATAAACAAGTCATGAAAAGGTAGGTGAGGTTTGAAAGTGGGATCTCAGCTCCTAAAGCTTGCTAATAGACCAGCTAGAATCAGTGTCCAAGTTACTAGTACTATGATGCAAGTTGAATGAGCTGTACTTAAAGATTTTAGACAAGCCTATCACAACCTTTACTGATTTGAGCCTTAGATATCTACATGCATTCAAATCAACCATTTCCTTTAACATTCATTAATCAAGAACATGAATCAATCTTATGCAATGCTTGGAAATAAAGGTTTTTGAGACAATGATAGTCTCTCTTTAGAGTGGGGCTTATCAATATCAAGGTTCTCTCTTAAAAATGGATTGAGCTTTAGAAGAATGCTAAAGGTAAGAACACTTAGATACATACAAGAACAAAACCTTGTCTACCCAAAGGCACCCAAAGTGTTTATCCTATCAATCTAAACCCAAATGATCCTAGTGCTACTCTTTAACTTCTTCTTTTCTCTTCCACCCTTTTCTCTTTTGGTTTTCAAGTCTTAGGAGAGGTTTCTTATTTGATCTTTCTAGTGGGATGGGGGATTCTTTCTTATATGCTATGGTTCTCTTTTCTTCTTATTCTTAAGACATACAAGCATTTTGCTAGACTTTTCTTTTCTAGAACCATCTTCAACAATTTTTTTTAACTTCCCATCCTTTCACTAGACTTTGCTTAAACACATTCTTCTCTTTTCTGATTTAAAGAATAGCGTTGAGGTAAAATGGTGAAATTCATGTTCAAAATGAGCAAAGTACTTTTATTAATGTTATGATTTTGCTGCATTTTAATGTATTATTCGCTACTCTTTTATCAACCATTTTTACATCTCTTTTAATTCAAAAAATATAGAATAAATTTCAATTATAGTAGATAAAAGAACAATTTATTAGAAATCAAGATAACAGTCAACCTTTGTAACATCCCGACCGCCACTTTTAGTGGCCCCATGTCCACTTCCAGTCCATGGGCCCACCTTTTTAATGGGCCTCACGTTCTCTCACTAAGCCCATGAGTCCACCCATATCTGACTGTCGGTATGCTACGTCTGGGAGGCTTTAAAGACTTGTTTACAAATCACCACATGATTTTTCCCTATGTTTTGTCCTCACTAGCACAGCTCGACAGTCACTTCCGGGAAAGTCACCCATCCTGAGATTACTCCAGCTCAAGCACGCTTAACTTTAGAGTTCTCTCAGCACCCTTGACCGAAAAGATAAGTGCACTTTCGTGGACAAATCAATTTTTTTAAACCTCTCCACATGTCTCTGAAACCGGGGTGTCACAATTCACACCCACTAACAGATCGCAACGTCCTCGTTGCGCACCAGGACCGTCACCCCCGACAGTGTGAGTCCACTTGACTCCACACTCGTCTGGGTTTGGTTCTGATACCACTTGTAACACCCCTACCGCCACCTCTTAGTGGGCCCCATATCCACTTTTAGTCCATGGGCCCTCCTTTCTTAATGGGCTTCACGTCCTCTCACTAGGCCCTTGAGCCCACCCATATCTGATGGCCGGTTTGCTATGTCCGAGAGGCTTTAAAGACTTGTTACCGTCCCTACAAATCACAACATGATTTTCCCTGTGTTTTATCCTTACTAGCACAGTTCTGACAGTCACTTCCCAGAATGTCACCTATCCTGAGATTACTCCAGCTCAAGCACGCTTAACTCTGGAGTTCTCTCAGGACCCTTGACTAAAAAGATAAGTGCACTTTGATGACATAGGTGGCCAAATTAATTAATTTAAATTTCTCTGCATGTCTCTGAAACCGGGGTGTCACATCCTTGCATACAATAGTCCTGAACGTGAGAAATTATAATTACTTTGTTTTTTTTTTACCAAATGATAATTATACTTTCTATAGATTATACAATTGTCTCAAAATATATTAGAATGTAAAAATATGCCTTAGTTAGACAAAATACCTTCTCTAATTGATTTTAAACAACATAAAATAAAATATGAATTCAAAAGTGACAAAATAAAATAAATTAAAAATAACCCTTGGCGTAGCTCGAGTACCAACCTAGTAAATCATAATTTATGGATTTTCGGGTTTTTAGGTTTAGAGATATAAAACCCGATCGGGCAATCTATAGTATCGGGTCATGTTCGGATCGGGTAGCATCGGGTTCGGTTAATTTTGGGTAACACCCGAACCCGATATAAAGATCGGATAACCGATGGTGTTCAGTTATTGAAAACCAAATTGCATAATAAACCCGAAATAAGCCCGAAACTCGATGTACCTGTGAACATTTGCACTTTCAATACACAAAATTACAGACATAAAAACATAGAGAAGAAAGAGTAAAAGAGATAGAAATCTAAATCCAGTAAACTTAAAAGGAGTTTCATGTCATTAATCCAAAAAACTTAAAAGGAATTTCATGTCATTTATGACAACCCGTCCCGTGGACCCCGCTAGCCTCACTGCTAGCCCATTAGCCTCACTGCTAGCCGCCCCAACGGACCCCAAGCTGGCCCAGCAGGGCATCGATCCTAATCCATCACTGTGGATATCCCAATCCACCAGTAGGTTATTGGTGCGTCAGGCGTTCCTCGAACTCTGGTCCTTACCCTTTAACAACCTTCCCACAGGACAAGCTGTCACCAATTGATCTAGTCAGTGAGGCTAGTGAGGTCCACGGGACGGGTTGTTACATCATTAATCCAATAAACATAGAAAGAGTAGTAGTCTAGTAGAGTAGAATGACATAAAATCAAAGAGAAGAAAGACATAAAACTGAATAGTAAAACCGATTGAGTGACTGACCAAAACTTAAGAGTATGATAGATTGTTCAAATCTTCAAGAGTTAAAAGAGAAGAGAGAATGTGACAAAGAGATTGATATTAAAAACTCTTGAAGAGAAAACGCCAACTGTCCCTGTGAAATGTAATGTGAATTACATCAATATTCAAAAGCAAGAAGCAAAAAATGTGACAGGTGAAATCAAAAACATAAACTCAAAAATCACCTTGTAGATAAGCCGCCTACTTTGCCAAATCAGATTGTGTTCTTGAATTGGTTATCGAAGTCAAACTCTGAAAAAGATTAATAAAAAACAAATTAAATACTTAGTAATCAACTAATAAGAAACTAAATCAAATGGATAACAAGATACTAAGACAGCAAGTGCACCTTTTTTCAAGTTCATCTTCAAACTCAACTTCTGCAAGTTTATGTGCATTTGTGAGCACCTTTGATACACATTTGATGTCTTGTTTCATCCATTGCTCTGTACACATCAAAACTTCAACATGTTTTACTACCTTCCCCATACAGATCCTCAAAACACATATTTGCAAACTGCATCTTCTTTCTCTGATCAAAAACACTAACAATTACCAACAACTTGTTAATGTTCTTCAAGCCATCGCAATACTTTTCAAATTTCATAAACATTTCCTCAGCTTTTTATCTTAAGATCAGCATCAAAACTATTACAGAACAACTGAAGCTTTCTTGCTATATTAACTTTCTCACCATAACACTTGTGTGCATCCAAAGTAGTAGAAGCTGAAACTACCAATGTGGATTGATAGAAAATATTAAGAAACTTCACTAACCTCTCAACCTGACGCCAATGATCAACTGAAGGTGGTCCAATCCTTTTTTTACCATTCTTAACCTCTAAGAAATGGTCATTATACAGCTTGTCTTCAGACTCCATCCTATCAAATGCTCCCTTAATTTAACTGCCCTTGTCAACATCAATAAGGTTGAATTCCGTCTAGTTTTCACATCTAAAGTCAAACTACCCCTTGTCATCCTACCAGTATCAACCCTAAGTTCAAATGTCTTTTGTCTATTAGTTCCTGACCTTACATACGAGAAGGTATTACGAACTACAGTCACAGTTTTGGCATAATCAGACATTCCATCCTTCACTATCAAGTTAATGATGTGACCAGTGCATCTGGCATGCATAAAATCTCCAATTCATGACGAAAGATTTATCTGATACCAAGGAGAAACTAGACTAAAAAATACCCAATGCATTACTATTAGCAGATGCATTATCCACAGTAACACAAAATACTCTTTCTATTCCCCAATCAGCAAGGCATGCAAGAAGTGTGTTGGATATGGTTTTCCCTTTGTGGTTGGTTTGAAGCCTATAATTAGCTTCTTCAACCGCCAAAATTTATCAACGTAATGTGTTGTTATCACCATATATAACTAGCACCTGTCCATTTTAAATAAGATAATGATTAGATTAAATAACGAGATAATAAGCTAATCCCTACTATTATTTGAAAAGTCGTTTATAAAATAAACATCAGTTTTGTAAGAAATTACAAGAGTATGCCATTAGAAACAAGGCAAAATAATAAATTTTCACTAAGGGTAAAAACGTCAATTGCCCATTTTTCCTTATTTTCCAAAGCCTTTAAAGTAATTTATTTTTGTCATCTGTTGTGAAAAATACAAATGGTCTGGTGGTTAAATATAGTGGGAACCTTTGTCAAAAGTATCAAATTCGATTCCACTAGGTGTCAAATTAATATTATTTTTTTTGTTTTATTTGGTTTCCCGTTTGTTTAGTTTTTCTAATTAACAAGCTCAGCATAATTTTTTTTGTTTTATTTGGTTACCATTCGTTGTCCTATTTATTATTTTTCTTTATTTGTTTCTTTTTATTTTAAAATACATAAATTAGTTAAATATAAGATAGTCAAAATAACTACTATAATAGTTTCCATAAATCTTAATAAAACATTAATTGTGATAATAATATTAAATTTTTAAACACTTGGTGTCAAAGTTTTATATAAACTCTTGAGTTTGGATGAAGAAGAAGGCTAGGTAGAGTTTGGATCTCTCAAGATCAATTTTACTTATTTTAGGAAACATTATATTTTTGTTTAATAACTTGTAAATTATGTAATTTATATAAAAAATGATCTTATAAGAAAGAACATGTAACAAACTGGAACCCATAATTCAAAGAATAAAAATAATTATCTAAACTATTTCTAATAATAATAAAAAAACAAGATGTGATCATAACATTTGGATAATTAAATTTAATTTCAACTTTCAAATATAAAAAATGTATACGATATATTGTTTGTCGAGAAAGTACTTAATTATCCAAAGAGTCTCAGTGGTTAATGTATCGTTGAGTATTGTGTTGTCTATACAAAGATATATATCTTTAAAAAGTTGACTATACGACATGTAATCAACTACTTTGGAACAGGTACTTTGAAAATTTTGGATATTTCTGAAAACAAATAAGTATTTTTTCGATAATTTCAACTAAGTAAGTAAAAAGTAAGTAACGGGATCTTTGTGGTGAAAGAGATGGTAAAAGTAAAGAATATTTGTTACGGACAATTCTTGGGTTCACCCCTGAACCTCTCTTATTCACCCCCTCTTAATTAAGGAAACAAATTATTAATTAAATAAACAAAATCTGTATATAATTCAATTTTAATTATAAACATTATATTATAGTTTTTAATTATAACATCTAAATCCAAATTACATTTTTATAAACCTAAGCCGACATATAATTTTGTTTAATTGTAAAATTTAAACCCTAACCACTCTTTTATAAACCCAAACCGACATATAATTTTCTTTAATTGTAAAATCTAAACCCTAACCACTATTTTATAAACCCAAACCGACATATAAATTTCTTTGATTGTAAAATATAAACGCTAAACCCTAACCACTCTTTTGTAAACCCAAACCGACATATAATTTCATTTAATTATAAAATCTAAACCCTAAACCCTAACCACTCTTTTGTAAACCCAAACCGACATATAATTTCGTTTAATTATAAAATCTAAACTCTAAACCCTAACCACTCTTTTGTGAACCCAAACCAACATATAATTTCGTTTAATTATAAAATTTAAACTCTAACCACTTTTTTATAAACCCAAACCGACATATAATTTTCTTTAATTGTAAAATCTAAACCCTAACCACTATTTTATAAACCCAAACCGACATATAAATTTCTTTGATTGTAAAATATAAACGCTAAACCCTAACCACTCTTTTGTAAACCCAAACCGACATATAATTTCGTTTAATTATAAAATCTAAACCCTAAACCCTAACCACTCTTTTGTAAACCCAAACCGACATATAATTTCGTTTAATTATAAAATCTAAACTCTAAACCCTAACCACTCTTTTGTGAACCCAAACAAACATATAATTTCGTTTAATTATAAAATCTAAACCCTAACTACTATTTTGTAAACCCAAACCGACATATAATTTCGTTTAATTGTAAAATCTAAACCGAACAATACTTGGGTTCACCCCTAGGGTGAACCTCTCCATTCACCCCTTTATAAAATAAAGAAATAAAATATGTATACATTGTTATGAAATTAAAAACTTAAACCGCTCTTTAATAAACCCAAACCGACATATATTAAATCTAAACCCTAACCATCTTATTCGTGAACCCAAACCGATATATAATTTCGTTCTAATTGTGAAATCTAAACTCTAACCATCTCATTTGTGAACCCAAACTGACATATAATTTCGTTCTAATTGTGAAATCTAAACCCTAACATCTCATTTGTGAACCCAAACCGACAAAATTTCGTGTTAATTATAAAATCTAAACCCTAACCATATCATTTGTGAACTTAAACCGACATATAATTTCATTCTAATTTTAAAAATCTAAACCAAACCAATATTTAGCTTTCCTTAATTAAAAGTATACAGAATTTGTTTCCTTAATTTGGTTTGATTTTTAATTTAATTTTGATTTATTTTTTAAATAAAATATTAGATGGAAGATTTTGATTGGATGAGAGAAGAGGGGGTGAATGGACCTAAGTATTTTTCATCTAAACCCTAATCATTATTTTGTAAATCCTAACCGACATATAATTTTGTTTAATTGTAAAAACTACACTCTAATCATTCCTTTATAAACCAAACCGACATAATTTCCTTATTAAAAAATCTACAGAATTTGTTTCTTTAATTTATTTTGTCCTTTTATTTTAATTTTGATTTATTTTATAAATATGATATGACATGACGTTTTGTTGTATTTTGATTGGTTAATTAAGAGGGGGTGAATAAAAAAGGTTCACCCCTAGGGGTGAACCCAAGAATTTTTCTTGTTACCTAAGTAGTCATGATTATTAGGGAAATCATTTTATGCAATAGTAAAAGTGCAAGAAAAAATGTCGTATCTTATACCATCTCTATATTTATAGAACATAATCTCTACTTTGGAATAATTATTTGAAGATTTTAGGAAATATTTTTTTCTTAATAACATGTAAATGATGTCATTTATATAAAAGAAAATATGACCTTCTAAAAAATAACGTGTAACAAACGGGAACGGGTAATTCAAACAATAAAAGTAATTATCTAAACTATTTCTAATCAAAAAACAAGATGAGATCATTTAATTTGGATAATTAAATTTAATTTCAACTTTCAAATATAAAAAAATGGATAGTACTTAGAAGACATTAAGAGTTTCAGTGGTTAATAGGTCATTGCGTATTGTGTTGTTTATAAAAAAAATATATTTTTAAAAGGTTGACTATGCGATATGTAATCAGTTACTTTGGAACGGTACTTTGAAAATTTTGGATATTTTTGAAAATAGTTACAGTATATAGTTTTTTGAATAATTTCAACTAACTAAATAAAAGTAAGTATTTAACGGAGAACTCGGGTATCCTATATAAATTTTTTATCCAATCTCTATTAATAAACATCGTCTAACGAATAATTATTTAAAAGACGGAATGGGATGGTACATGGAACAAGATGGAATGAGACGGTACAGATGGAACGGGAGGGGATGTATTTTCCGTTCTAAAGTAGATACGTCTAGATTATATACACATTAATCCAACCTAAAACCAAACTAAAATCTGATTTTTGGATTTAATATCAGTATTGTACAAATACCTAATTTATGTATTTAAAATAATAAAATTCTAACTTACTTTTACGAATTTAAATTTTATATAAAACATATTTTGCCCTTGCTGTAGCACGAGTTATTACCTAGTTATTAGATTAAAGTAAAGAACATCACCCGTAATTGGACAAACCCAAATGTCAGTTGTGAGTGAAACTCTTTGCTTGCTATCAAAAACCATTGTCTAAGAGCAGATTTCCTCTCAACATACATCTTCACAATGTCAATGGTAACCAAAAACAGTTATTAGATTTCCTATCAAAAACCGTTGACTGAGGCTTGTACAAGTTTACCTTAAAAAACATGTATATTAGCAAATTTGTTGAATAAAAAACAAAACCAAAAAGATAATAAGAAGTTAGGAACTAACCTTGTTGCAAAAGTGTCTAAATGCCATACTCTCTACAAACGCCAATGGTAACCACCCTATCACAAGCATTTCATTTACTGCTTCTCTGAAAACATGCTCATGCACTTTTGCATTCTGAAGAGTTCCATCTTTACTAATCACTTTCTGATTCTTGAGTTTGAGACCCTCTTACCATGCCTTGTATTCTTTACATATCCTAAGATGATTCTTCAAGGTTGTAGTCCCTGACTTTGTTGGACATGCTAAACCCTACTTACAGTAGTTGCAGACACATTTGTTACGGTTATTCAGCAGCCTTGAGAAATGAGCCCCCACACCAGACCTTGTGGGGAGTATCCTCTGGCTCTTAGCATTATTTTGCTGAGTATCAGCTTCATCAGCTATATCACCATCATCAGCTCCACTCACAGGTTTTTTTTTTTTCATTTTGCCTCTGTGATTTGAATCCGGTGTCAGAAATTCTTCTTCTTCTAAGTCATCGTTCTCATGTTCATCTCTTTCTCGATTATTATGGATTGGAGATGATGAATCCATCTGCAAATTATAAGACATCGGTTAAGTACGATTGCAAATCATGGGTCTCGATTAACTAATTAAGTACTAATGCAAACGATTACTGGATTCATCACTTAAACATGAGAATATCAACCCAACAATCATGATTCATCACCTAATCAAAAATCATTTTCAGTTTCAGATGCAAACGAGTATGAATTTCAACCCAACCATCATGATTCATCACTTAAAAACGATTACTGGTTTGACAATCAAAAATACAGCAAGAAAAATAATAGAAAATACAATTATCAAATCACCTAATAAGCATGTATTTTCAAATAATTCAAAAAAAAAAAAAAAAAAAAAAAGCAAACAACAACATATATTTTCAAAAACAAATAAACGATTGAACAAGAAGGAGCATAGTACCTGAGATTGCCTCCGAGAATTCTCAGACGGCGGAGGACATGGATTTTGGAGATTTAGGGTTTCAAGTTTGAAGAAATGGGTCTTATATCGATTTAATAGTTTTCGAATTTCACAAAAGGAGCCTCGATTTAAAAAAAGGGAAGTTGGCTGTGGGTAAATCGAATTGGCAAAGGAAAGAGAGAAAGGGGATTGGTAATGTTTATATATGTTCGGGTGCATTCGGTTTCATATCGGGTACGGGTATCCGATTTAGTAGAAATAGAAACATCGGGTATTATCACTAATCCGTACCCATACCGAACCGTTAACATCGAATCAGGTTTGGGTTCGGTTTTCAAGTTAATATGATTCATAAATTTCCCAAAATTTTATGTCAAAAATAATATATATATATATATATATATATTTTTTTTTTTTTGGTTATTTTACAGGATATTCTGGTACAGAACGTTCCAATAAATCAATGGTCTTTGAATCACACAGAGAGAATAATGCGTATTACTCAGAAGTCAGAACAAAGAGTCAAAAACAAGCTCCCGTTGGAACCAAATCCCAAGAAATGTTGTCTTCCATGGCAGTTCCTATGAATGGGTTTTTCCTAAGCTTCCCGAAACCTCATAACTTTGTTGTCTTCAAGGCCTCCAGAGTATCTTTGTATGGATCCTTCTCGGTTTCTCACCTCTTCAAGCCTCCTTCTTACAGTTTTTTTTTTATACTTCTTGATATATATAGAAAGGGGATTTCGAATTTTCCAATAGGTTTTATAATCAAATAGAAGCAAAAGATTAAGTTTTTAGTTTGCGGAATCTTCTTGAAACAGTCTGAAATGTTAAGAAAATGTTGTGTAGGTGTTAGATACTAATTTGACTGGAATTAGCAAAAACAAAAATAACGTTTTTTTTTGGTTTTGAGGTATGGCTCGTGAACATATTTGGCTTGTCGGTTTTGTTTGCTTTAGCATTTGATGTTCTTACTGTATCAGGGTCAGGGTAAGAAGCTTTCAGAAAGGAAATAATGACTCAGCAAAGCCTCAAGATAGCGAAGATGAGAAATCAAATGTCAATGAGATGCTTAAAAACGAAAAAACCGCAGGAGTTTCTGTAAAGAGAGTCCCATTCATAGCAAAGTTAGGTATGGGGTTAGGATTGGCTCTCGTTGTTACAGTAATATGTGTAACCTTGAAGGGCTCTGGTGGTTCACCTTTTGAGGAGGTTAAGACTCTTGCCAAAGCTTCATCATCATCTTCAGAAGGCTTTACGTTCAATGCCTTTGGGAACAGGTTCATGATTCCAGGAAATGCACCCGGGTTAGCCACAAAACTTCCTCTAAATCGAGTTACCTTGCTTATGAACCTGTTTGTGTGTTTATGAAAAGACCCTTTAGTTGCTCCTCCAGTGTCTTCTTTTTGCAGATGGGTCTACTTCTGGTTGCTAATGGCAGCCGGGTGCGGGCTTTTTATTAGCGAAGAGGCGCTAAATATATGGGTCTGTGCTTTTTGCTGGTACTTTTGTTTCATCTTCCAAGTTCCAATTGGTTCTGCTTGGTTAAAATGCTTCTAGTGAGCTTTCATTTTGATAACAGTTTCCTCTAAATGTGTATGTCAGGTTGGAATCACGTTGGCCCGGATGTTAACTCTGGATGGGACGTGGCAGTCCTTTGTTGAGTCTTTCTCTCGGAATGCTCCTTATATACTGTCTACAGTTTCATGGGTTTACTGGTAAAAAAAGCTATAAAAACTCTGGTTAAAAAACAACATAGGCCACATGATTCGTAACAATCATCATCCAGCTTTATTCTTTGTTTTCTTTGCTGCCAACTTCAATATAATCGGTAAAGGGGGGTTTGTATAAGCGATATGATACCTTTTTACCTTGGGAAGCTCTTCAGACAAAGTGGAGCTTCAGATGATGTTTGTTCAAAGGTTAATCCATTCTTGTTAATTATTTCCCAATTAAAATATGTATCCAAAAGCTGATTGCTTGTCTACTTTTTTGCATTGGTACTGGTCTTTTTATATGAAGCTGGGAATAGGTAAAGAGAAAGCGATGAGCATTACTCAGGCTGTTCAAAAGTATGGCAACTTCTCAGGTTTTGGTAAGTAGGAAATTGCATCCAGTGGAAAAGATTTTTCCAGAATGTGTTGAATGACTTTTATATTGTGTTGAATGCAGTGGAAAGATTTTCTCTGGGAATGAGGAATCCTACAGCATTCTTTGCCGGGTCTCTTGTAAGTCTGTTGCGGAGTTGATGATTCAATATGTAGCATATGGTTAAATACACCTATCATATACATGAACCTTTACAGGGAATATCTCCAGAGTGTTTCTTTGCAGGAGTTTGTTGTGGCGGCTTGATTACTCTTCCACTTCAGGTTTACCTGCTCTTCTTTTTTATATTCTATTTCGATTTTTTTTTGTTAGAATGGGATACTGATTCTAACAAATGTTTCAGCTGGTGATTGGGTTTTTCCTTAGAGAACGCCCCATGTTTGCTCTTGCAACAGTAGCAACTGCAGTGGTGAGTAGAGTAAGAGAGAGAGAGAGAAAACTGATGTATATTGCTTTTACACAAGTCTGAAGTTTTGGTTCCAATACTTGTGCAGGGAATATGGACAATCTTCCCCTATGTGGTGGCTGCATCCACGGCTTTGTTCCTCTACATTCGCAGTCGCTTCTCCAGCAAAGATTAGCTCTTCTTGTTACTACTACTCAATATAGAAAGATGTAAAAATCATATAAAATAATATCAAATATAGTACTCAGCCAACCAATACTAATGGCCTATATTGTTTTAGAGTTATGTTCAAAGAATGAATATACACACTAACTTGCTCTATCGACTTTTCCTAGAAACACTGTTTTGTGTTATGAATTGTGACATTTCTTCGATTTTATTCACCTGATTCTCAGAGTATTATACAAATCATTTTCGTTTAGTAAGAATTGTATTTGGGTTTTATGTACGTACCATTGTCAAAGACCATAATAGAGAAGGCATCTGTAGACTGTAGTTAGTTCACTGATCACTTAAAGATGCCTTTTCAGTAACACAAGTAAGTCTGTTGATTGTTTAACAGAGTCATCTTCAAACTCCATTTTTGTTTTTTGTTCATTTTAACAGTTTCGTGGAAGCTATTTCAAGTTTTAAACGACTGACACGGCCTCAGTGACCATAGTAATCAAGATTCTACTATGAAGAACAAAAGAATCAACATGTCATTCATTTTTGGTGTCGATGATTTTAAAGATTCTCTTTGATTACAATTGTTATGACAAGTGCTAGGACTTCTCTTCATACAGTTCGGCGGCGGAAATGGTGACGAATGACGACCTCGGCGGCTCAAGACAGTTCGGTTCTCTTCTCTTCTCCTTCTTTAATCTTGATCGAAGAACCGAACCGAAATTTTTTCAAGCTCGATTTGACTTCGGGTTATGGATGAGAACCGATCCGCAACTGTTAAGTTTTAGTTCAGTCTAGTTCGGTTCGGTTCGGGTACCCGAACTAATCGAAAATGAAACAACTAAAATATCTTAACCTGATTTTAAGATTTTTTTGGTTCTCTTAACTCGAAACTTGCGGCGGCGTCTCATTTCCATCAGAACTTGCACGCTGCTTATCTCCGACGGTCCGAGCCTTAGATTCTGACAGTTATTCTCGTCTCCGTGGGTAAAGGTTTGTTTTTTCGTTGATGTTTGTTCGATTTCACTTGAACCTAAGCCCAAAGGCAGTTACTTTTAAAAAACGTTTTGTTCTTTCTCACTTCACTTTTGTAGAGTTCTGATGTGATGTTATAAGATAATTGATTTAAGCGTGATTATGAATCTGCTTGCTGTTTTGATGAGTATGAGTTGAGCATTTTGAAAATTGTGTGTGTTTTGTAGATAATGTCTTCGCCCTCTTGTCATGGCAACAACGATGACTTACTTGATGAAGAGGTTCAAGGAGAAGAAGAACAAGTTCAAGTTCAGACTAGTGTGGGAAAGAAAAGAAAAGAAGATCAAGTTCTGAACTTCCACCAAAATCAAGGATGAAGATTGCTCAGATACCTGATATATGGCAACACTTTACTCCCGTTGAACATGATAGAGAGAGCACTGGTCGTTATTGTGGTAGTGATGATGATGGTAGCGGTAATCTTAAATATGATCCAGATCTTTTCAGGAGATCAGTCAATGAGATGATTGTTCTTGGCGGGCTGCCATTTTCCTTTGCTGAATCTGAGGGCTTCAAGAGATTCTGTCATAAGGTACTCCCTGTGTACGCGGACCATGTATCACAACAGACAGTTATTAGTGGTATTGCTGCAATGTTTTTGCAAGAGAAGGCTTCTTTGAAGAAGTTGTTTGCTGCTGATAAGAAGAAGAGAGTCTCTCTCACGACCGATATATGGGAAGCTCCTACTACCTCATGTAGTTACTTGGCTATAACAGCTTACAGGATTGATGCAAACTGGGAATTGCAGAAAAGAATCATTAGCTTTAAGCCTGTTGCAGATAAGAAAGGAGATACGATTGCAAGACACCTTATTGAATGTTTAGATGAGTGGGGGATTGAGAAAGTCTTCACAATCACAGTTAATAATGCCGAGAGTAATCATGAGGCTCTGACCTTGTTCAAGGAGGCTATGAGGTTGAAGGGAGCTAATGCTTTAGTTAAAGATGGTGATTTTCTGTATATGTGTTGTTGTGGGGAAATCGTGAATCTGATTGTAAAAGAGAGTTTGGAGCAAGCGAGTGATAGTATCGTTGCTGTTAGGAATGCGGTGAAGTATGTGCAGTCATCATTTACAAGATTTAAGTCATTCAAGATGCATGTAGAGACGGGGAAGGATTCTAAAGGCAGCTTGTCATTGGATTGCGTTACTGAGTGGAATTCCACGTATCTTATGTTGGTAGCTGCACTTCAGTCAAGGGAAGCTTTTGAGAAGATGTTGGATGAGGACAAGCTTTATAGTGAATATTTTCTTGAAATAGAGGAGGAGATTGGAAAAAAACGGGGTGGACCGCCAGTTTCAGCTACTTGGGATGAAGTGAAAAGGTTGGTAGGGTTTCTCAGAATCTTTTTCAATTGTGCACTGGGATTTTCAGAATCTAAATTAGCTGCTTCTTCAAAGTGTTACAATGAGATTGCCACTATTGATTGGAATCTAATCGAATTAAATAAGGACGATGATGAAGAATTACGGAAACAAGCAACAAGTATAAGGGACAAGTTTGAGAAGCACTGGGATGGATTGACCAATATGAATCCACTTGAGATTGTTGCTAGTGTGTTTGATCCAAGGAAGAAAATGAAGTTTGCTTCACTTTGCTTTGACATGCTCCATGGTAAAGATAGTTTGGAAGGTAATCATCTTACGTCATCAGTTAAGAGTGCGATGCGTGATCTATATGAAGAGTATATCATAATCCAGGATAAACAGTCTCAAGATGATGATGATGCAACCCAAAGCGATCATGGCGATTCTGAGCAATCAAGTGTTGTTATGTCTGATTTACCAGATTGGTATATAAGCAGTGAATCTTTGTACAACAAGATGCTTAAGAAAATGAGAGAAGAACGAGCAGGTAAGGAGCTAGATATTTACTTGACAGGAAGCATTGAGCCATGGGGTTCAAGATCAGATTACGATGTTTTGTCATGGTGGAAGCATAACAGCCCGAACTACCCGGTCTTGTCAGAATTGGCTAGAGATGTTCTTGCAATTCAAATGTCTTCTTTTGCTCCTGAGTCCGCTTTTTGTACTAGTGGTCGAATCTTGGACCCTTATAGAAGTTCGTTGACTCCTTACGTAACTGAAGCTTTAATATGCACACAACAATGGTTGCGGACTTCCTTACAGTCTGAACCACAACTTCCTAGCTTAAAGCAAATGTTGGAAGAGCTTGACTTTCAGGAGTCACTTGGTAATCTGCTTCTTTATTTTTCTCTTTTTTCCATATATGTTCAATGATGAATATCGTTTATCTAACTAACTTTATTTATCTTTGGTGCATGTAGATCCTCGGAACCAACCTGAATCTGATCATTAAGTTGTAGCTGCAACGAAAGGTACAAATCTTGTTTGTATTGTGGTGTTTTTTTAAATCTTCTGTTTTTAGTTTCGGCATTTTTTTCACTTCTTCTTTTACAGTGTCTGCACTTATTTCGCTATGCTCGTAGTCTTCGCTGTGTTTGCATAATTCTAGAAGACTTGTCGTTTCTGTCTTCAAGTCTACGTTTGATAGTGTTTGTTTCTTCGATTCTGTTTACTAGTCCTCTGTTTTCTTGATCTGTATTTTCTTGTGTACCCGATCAATCTACACTTTTTTGGAACTTGTTTGTATGATCATCAGTTTTTGATAGTTTTGATCTGGATCACCCTTTGTTTTTCCTTTACGGATCAGATCAGTGTCTATTATTTGATTATTTTCTTAGTTTTTATTCCTGTAGTCATGCCATCTTAATGCATTGCTAGCTCTTTAGTCCCTCTTCATGTATTCATCTAATGTCAAAGAACATACTTGTAATATTAGAATGGATATATAGGCAAAGAACATCACTAAGTTACTTCAGAAACACTATCTGGTGATATATTCCACAGCGGTCACAAGATAGAGTTGCTAGACGTTGGTGATTTGATGTCTTTTGAGGACTGTTGTAAATATCAAAGGAAGGTCAACCTGATAATGTTGCGTATGATTTTACAAGTATAGCTAATGCTAAACTTCCATTGCCTTCTTGCTCCATTCAAGAGAAGCAATCATTGTATGTGTTAAGATTGTTTTGGTGATTTTTCAGGAAACCACAGGTCTCAGCAATCTTCAGATGGATAAGGGGAGGACTATGGAAGCTATAAGACTCTCTGCTGCTAGTTGTCTATTAAGCTCTACTTGGTTTTTCTTTTTTTGGTTTTTAATTGAGTTTGAAACTTGATTATGAAGAAGACAGTACTCAACTACTTTTAAACTGGGTTTTATATTGTCTCTATTAACATTGAATACAGTGTAAAATATTTCTCTGGTTAACGAAATCAATCTTACTTCTTACATGAATCTTTACAGGGAAGTTATCCTTTGTTAGAATGTGAATCCGGCGACTAATTAGAGGATCCTGATTCTAACAAACATATCAGCTTGTGATTGGGTTTCTCCTAGGAGAACTCCCCATGTTTGCTCTTAGCAAACTGCAGTGGTAGCACGAGAGAGAAAACATATGTGAATATAGCTTACACAAGTTTAAGTTATTATGTGTTAGCTTCCCCTACGTGGTGGTGGCTGCGACCTCAGCTTTGTTCCTCTATATTTGCAATTCGCACTCCCTTACAAATAATTTTTGTTTAGGAAGACTTGTATATGCATTTTGTGTATTTATGTGCAATTTGTTCACGATAATAATAAACATGTACAAGAAGAAAGCTTTGCAATTCTTGTTTTAGTAAACTAACCAACCATCTTCAGCATTGATCACACTAATCTTGCCAACACAAGTAAGCCTCTGTTTATTGTTGTAAAGAGTCATCATCTTCATCTTCAATATCCCAAGATAAATCCTCTTCTTCATCCGTTGCTATACTGACCCGTCTTCGCCAACCAGACTTCTCCTCAGTCCCTTGACCAGCCTCCAAACTCCTACCCTCATTGCTCCTGATATCTTCTTCCATCTTATCCCACCCAAGATCTTCAACCTCAGGTAACAAAGGCTGCGTCGAAATCACCGAGATATCACTATCCTTAGACGAAACCGCTCTGCTCCTCACCTTGTCCTCCTCCAAAACCACAGTCTCTGAACCTGGATTCAACAAAGTCTCACCACTAGTCTCATCATCATCATCAAGATCCCAGCTCAAATCCTCCTCGTCTTCACCAGAAATAGCTCTATTCACAAGCTTAACCCTAGCTTCTTCAACAAGCTCAAGCTTATACACTCTATAAAAATACCTCCTCCAAAAAGTCTCAGCATCAACTTCAGTAGGAACAATCTCCTCATACATCTCTTTAACACCATTGTTCTCATTAAATAAAACAACAATCTCATTCTTCCTCTCCTCTAACTTAAACCCTAAACTCCAATTCTCAAAATCAACTAAATCATCAGGCTCTCTAACGAACGTGCCTTGATCAGATTGTATCGCAAGCAACAACATCTCGAAACGACTATAGGGTTTCAAAGGTAAGCTAAGGTTACGATCGGAGCCTTGTGGTGGTTTTATCAGAGACTCCTTACCATGAGAGATGATCCTGGCCGTTGATTTCCACACGGAGGCGCCGATATCGTCGATGGCTTGACCAACGGATTCGAGCGACTCTGAAGCGACGGAGGCGCCGATCTCGAGAGAATTGGGTAATCTCGAAGCTACTTGTCGGATTATGGAGGTTTCTTTCTTTAACTCGGATCCGAATTCCTCGAAATCGCGGCGGTATGATCCGATTACAGATTCGGATTTTGTCGCTAGGGTTTTGATTAGATTGCCGAACTCCATGAAGAAGAAGAAGAAGCTGTGGGTTCATCTGGTTGTTGTTGTTCATGATCGTACTCGGAGAGAACTGATTTAAAGAGATCCATGAATCCCCCGACTGAGAGAAGAAGGAAGCTTAGGGGTTTGAAAAGGTTTAATTTTGAAATTTTTGTATGTAAATTAATGTCTATAAATTACGAAATCAATGTCGTTGTTAGTTGTTACTGTTCTGATTAGAAGTCATAGAAACCGATGTCGGTGGCATGTGTTTTGTATGAAACAATATATATATATATATATATGTATATAGATATATAAATATATATTTCAACAATTAATTAATTAAAATATAATCACAATGACATTCAGTGATTCATTTATTATTTGATCTACATGATGTTTCATTTAGATGATGATGCTGCTGTACATACAGATTTCGAAAATCGGACTGAAGGATAATCTTAAAACAAAACAAAAAAACAAATTATAATTGATACTCCCTCGGTTTCAATACATCGGATGTTTTGAGGATTATTTGGTATTTCAAAAATATAAGATGTTTTCAAGTTTCTATGCAGACAGTCTTGTTTATGATTGATTAAACTTTTACAAAGTAGTGTTTTCTTAATCTGCGTGTTTTACTCAAAACATCATATATTTTGAAACGGAAAGAGTATCAATTATATTCTGAAAATCCGAAATACCCGATCCGAACCCGAACAGATACCCAAATGTCCAGACCTACAAGTATCTCTAACAAAAGGAATTAAATTTATAAAATCTAATATGTCTGTTATTTTTCGACCAAAATAGCCAAAATAATTGTAAATTTATGAAAAAATTAGATACATTACATCTACATAATACTGTACAAGCAAATTTCGAAACTTGGACTTGGAAGGATAATCTTTTTTTTTTTTAAACAAACTATAATTGATAATACAAATTTGAAGTTCATATAATCCAAGTACCTAAAATTAAAAGGAATTAAAATGATAAAATCTGATATATCATATCTGTTTTGACCAAAATAATTGTAAATTTATGAAAAAAAAATAAATACATTTGTTAACATTTAACCATTTTTAAAATATTATATATATTTCAGAAACCAAAATAAAAATTTTAAATATCCTAATCATTCTCCTAGTCATTAGAGATAATCCCAACAATATTCCAAAATTACAATTATAAACTCGAATATATCTTTACTTTAGGACTAAAATAACCAAAAAACTTAAACTAACTAAAAATATATGGAAAATTTGAAATATACTTATTAAAATAAGAGGTGCTTTGGTTTAATTTATTTCGCCGGATTTTGTCCTAGAAGTAGACGGTTGATACTTAGGGGGTGTTATTGGATTAAGGTTTTTAATGGACTTGAATTAACATTTGACAATAGTGGATTTTAAAGTCCAATGTATTTGTGTGGATTTTATAGTGGTTTTGAATGTCATTACTAATGTATTTTTGATGATTGTTATAGATTCTTTTTTTTTTTAGTTAAATATTAAAATAATTTATCGTTTAACCAAAAACGAATAACAAGTTATCGATATTAGTCTTCTCTGACACCTAATCCAAAAGCAAAAGTATTGATTCCCCACATTTGATATATCTTTCTAATACTAGCATCATAAAGTTTTGTCATTTGCCTGCGAGTAAGGGACATTGTTTAATTTTTAATATCCATGACTTACTTAG
This sequence comes from Camelina laxa, assembly GCA_024034495.1. NCBI lineage: Eukaryota > Viridiplantae > Streptophyta > Magnoliopsida > Brassicales > Brassicaceae > Camelina > Camelina laxa. Next base: position 25,302,305 of record CM043880.1, on the reverse strand, counting down.
GGGATACTCTTGAAAAGTTTTAGATCAAACTCTTCTCCACCTTGATCATACGGGCCTCCAGCTTTACTCCTATCTCCTTTATTGCAAGCTTTTTCTGCCTCAATCTTTCATCAATATCTTCTTCCATCTTAACTTCACTGCAAAGCTTTTCAATGCATCTATGTTTTTTTTCTCTATCTTTGTGGAGCAAACACTCTGTTTCCTTTGTTCTATCATCACTCATAGTCTTCTTCTCTGCATTACTACCATTTACATCGTCACATCTTTGCCTTGTCTTTTCTGGTTGTTTTGCAGTTTCATCATCCTCTTCACTCCTTTGTTTTTGATCATATTAAATCAAACAGAGAAAAAAAAAAACAGAAACTAAAGCATGTATCATCTAAAAGCCATGATCAACAGGAGCCATCTCAAAAGCCATCTTATAAGCACTGATGTGAAAAGTATCTGCAACAATCTCAGAACCAAAAGTTACTATAGTGGAGATAAGAAGCAAAAGGTTTGTTTTGATTTAAGTTATACAAGTGAAAAAATAAGAAATATGGGCAGTGGCATCTACCTTGAAATAAATGAAGGGGTAGAGAAAACAACTTGCATCGTAGCTGCCAAGTAGCAACTGGCAAAGGAAATGAAATGGGCATAAGACATCAACAAGGAAACGAAATCCCTGAAAACAAATATCATCACAAAGAGTACCTGTTCCAAAGATTGACAAGTCGTCCGGTTTTTCAAGTTCCAAAAACTGGTACCAATTCTTTTCCACTCTCTTATATAGGGTTCCAATCAAAATTTGTATTTTGATCAAGTTCTCTTTCGGCAGTTGTCATTTCAGTCTTTGAACATTAGTACCAAACATCCCAAGAAACTTAAAAATTATTCAGATGAAAGCTGTTCTATCAGTATAGGATATCTTTTAGCAAAGAAGATGATCAGGCAGTATAAACTGGAAAACAAAGACAGATGAACTATAAAACCTATGCTTTGAGAAATGAAAGCTCTTAACTTAAGATGAACATGCAACGCAAGGAATAGTGAGAAGCAAAAAAAAATTATCTTTGGCTAGATGAATTTCTCACTGATTGTGAAGTTGTGTCCACAACAACCATCACTTTCCTCCCACTCTCAACTTGAACTGCTCCTTCACCATTCTTATAAGCTTCCTCTGCTTTTAGATTCTTACTATGCTTTGAACCGTTCTTTCTTGAACTAGAAGCACTTCCTTCATCTAATGATTTGCTCGACGATGATCCTCCTTTGAATGATTATCAGTGCCATAACATGAGAATCAAAAGTTAATAACTCTAAAGCCCTAACAGAGATGAAGTTACAGATCATGCCTATAAACCTAGGAGCATAGGACCCAAAAAGAAAGAAAAAAAAGTTTAAGAACACGAAAAAACTCCCAAAATACGCAGATCCGATGAATAAGTAAGGTAAAAGAAGAACTTAAGGTTTACCTTGAGCTTCTAACCAAATAAGACAGTCGATTACACAGAAGAATACATGAAAGACGATTCCTTCCCACTGGATGAGTAAAAGAAACAAAGAGAAGATATTGAAATCCGATCGAGAAAACTACAAAACCAAATCCAGAGATTTTCAGTCAGAAACATGAGAAGTGAAGGAACAAAGGGAATCACGCTCTCAAATTCCAAATCAAACACTAGTAGAGAAAGAAAAGAGAGGGAGAGAAAGAAAAAAGAAAAGAAATCCCTGACAAAAGTGTAGTATTGTGTTTCTTTGTATTTGAGAACCAAAGTACGTTCAAATCCAAATTAACACAAAATCTAATGAATATTGAATAACGCTAGATTTTAATGGATTTTTAAAAATACACTATTCAATAACACTGGATTTCTAAATCTATCATATTAATAACTTTGGTGATGCTTGAGCTTATGTCTGCCTCACTTTTGGTTTTGGAGAGGAACTTGTATGAAACAAAAGTAACAAATTTTCATAACCCATATATAGCATAGAAACATAATCTGTGTATCAGATTATTTATTATTATTAAACGAAACAAAAAACAGAGAGATGCGATTTTTTTGGCGATTGCGTCTCTTCCTTCTCCGTTGTCTCTCTCTTGCAGAGAGTGTTCTTTGCCGGTTACTGGCGGTTACCTCAGGATGGATTAACGGCTTAACGGTTACTTTCTCTATAACCGCTACCCCCAACCTATATAAATCCTGCGTCTGTCTCTGGTTTTCTTGTGTCAATCAGAGTGAAAAAGTTCCCTTTCTGCTGTTTCTTCTAATCATGACAGAGAAGATACAGAAAAATTTGCAAGATATCTCGCTAGGAATTGATGATGCAGTGGTTAATCTCCCCATTACTCTGTGTGAAGATGCGGCCAATGAAACCAGATCCAGTCTGATCGCTAAGCCGGTGAACCATCGTAAAGAAAACCTTCGTGCTATGCTCTCCGCACTTCCCCGCCTGTGGGGTGTTGATGCTGAAGTTATTGGCCGAATACTGGAAAGTAAGAAGATCCGGTTTATTTTCCAGTCAGAGGAATCACTGCAATCGGTCCTCAGAAGGGGACCCTGGTCTTTTAACGATTGGATGTGCGTTCTCAAGAAATGGAATCCTCTGCATTCGGATGCTGATCTCAAGAGTATACCGTTTTGGGTGCAAATCAGCGGTATCCCCTTGAATTTCTTAACGCTCCGTATTGTCACGTCTATTGGTGAAAGTCTAGGCCATTTCCTGGAGACTGATTTTGCTGGTGACGGAGCCGTTCTGGTTGACTATGTCCGAGTTCGTCTCCTTTGGAACACAGATGCACCGCTTCGCTTTCAACGAGCCTTCCAGTTTGGTGGAGAGGCTTTTGTTCTCAAGTTTGGCTATGAACGACTGCACAATTTCTGTACTACGTGTGGTCTAATGACTCATGAAGCGAATTAATGCCCAGATAACTACAATCCGGCCCCTGATGCACCGGCGGATGATGATGATGACAATGCAGAGGATCCCTTACCAGATTTTACCCATGGTAACACAAACCCTGCAACAGGTAGTTCTGGAACTCTCATTACTGCAGAACCAATGAACTCAAAACAAAAAGCCTCCAAGAAAAGGAAAGTTGATGACTCTGCGAATTCAAATGAAGATCTCAAACCCATCCTGATATGTAATGACAAAAGGCGTGTAGTTGCTGCAGAAGATACAGAGGAACAACTAATCAAGAGGAGAAAAGCACATTCTGAAGTGCTTGAGATACGCAACTGGATCCTTCAACCGACTGATGTTTCAAGTTCTTCCAACACTCGAGGGAGGACTGTGACGACACCAAACACCGATCGAGAGGGCACGGTGGGCCAGAAGCCACTTGAGCCAGGATGAATACAACCTTTTGGAACTGCTGAGGCTTGAAGGAGTCCTTGGTAGTTCGACGCCTTAAGGGAATTAAGAAATCTTATTCCCCGGACTTACTCTTTCTGATCGAGACGAAGAACTCTAATGATGTGGTTAGGGATATCGCTGCTCAGTTGGAATATGATAATGTAAAGTGTGTCTCGCCTGTTGGTTTAAGTGGAGGTTTAGCTTTATTATGGAAAAACTCTGTTTCTGTGTCTTTTCTTTCTACTGATGCAAGACTTCTTGATTGTAAGATAAATAATAAAGAAGCTTCTTTTTATTTTTCTTGCGTCTATGGGCATCCTAAACGAAAGCTAATACACATATTATGGGAACGTTTACAACGAATCTCTATACAAAGAAACGGTCCATGGCTTATGTGTGGGGATTTTAATGAAATCCTCAAAGCTGATGAGAAGAAGGGAGGTAGAGTTAGAGAACCATGGAGCTTTGTTGACTTTCGGAACATGGTTCAGATTTGTGCAGTCTCAGATTTACCTTATATTGGTAACAATATGACATGAGTCAGGAAAAGGAGAACTCACACAGTCCAGTGCTGGTTGGATCGAGCCATGGCAAATACGGAATGGAAATCAGTTTATCCAGAAACAGAGATAGAGTACCTTGAGATGTTAGAATCTGATCACAGGCCTGCTATCATCAAAATCAGAAGAACTACAGAACGTGGACAACACTCTTTTTCTTTCGACTCAAGACTCTGCAATAATCCAGATATTGAAGCGGTAATAGCCCAAGGATGGAATTCAAGGACAATGGGATTCCAACCCTCAGTTTCAGATCGTATTAAAAACTGTAGAACAAGAATATCTGCTTGGAAGAGATCAAACCCCATAAAATCTGCAAGGGACATCAAAGAACTTAAACTGTGCATTGATAAGGCACATACGGATCCAACCATCTCTTCTGAACAACTATGTTCCCTCAAATGTCAGTTGCAGATAGCTTATCAAAAAGAAGAAATTTATTGGAGAGACAAGAGCCGTAATCAATGGCTAAACAACGGTGACCGCAACACACGATTTTTCTTGCAGCAACAAAAAACAGAATTGCAAGGAATCGTTTCACTTCGATAAAAGGAACGAATGGAGAATATATTCACGGTAATGCTGCGATTGCCACAGAAGCTGAGAGGTACTTCAATGAGCTTTTCACATGTTCTACAACATCAGTTCACGAGAATGTAATACAAAGTGTAGACTCACAGGTAACAGAGGAGATGAACACATAGCTACTTAGTCCAGTTACAGCTGAAGATATAAGGAAAGCAATATTCTCCATTGGGGCAACTCGTGCACCGGTCCGGACGGGTGTACAGCCAAGTTTTACAGACACTATTGGGATATTGTGGGTCCTGCTATAGTGGCAGAAGTACAGTTCTTTTTTGAGTCGGGTTATCTTAATGAATCTTGGAATCATACTAATCTCTGCCTAATACCAAAGTTAGAGACCCCAAAGACGATGAATGATTTCCGCCCAATCAGTTTATGTAACATTACATACAAAATCATCTCTAAGATATTGGTGCAGAGATTAAAAGGAATCCTCCCCATTGTAGTCTCCGAGAACCAGGCGGCTTTCATACCAGGTCGGCATATAACAGACAATGTCCTTATAGCTCATGAGGTACTGCATTCATTAAAGGTTCGTAAACGGTGTGCTAATTCCTATATGGCTGTTAAGACGGACATTAGTAAGGCATATGATAAAATAGAATGGAATTTTTTGGAAGCCATCTTAAAGAAAAAGGGATTTGCTCCTCAGTGGATTCATTGGATAATGAAGTGTGTCTGTTCTGTATCTTTCTCTGTATTGATAAATGGAAGCCCCTATGGCTACTTCACAGCCAGTCGAGGACTTCGTCAAGGAGACCCACTATCTCCCTATTTGTTCATTCTATGTTCTGATGTTCTAAGCTCGATGTTGGATAAGGCACAGAAGGAGCGTAAACTCCAAGGTATTTGCATTAGTAATGGTGGTCCAGCAATCACTCACCTATTATTTGCCGATGATTCACTATTTTTTACAAAAGCTAATCATCGGAATAGTAAACACTGTTGAAGATATTCAGAGATTATGGTACAGCATCTGGTCAACATATTAATTTGGGAAAATCTACAATCACTTTCGGATCACATGTTTATCAACAAAACCAGGATTGAACAAAAAGATGCATAGGGATATTCACAGTTGGTGGAGGTGGAAAATACCTTGGGCTCCCAGAGCAGTTTAGTAGAAAGAAAAAAGAGATGTTTCAATACATCAAAAAGAAGGTACATCAAAGAATCAGTGGTTGGCAAAACAAGTTCTTAACAGAAGCAGGAAAGGAAACACTAATCAAATCAGTGGCTTATGCTATGCCAGTTTACTCAATGAACTGTTTCCAGTTACCTATGGAACTATGCTCTGAGCTAGACAGCGTGATTGCTCAATTTTTGTGGGGCTCTACTCCTGATAAGAGGAAATTATCATGGATCTCTTGGAAAAAGATGTCTAAATCTAAGCAAGGTGGAGGCATAGGATTTCGTAATCTACATCACTTCAACCAAGCGCTCTTGGCTAATCAAGTATGGAAACTATTGCTACGACCTAACTCACTGTTGTATAAACTCCTAAAGGCCAGATATTTCAGAGATGCCACCTTACTGAAAGCACCAAAAGGAGTAAAACCCTCTTATGGATGGAATTATCTAAGATTTGGGTGTGAATTACTAAATAAAGGAGTTCAAATGTCTATTGGTGATGGGAAACAAACCAGACTTGGTCTTGATCCATGGCTGCCTACAACCCCACCACGACCACCGGTGGTACTTCCGCCAATAGATATAGAACAGCCAGTAACAGCTCTGATGAATCCTATTTCAAACCAATGGGATATGGCGAGTATCGTAAACATCATTCATCCCTCTGACCAACATCTGGTTCGTAAGATTTATCTACAACAATATCCTAGAAACGATGCCTACATTTGGAATTACAACAAGAATGGAATGTACACTGTTAAGTCTGGCTACTGGTTAGCATCATTTACCTCTGAAAATGATGCAGACACACAACCACCTTTAGCAACTCATCCGGACATCACAGCGACTATATGGAAGCTGCGCATAGCCCCTAAATTGCAACACTTCCTATGGAGAACAGCATATAGGGCAATTGGTGTAGCTGATAATTTAAGGAGACGTAATATTCATATAAATCCGTTTTGCGCACGGTGCTGTGTGGAACCAGAAACGACAGACCATGTTCTGTTCTCTTGCCCTTACGCAATTGCAGTTTGGAAGTCTTGGTGGCTTTTTTCAACAGGCTCTTTTTGATCAAACAGTTTCTGTGGAGAATAAATTGCGGCTGCTCTTTGATATTTATGGAAACACATGCTTAGAGGATCACACAAGACTAATCCCATTCTGGATTCTATGGCGCTTATGGAAAAGTCGAAATGATCTCCTTTTCAATAAGAGAGCCCATCCCATAATAAACACCTTACAATGGGCTGCTTCAGATAAGACAGAATGGTTAACAACAACGAAAACTTAATTGCAACAAGCAGCACCTTTGGGTAGGCAGATGGCTAAATGGGAGAAACCAGAACAAGGATGGATTAAGTGCAACTATGACGTATCACACAAGGAAGGGGATCAGGATTCAGGCATGGGTTTGATAATACGAAACTCCAATGGAATATTTTTGGAATGTGGTTTTGGTAAATTCGAAGGTCGATACACAGTGGAAGAAGCTGAATCGACTGCGTTAATATGGGCTTTACAGAGCACTTGGGGACTAGAGTACCGAGTGGCTGAATTTGAAGGCGATAACCTTACTGTAAACAGGTTAATCAATGAATGTCAAACGAATCTCCATCTCCATCATTACTTGGAAGATATCCAACAATGGAAGGAGATGTTTTTTGCTACAAAATTTATTTTTCGCCACCGTGAAGGAAATACTTGTGCTGATTTATTAGCCAAAACTGCAATCTCATGTACTCCCCCAATGGGGTTTATTCATACTTGTCCAGATTTTCTGAGAACTCTTTCAAACCATGACTATGTAGACGCTTAATTATTAAAGTATTTCGAAGGAAAAAAAAATAATAATCTGTGTAGCATCGCCATAAGAAAACTCTATTCAATTTTATCATTCACCTTATTCTGTTTAAGCAACCGGTCTTTGTTTGCATGCCGCTGGTTCAGCGACCAGCTATCAAAGTTTTATAAATTTACGAATTTTTCAGCGATTGGACTAAAAAAGCAATGACTGATTTTTGAAAAGTTACAAAAGTAGCCTTAATTAAATTTTTAAAAATAAGAAACAAAGCTAACCCTTAAAAGCTTAACTAAACTAAACCGAAGTGAACCGGAGTATTAGTTCTGAACCTTAAGCTCAATATTTTGTGAGGCTGAGCACCCAACTGTTGACCCCGCCAAACCGGTTTTCTCCAATGAAAACTTTACATAGATATAGCTAGGCTTGGGCAATCGGCAGAATCCGATTAAACCGATTCGGATAAACCGAATGTTTCGGTTATTGGTGCCCGATTTGTTAGGGAATGAAAACCGATCAGCAAAATTAATTTAAGAATTCAGTTAACGGTTTGGTTCGGTTTGGCGAAGCATAACCGATCGGTTTACAGGAACCGAAATATAAATAGGGTTAAAGTTTCATTAACCCTAATGCCCTTTCATTTTTTTTCCTGCGGCTGCCTCTCTAACGAGCAAAGAGCTCTCTGTGCGAAAAAATGGTGAAAGCTAAACTTTTGAATCTGAGATGACTCAATCACTCATTGCGTATCTCCTCCATCATCATCTTCTACAACTGGTAAGCTGTTCTTCTTTCTCCTTCTGAACGATTTTAAAGTCAAAAACTAACCCTAACTTTGTTTAAATTGATTGCTTTGTTCTTCTTCTTCTGTTTTTTACCTCTTCTCTTTATTGTTCTGGATTTTTTCCAGTTATATGAGTTCAAATCTTAATCCTAATTAGTTCATTTTGTTTATTTCAAAGTTTAAAACCTAATTCCAATTTGTTTTGTTTCTTCATTTGTTTATTTCAACGTTTAAAACCTAATTCCAATTAGTTTTGTTTTGTTTCTTCATGCATCTGCTGTGGAAGTGTTTACCTTAGATCTAATGCTATAGTTTCTCGGTTTTGTAGATGGCTTGTCACGACAACAATGAGACAGAAGGTGGGGAATCAGAAATCACATATTTACGGCGGTTCACGCGGCGGATGCAGCTGGAAACGATCGGCCATCGCTAACCAAAAACCCTAAATTTAGATGGATTTGGGCTTTGACCCATAGAACACATAAATCATATATCTCTGAGTGAGCTTGAAATCTTTTGTCTCGTGGTAGCCTGCTCTAGTCCCCTTACGAAACTTTCGTTATTGGGTTAGCCTACGCGATTTCCGATTCATTAATGATAGAGACTGTTATTATAATTTGGTTTGGGATTGGGGTTTTTTTAGGTTGGACCTTTTAAATTTCTCAATTAGGTTGTTGTTATTGGGTTTTGTCTTGTAAATATTTATTCTTACAAAAAAATAAACCGAGAAAAAACCGAATAAAACCGAATCAGAAAAAATTCGGTTCAACTTCGGAACAAGAATTTTAATCAATAACCGATCCGAACAAACCGACTTCTGAACCGACCCGAACCGAGTTTTAATTCGGGTCTATTCGGTAAAATTTTTAAAAACCAAATTTTAGTAAAACCGAACAACCCGACCCAATTAACCCGGTTAAACCGAACGCCCAGACCTAGCCCAGTTTTGCAATTTCAATATTAAGGCCTTTTAGGTTTCAAGACGTTTTCTGTTGGACCGTGACAATAGCCTTAGCCCTTGTACTCAATCCAAGCTTTGTATCTATCTCCACACACCACTACTCAACTTCATTTCCTTAAATAATCACTGGCTTTCTTTGCATTATGCAAATATATTTTATGACAAAACTGAAAAAAAAAAAAAACAATCCGTTGTTATGAGAAGGAAAGAAGACAAAATCGAGACCTTGGCCAGGGTGTTTAGGATTTGCATTTTGTTTTTCTAATGAGCAAAATGTTGCGGCCAATGTATCTTCAAAAAACACGAGGTACAAAATCAAGATATTTTATGTTAGACTAGATCAAACCGGTTCAACCGGACATATTCTTTTTATATCTTAGACTGAGTCAAATGAAAATTTATAAATTTTAATTTTAATCGATAGATTTCAGGTTGATTTTTGTATAACATTAAACCACATTTGAATAAATATAGGAGAGAAAAAAAGGAATAATTTTCAAATTGGTGACAAAGATAACAAAACTACAAAAGCAAGATGTAAATCAAAACAATCAAGACCAAAATAAAATAAAATCAAAAACCAAACAAAATTAATTGATTTTGGCGGTATTCTCAAAACTCTAGCTCCAAATGTCGTGACGCTCGATGCCACGACCCATCGAACCGGCGAAACCGGTATACATTGTCTCAAGAACAACCTCCGAGAGATCAACTTCACTACAAGAAAACATTCAATTTCCTATCGTAGATTTCGAAGGAAAATGGAAGGAAACACCTATTTCCTGCCAATTTCCTACAAAAAATGTAAGAGTTAATCATCTGAAGAAAATCAGTTTTGGAAGGAATTTCGTAGGAAAATTCCTACTAATTTCCTACGAAAACGTTTTTGAATAAATATAGGAGAGAAAAAAAGGAATAATTTTCAAACTGGTGACAAAGATAACAAAGCTACAAAAGCAAGATGTAAATCAAAACAATCAAGACCAAAATAAAATAAAATCAAAAACCAAACAAAATTAATTGATTTTGGCGGTATTCTCAAAACTCCAGCTCCAAATGTCGTGACGCTCGATGCCACGACCCATCGAACCGGCAAAACCGGTATACATTGTCTCAAGAATAACATCCGATAGATCAACTTCACTACAAGAAAACATTCAATTTCCTATCGTAGATTTCGAAGGAAAATGGAAGGAAACACCTATTTCCTGCCAATTTCCTACAAAAAATGTAAGAAGTAATCACCTGAAGGAAATCAGTTTTGGAAGGAATTTCGTAGGAAAATGGAAAAAAAACTTTTTAACCATTTTCCTTCCAAGATATTTAAAGAAAGCTTTGGATAAATAAAGTTTGTGTATGCTAAGGTAATCTTCTCTCCTCGTTCCAGTTCGCCCTAGCCGCCATCGAATCGGCAAAGATGACCCTACCCTCCGGCGCCGGTGTGGCTTTTGCCCTCCGGCGCCGGACTCTGTCTTCTCTTCGTTTCTCCGCTCATCTCCCGTCTGCTCCAATCTAGCTTCAGTTTCAGTGTTTGGTTGAACCGCACTTCCGGTTCCAGATCTGGCGTTATTTCTGCCGTGTCCTGTCTCTTTTTGTCGCTCGTCTTCTTCTGGTCATGTTTTTGGCCGCTTCCGCTTCACAGCCCGTGTCGGGATCTGTAAGCTCCTCGGCGAGATCTCGGAAAACCTTCCTCTCTCGATCCGTAGTCCTCCTTCACCTGGCGTTGTCCTCATCCGCTTTTAACCTTCGGTTGCTGTCCTTTGGTCTATCAGAACTCCCCATTCACTGTTTACCCTTCGAGCTCATTTCTGCCGCTAGTGCCAAACCGAAGAACCAGGCGAACTGGATGGTCTTTTATGGCCGCCGCCGTGTTGCAACTCCTCGCGACACTTTCTGCTTCCTCTCTCAACAGAGCATCGGATACTTCTCCGACTCTCCCCTGCCTAATCCGGATACTTCTTCGACAGGTCTTCTTGGCAGTCAGTCTAGAACCACTGTTGTTGGTTTAGAATCCGCCAAAATGTGGCGGTGTTTGCTCACCAGATCTTCCACCGACATCTCTGTAGTTGATGATTATGTGTTGAAGCATCAAGACTCTGCGCCCCCTCTGGCTCAATCTCTGCCTTGTCATGTTGAGGAGAGACCTTTGGCTTCTTTCTCCTGCCTGAAGGAGAGCTTCGTCCAACCTGCATCCTTGATTCCATGGCTTTTTGTTGTGGCTCTTGTGTTGCACGACCAGTCACTGTTTTGGTAGGATGTTCTACAGAGAACTGTTTCTCTGTTGGTCTTAACGGCTCATCAAATCAGTGTTTTTGTCACCTTTCTTTTGACAGCCAATTCTGGGATTGTTTGGTTTGCCCTTGTGGCAGTTTCAATCATGTGCAACAAACCACCTTGTGTGTTTTTTGTTGTCCAAGACGTCCTTCCACATCTCTGCTCTAGTGTTATCAAGGTTCGAGGACTTCACAATGACTTCTATTGCTTAAGTGTTAGACTTGCTTTGCTTTATCTATCTATCTACTTTTATATTTTGTTCTACTTTGATTTTGTAGCAGCAGGATTGAAAATTTCGAAGGCTTTTCCCTCTTTTGTAACTTTTCCCTCTTCTAATTTTAATCGTTTGGATGACAAAAAAAAAAAAAAAAAAAAAAACCATTTTCCTTCCAAAATGTTGGTAGAAAAAACATTTTTACTATTTTCCTACCAAATCTATCTTACAATTTTCCTACACTATTTTTTCTTTCATTTTTCTACCAAAATATTCTTGTGAAATTCCAATGACTATACCAATTTAATAAATAATATACAAAATTATTTTTTTCAATAATAATATTAATTCTGAAATTGAATTAAATAAAATAAAATAATTATTAGTAAATAATCTGAATAAATTATTTTACAAATTAAATAAATTAAAAATTATAACACAAATAATCAAATTATTTTCGCCATAGATCCACCGTCCCCCTTTTCCACGGGCCACCAGTTTCAGGCTGAGATTTTTGTTCAATCTCTCCACCTTGGATGAGGCTCCACCGTTCTCTCCCTACTTTGGCTTCAGATTTCTCTCGTGCACCTCTCCATACACCTTCGCTGGGCGTTTATTTTTTCTTCATCTCCTTATTTCCAGATCTGCAATATAAACCAGATCTACATCAACAATAAGTTAAACATCACAACCGGATTGATATCAATTTCCAGACAGATTCGCTCATGGTTTTGAAATATTAGAGTGAGAAGAAGGGGAGAGAGAGTCGAACCTGGAAGCGTCGAAATGGTACCAATGAGAACGGAGCCGCGGAAATTGGTGAGCATAAAGACGGAGGAGGAGGAGGAGGATTAGGAGTTGAATCGGTGGAGTTTCTGAGCTGTGACTTTGTGGTTATAATAAGAGTATCTCTTTTGCTGTCTTCTTCTTCCCCGTCTAGGAAAAAGAGTTGCAGAAAAAAAATTATTCTAAGGAGAGAAATTTCTTTAACATAATTAATGTTAGTAGTTATGAGCTGTATTAATTAAGGAATAAAATATTTTAAAAATCAAAAACATTACTTAGATGGAAACGTGGTTTTGGGTTAATTTCTCAAGGTGAGACATAAAATATGCAATTAACAAAAGAAAAAGAAATACTGGATTACTAAAATTTAGGGATGTCAAACGAGTATGTCCGCGTCCAAACGGACCGACCGTTACGGTCCCGTATTTTCAGAGATGTGAATTATGTTGGAAAAAGAAGAAGAACCTCTTGCAAGATATTTCTCGCAGTTGTCCGTAGAATTAATCTTCTGCGCTCTCGATTCATCTTTCCAATCACTCTCGTAATCTCTTCCGCATCTGAATCCCTAATATTATCCGTATTCGAATATCTGATTCACCATCTAATTAGGAGACTAACGAAGACGATGCAGCAGAATTTTTCATCGCCCATCGGATAACCCGCCGCCCGCGATGGACATGACCGCCGCACCCGCGGACAAAATGGTTTGAATCCGCAAGACCCGCTATTTTTCGGGCTTCAATTACAAGGCCCATGCCCGCCCCGCTATGCTACCTAACTGGCCATGCCCGCGGGCCTTAGGCCCAATTGACATCCCTACTAAAAATAATTAAAATTTTATTTATCTGAAACATTTTATAGTTTAAAATATGTAAACATCATTATAAAGTTTTTTAATAATCATTAAAAAGTTTTGGATATATAAAATATGTAAAAATCATTAAAATTTTTGTTAACCTGAAAAAAACTGTATTACTAAAATAATTATAAAATTTTGGATTATAGCTTCTGAGTATAATAAATAAATTGATGGGTTAGAGTTTTAGTGTTTTAGGGTTAAGAAAATGACTTTATTTGAAAATTTAATAGTCAAGTTTGAAAAAGTATCTTGATTTATCTAAAACAAATTTATAAGTAAATAGTAGAGATTTAAATTTATAAGTAAATAGTTTAAAATTTTTATTTTGTAAATGTACAGTAAATATATATGTAAATGATTTTAAATTTATAAGTAAATGAGTTTAAAGATGTACTTATAAAATAACTTAGAAAATTAGTAGAAAACATTCCTTCATTTAGTAAGAATTTGGAAGGAAACTTATTTTGTAAGAAATTGGTAGGAAAATGTTCCTACGAGTTTCCTTCAAAATTTCTTCGGTGCAATTTCCGTAAGAATTGGAAGGAAGTTTTCCTACCAAATTCCTACCGCTTCTTTTCCTATCTAGTTCTTTCTATTTTTCTACAAATTTTCCTACGAAGCTACGTTTTGAAGGAATTTCGTAGAAAATTTCCTACGATATTTTCACGATCAACTTTTGTAGGAAATTTCCTACTAATTTCCTACAACAACTGTTTTACGTAGAACAATCGTAAGTTTTCGGTAGGAAATTCTTCCTATCAAAATTTTGGTAGGAAATTTGGTAGGATTTCACCATGTTTTCTTGTAGTGCTTGTGTTTCGATCAATGGCCTCTTTGGTTTCTTTAAATGCGCAGGTGCGAGGGTAACGGTAACTTTACTGTCCTTGTATTCAATCCAAGCCTTGTAGTTATCTCCACTACTAAGCTTCACTTCCTTCAACGACCATTGATTCTTTCTTCCCTCTGGTTCTTGTCTGAACCCAATACCCAGCTTTCTCAGAAACCTTTGAGTTAAAAGAGTTGATATTAATACCAACATGATTATCATTAATATCGCCAAAACGTTTGTCTTGGAAGACATCAAACTCGACGGCAAAGAGATGGTTATTAGGATTGTCGTTGGTCGTGCGGTTAACTAGACCGAAGAAGCCACGGGTTGAGTCTTTGTCGTAGTTTACGGTTGGGACCACGATGAAGGCGAGACCATGACCGGGGTTGTTAGGGTTTGACCGGCGAGAAGTGATGAAGAAAGTGAAAGACGTTTTGAAATTAAAGAGTAAACAGAAGGAAAAGAAGTGTTGTTGGATGCTTTGAATGGGATTGTATCCGTGTTAAGGCCTTGACCGTGTGGGAATAGAATATTGTCACGGGTCATGGAGAGAACTCCGGACCGGCTCATGCCATCGGCTGCTGGTCCGAGCTTGGCGTATCCGATGAAGACTAGATTTGTTCCGCCAAAATTGTTGAAGTTGAATTTGAAGGCGGAAATGGTTTCAAAGCTTAATAAAGCTACAAACAGAGCAATGAAACATAATTTTTGGATTTGTATTATGAGTTTTGTGTAGTTGTGTTTAATCTTGGTATATTATGGTAATGGAAGGTTGTGTATTATATATTTATATATATATATATGGTGGCAAGAGCCATCCACATTGACTTTTCAAACATATAGTAGTCAATTTAGATAACGCAAACACGGACACATAAAAAGACTCCATTATTTTATTTTTCTGTTTATCATTATATATTTATTTAGTAGTTTCAATCATGTCAAAAGACAAGTTTTATAGTTAAACAGAACAAAAGTATAATTCAGATGACATTTGGAATATGCATGGCTGAAAAAAAGTTTTGGCAAATTAAATTGGTGGACTGAGAGATGAGAGTGGCGCTGTACAGCTAGAATGGTGCGGGATGGTGGAGTTGTTGTTGTTGAGTGGAGTGACGGATTCAACGGGTATGGAGTATGGACTGAACATATACTGAATGATGTATCCTCCAATCAAACAATTGTTCTTGACTTTGCTTGTTTGTATTTTGGAAGGTTATTTCATTTGTGTACATAAGGCGAAGTGGTATAGTTTACCACCTATATTTAGTCTTCCACATAGACTTTGAAGAAGCTTTGTTAAATAATGACTGGATGAATTACGCTATGCAATCCCACTCATTTTTTAATTGACATTTTAAATTAGCTTTTTTTTTTTTTGCTTTTCAAAAACTTTTGGATCTGATTGGAAGCACCCAAACGCCTTGTTTGGAAACGAACCGCTCCAATGATCACCAATCAACAATCGTTTGGAGAAGGCGGTTGGATATCATGATTGGGGACAACGTTTGAACATGGTGGTTAGAACCTGTTTTTGGTGGTTACAACCACTCATCCTAACCACTATCAAAAACCAACGTTTGGCTTTATAAGGATGTTGCACAGTTTTTTTTTTCTTTGGACAAAAAGCTGCATAGTTTTATTTATATTTACTGTTCAAACCCTAATCTCAATGTTTTTTTCTTATGAAAAAGTTAGTAAGCCAAAAATAAATAAAAATTTAGTAAATCAAGATTATAATTTGAATAGTAACATACATGGAGATTATGATTTTGTTAATATCATATAATGAAGTTTTTAAAAATAAATATTTGCTAATTTTGTTAATATCACATTTGATCATTTCATTAATATCATTTAAATATATTAGTATTTTATATTATGAATTAGATAATGATTTATTATTTCATTTTTTAACTAAATTAATTTCAAGTTTTTTATAACTTATACTATTCAACCACTGAAATGTTACCAATCAAGCAAAATACTCAACCACTTTATTTTACCGTGTCTTCTTTTCCATCCGGTAACTTTAACCGCTTTCTTTTTAACCACCTTCTTTACAACCACTATGGCTCTGATTGGAAGCATTCAAATGTCTCTGTTAGGAACGAGATGGTTAAATAGCTACCAATCATTATGTCGGTTGAAGAAGGTGTTTGGAATGAGCGATTGTAGTCAGCGGAAGATGTAAGTGGTTAGAACTGATTTTAGGTGGTTGAAAAGATGAAAACCAACCACTAAGAAATATGAGCGTTTGGTAACTTTTGTTGCAAACGAAAAGATTTTTTTTTTTCTTGCATTTAATATTTGTTTATAATGATGGCTTACACAATAAAAATAAAATAAAACAATAATGTGTATGCAATAATGCAAGTGAAAAACGTACATTTGAGTGAAAGCTTTATGTTTTGTTAATAATTTTGGTTTTAAAAAATACAAATTTTTTATTTAATGACAGATTCACTTGTAAAAACTTATAATTATCCTAATTTTGATACTAAATTACAATTATATGTTTTATATAATCATCACAACCATTAAAAAGTTCCAAATTATGAATTTTAAAACAAATTTATTATTACATATGATTTTTATTATTTATTGGTTATTGAATTTTCATTTTATAAAATCTAATATGTTCTTTATATTTTTTATCTAATCAATTTTATAATTTAATATAATATATACTATTCAACCGCAATAATGCTACCAATCAAGCAAAATACTCAACCACACTCTTTTATCATACCATCTTTTCTATCCGCTATTTTCTTTTTAACCGACTTCTTTTCAACAGCTCATAATTTCCTAATCGTCTCGTTTAAAAGTGGTCACCAATCAGATATAAAAATTTCAAGCGCCTCTTTTAAACGTGGTTACCAATTGGAGCCTTTATGTTTTGGTTTTTATAGTTGTTTATCTCTAAGATACTATCCTAGGTCCACTTATTCTTACAGTGAGAAATTATTAGCTGAAGTACTACTAAATGGCTAACATAGTAATTAAGATATACCAAATCAGGAATTAAACGTCGTTGATTTTTAGTAATCTGGCAAACAATAATTCAACACAATTTCGGTAAGCCATAAAAATGAGCATTTATTTTCACTTCAATTATCACAAAGTTCAAGTCAGGACGACAATAGTAACCAGAAACAAAACCGATGATTTCGAACCAAACCGAACCGGTTTTATTCAGTTCTGGAAAGTCCAGTCCCAAATCTCGTGACGCTGGACACCACGGCCCATCGAACCAGCAAAACCGGCATACATTACCTCGTGATCAATTTTTGCTTCGATCAAAGGCCGGTTCGGTTTCTTCAAATGCGCCAAACCAATGGTAACGGAGATGACTTTGTGATTGTTGTTGTACTCGATCCAAGCCCCGTATCTATCTCCACTACTCAGCTTCAAATCCTTAAACAACCAACCGTTTCTTGTCATAATTTGACCGAAACCACCGAGTTAATGTCGACTCCGACATGGTTATCGTTCATATCACGGAGGTTCTTGTCCTGAAACACATCAAACTCGACAGCAAAGAGGTGGTTATTAGGATTACCGTTGCTGGTTCGGTTCACAAGACTGAGGTAGCCTAAACCGGAACTGTCGTGTTGGTTAGCGGGTATGACGATGAAGGCGAGGCCGTGACCTGGACTAGGGTTTGATCGAGGAGTAATGGAGAAAGAGAAAGAGGTTTTGAAAGGGTAAAGAGACGTAGCGTTATGCTTGAAAGTGAATGAACTGATGTGAATAGCTCGACCGTGTGAGAAAGGTAGGTTATCTCGTGTCAATGTGATGGCTCCAGAGCTGTTCGGACTTCGGACCATACTAGCGTCTCCATGGAATGATATTAGACCGGTGCCATTACCACCAAAGGAATTGAATTTGAAATTGTAAGCAGTGGTGGTGGACTGAGAGGTGAAGAAGATAGCTATTAACAGAGCGGAGAGACAGAGCATTTGGTTCTTCATTTTTTTTTTGCTCTGTGTTTGGGAACTTGAGGAGTGAAACTGTGAAAGTGATCAACTTTATAAGATGAAAAGTAACTAGAGGGTGAAGATATCGAGAAAGGTTTTTGGCTTTGTGTTTTGGAAATTGACAAAGAAATAGGAGTAAGAGACAAGGAATTTGAATTATGGCGTTACATGACAAATTCTACTTCTGAAAGCGCACAAAAACGTTTCTTCTTTTTTCTTTTTCTGTGGCCACGATGCTTCAAACAAGACTTTTTGAGTGGTGGTGGCCAAATGGAAAAAAGAAAAACAAGTTCCAAAATTTTCCTATCCACTATAATTGAACCAAAACATTAATGACAAAATAAATGACTAGTACGATGAGGTTAGTCCGTCGCTTTCCCTAACACTATTCTCATTCGTTCATATAATCAAAACTTAACATATATATATATATATATATATATATATATATTTTTTTTTTGTGCTAAAGATGTAAATATCATTAGTAATGAAAAGAGGTTTTACAAAAGAGTATCACCTACAAAAAGAGTAACTTTGGCAAAAAAAATAAAAGAAGATTACACTAGAATTAGAATTAAACAAGATTTGGGGATTAACAAATCCATAGAATCATTAGGTTGCGCCAATGCTTTCTGTGACGTCTAGCGGTGATGATGTTCAGAAGCTCATGATCGATGACTTTGAAGACGAGTTGTGGCGTTATCCTTTGTGAGTTATGGAGGAGGTTGTTACGCTGTCTCCAGATGTTATATACCACTGTCTGTGCGATTATTTTTCGAAGCAGGGAGGGGGTCGCAGAGGAGGAATTTCGAGTCCAAGAAAGTAGTTTTGCCCAAGAAGAGAAGAGCCGCTGGCGGGGCAAATTCTGGCGAACACCAGTCTCCAAATCTGGGCAGCGAACTCACAAGTAAGCAACATGTGGTCCCTTGATTCAGTTTCATAGCTGCATAAGCACCTAGGGGTGTCAATCGGGCTGGCCCGGCCCGGCCCGGCCCAAAATATTTCCGAACCTATATTTCAAAGCCCGAGCCCGGTCCTAACAGAGCTACAGGGCTTTTCGAGCTTTTTCTGGCTTATCTTACCGATCAAAAATTCAAAATTATAAGGCTTAAAAAGCAGTGTTTGAAGGTGCACTATAAAACAATTCAATCAAAAATTTAATAACTCATCTATATTCACTACAACCAATTTAATTTAATAGAAAAAATTTAAAACTAAATAAAATTTCGATACTTTAACCAAATAAATCAATATATAATTCATATAAAATATCATTAATAAAAATTTTAAAATACTAAGTATGGTTATTAAGTAAATATGAAAACTAGAATTAGAGTTTAAAACTTTAATTACAATAAATTGTTAATCAAATATTGCAATCAAACAAAAATGTTAACAAAAAGGTACAAGTATATTTGTTAAAGGGCTTTTCGGGCTGGACCGAACCCGGTCGGGCTAAGCTCGAAAACCCCTATAGCCCAAACGGGCTGAGCTCGAAAAGCCCAATTTTTTCTGGACATATATATTGAAGTCCGAGCCCGGTGTTTTTCAGGGCTGGGCCGGACTAGCCCGCGGGCTTTGGCCCTAATTGACATGCCTATAAGTACCACTCTGCAGAATGGATACTACCCCAAGAGGCAAGCCTTTGGCGGGTGGGGAGTCTGTCCAAATGACTAATTCACATGTGGAATGCGAACTTTGGCACTGCACCTTTAAACCAGACAGAGGAGGTCCATTCTTGTACAATGTACCTAGATCGCATTCGCAGAGCATCCCATGTCCTTGCTGCTGAAAAACCCTGACACTCAAAGTCATTCACCAACCAAATGTAGTAATCTTGAAGCTGGTCTGGGGAGGGTGCCGATAAAGAACACAAATGATTGTGTATAAGTTGCGCCGATTCTGATCTTGTTAAGGGAAGTTTCCAAGCCCTATTCTGGTAAGCGTCAACCACCTTCGCGGTAAGTGGGACTCGTAAAGGACGGGAACCATAGTCTCCAAGTTTTTTGATCAGCGGACCTAGAGTAGTCCAATATCAAACCAAAAAGAGGCTTTTGAGCCATTACGGACTATGGCTTTTACGAAAGTCCCCGCGAGAGGTCGTAGATTCAGAAGCATCCTCCAGGTCCATGTCTCCGAAGGGTTTGTAGAGATTTCCCAGAATGATATATTTTTGAGATGGTGGTTGGTGCCACTGAGCCCAAAGTGATCTGGTCGAACAGCAGCCAAACTAGTCTCAGGTTGAGAGTTTTGTTCCATTCTGATATCCTCCTCAAGCCTAAACCTCCTTCATTTTTAGGCAGACAACACTTATCCCAAGAGACCTTTGCAATTTTACCCTCATCGATGTTGCCTGACCAAAGGAATTTAGAGCATAGACTCTCAATCTTTCTTATGCAACCTTTTGGTAGAATAAATGTAGACATCTAGAAATTTATGGAGCCAAAGATGACTGATGTTATTAACTGCACACGCCCTGCGAAAGACAAAAGCTTGGTCTTCCATGATCTAAATCTAGAGGAAAGCTTTTCGAGGAGGGGTTCATACTCGGCGAGGTGGAGCTTCCTGCTCATAAGAGGTAAACCCAGATATCTGATTGGCAGGAAACCTAGAGGAAAACCAAAGGAGACCGCGACTTGTTGCTCAATGGTGTCGAGGCCTGCAAGGAACAGTTGGATCTTAGACTTGTTGACTCTCATTCCAGACCATGATGCAAAATTCTCAAGAGTTTCACATATACCATGAAGAGAGGAACTGCCACCATCAAAGAAGATCATAACGTCGTCAGCGAACATAAGGTGAGAAAGTTGCAATACCGATGCTTTGGGGTGATATTGAACATATCCAGAATCATACCGCGAATGCAACAGCCTTGAGAAAATCTCCATTGCAAGAACAAACAGGTAAAGGGAGAGTGAGTCACCCTGGCGTAGGCCCTTAGTGCTTTTGAAAACCCA
Organism: Camelina laxa; assembly: GCA_024034495.1. NCBI lineage: Eukaryota > Viridiplantae > Streptophyta > Magnoliopsida > Brassicales > Brassicaceae > Camelina > Camelina laxa. Next base: position 25,281,242 of record CM043880.1, on the reverse strand, counting down.
CCATTACAACCATTTACTCATACCGTGAAGGAAGCGGTGGAAATATATTCCTAAACCCAGTTTATAAATCTGACAGGGATGGCAAGAGCTTTCATGGCAGCATTAACAAAGTCCCATCTCACAGAGTTAAACGCTTTGCGCAAGTCCACCTTTAACATGCCCTAGGGCGTGATGTTGGTCCAGTTGTACCCTTGGACTAACTTCGTGGCTAACAAAACATTTTCCGCCAAGGAGCGACTAGGGAGAAAAGTAAATTGAGCGGGGGAGATTACCTTGGTGAGAAGACTTTGAAGCCGACCAGTAAAGGTTTTTGCAATAACCTTGTAGAGCGTGTTTAGGCAGGATATGGGCCAAAATTTTGAGGTGCAGGAAGCATTGATGGTCTTTGGAATGAGCACTAGGCAGGTAGCATTCCATTGCTTCAGCAAAAGACCAGATATGAAGAATTCGGCAATTGCTTATGTAACTTCAGCTCTAATAATGCTCCAAGTTGCTATGAAGAACTCAGCAGGAAATCCATCGGGTCCACAAGCCTTGTTTCTAGGTAAAGAGAGGAACGACGCTTTTATTTCTTCACTGGTAAACTTGCGCTCAAGCTCCTGAACTTGATCCTGAGAACAACGGTAAGTTAGCAACAGGTCCATATCCTCTTGTTCCATCATACATGGTCCGATCTCTTCCCCAGAAGGCTTTCAAAGTAGGTAGCACAATGGTCGATGATGCCCTGAGGCGAGTCAATTTTCGAACCAGACTCATCAAACAACGTGTTGATGGTGTTAAGGGCTTCTCTTGAGTCCACGACACGATGGAAATAGCTGGTGTTGCCATCGCCTGCATCGAACCAAGTCACTCTAGACTTTTGCAGGTAGAAGTTGTCCTCGGCCTTAGAGAGGATAAGCCATTTGCGCTGTGCTTCAAGATCCTGCTTCGCATTCTGGACCGAGGGATCAACAAGGGTAGGGGATTGGTAGCTCAATAGTAGATCATGAGCTTCCTTTGTGCGGTTTTCAAGCTCCGAGTAGTTTGATTTACTGAACTCCTTTATTGGTCTTTTCAGAGCTTTGAACTTCTTAGAGACTCTGTACATAGCCGAGCCAACAACGTTGGTCGAGAACCAATTTTCTCTGACTAGATTAAAAAACTCCGGGTTGCTTAGGAGGAAGTTAAAGAATTTGAAGGGACGCTTCACTCTGGCAGAGACTTCCTGCAGGACGACCGCACAAGAGGCATGATATGAAAAATCCGGTTCCCCAAAGATGCCATAAGAAGACGGGTATTGCATACACCAACTATCGTTCGTCATGATACGGTCTAGCTTCTTTGCTACTGGTCTGGATTTGCTTTTGTTCCACCAGGTAAAGGTATTGCCTTTGTAGACTAAGTTCGATAACTCAGCATCCATCAAGCAGCTTCTGGAATCTCTGATTCTCCTGTCAACGTTATAGAAGCAGCTTGGAAATGTTCCTGGGGATGAAGGACTTCGTTAAAGTCACCTAGGACAAGCCAAGGACGATCACCAGTAGCTTTGGACAGCTCAACAATATCAAATCATAGTTCTTTTCTCTTATCCTCCACATATGCCGCTTAAACAACTGAAACCACAACCCTGTCCAGGGAACCAGGGAACAGACCTCGCAGGTGATCATCTGTAAAGATTTGTCAATCACCACCACATGGACGCTTGGATCCCAAACTACCCAAATATTGCCTAAGTCTGAAAAAACATAATTAGAATCATAAGACCAGCCAGAAAGAAGAGTGGTGATGAACTTCTGATCCTTGTGCTGCTTTACATGTGTCTCGATGAGACCACCAAAAAAAGGTTTATTAGCCCTGAACCAGTTTTTAAATTCGCTCCAATGGCTAGATATATTGAAGCCTCAGACATTTCAACAAAAATTTTCTTTTGTACACATAATTAATGAGAGAGTTTGAGGCCCTTGCCTCGCTGGATCTTTTGTTGCCGTTTAGACAACACTCTTATAAACCGTTCTTCGTCAGAGTCAGAAGACAGGATATTCGAGGAGTCCTCAGATACCTTGTTATTAGAGGAGCTGCTCCGGTTTGCAGACTGGGCGGGAGCTGAAGTACTTGCGACATCTTACTTGCAGCTAGCAAAAGATTGGTGTTGTGACGACACCCTCGAGTTCACTGCCAAAAGGTTGGTTTTGGTTGTTTTATCACTCTCCTCAGAGGGAAGCTTTTCACCCTGTCGTGGAGCCATCTTGATCTGCCATTTCGGTTCCAAAGGATCTTTGTGATTTTTCCCCGACCTAACGTCTGACGAAGAAGGAATCAGGGTCATTGATCTCCTTCTACGAGTTCTTTTACTTTGCCTAGGACCTTTAACCTTTGACTTCGGACAGATCTCCGGTAGATGGGTGGTGGAGGTGCATGCAGGGCAGGTAATGGGTGCTACCCGAAAGTGACGCAGACTGTGACCAATCTCTTTGCAATGACCACAGACAAACGGCATCCAAGGGCTTGAGACTAGGATCCTACTGATCTCACCAGAATCAAATTTGACATTCACTGCTTCCGGAAGTGGTTTTCTTGGATCGAAAAGCGTGAAGACTTTGGCCGCCTCAAGATTAGTTTTCTTTGCGGTGGAGGGGTATAGGCATTGAGGGCCCCCAACTAGACTCGCAATTTACTCAAGGCCTTCCTCGTGGAAGAATTGGAAGGGTACGTTCCTTAACTCAAGCTAGATGGGGGCAGAGAAAAGCTTAGGTTTGTCAGGGGTGAATCCAGGTTCCCATTTTGCAACGAACATTGTTTGCCCTTCGATTTGCCATAGACTTTGAGTCAGAACCCTGTTGCGTGTTCGAGCATTAGGGATCCTGAATAAGAAAGCATTACCTTCCATTTAGAGATGTCTCTGTAGTTACGACTCTAGATACCATTGACGATGTTGTGAATCGTGCCCTGAAATGGAGGGTCTGAATAAAATTGGCCTAGAACGAAGAACTCCCAAGATTTTTTGTTTCTTGAGATAACTTCGTTGGGAATGCTCACACACAGTTCACCAGAGGGAAGAGTGAAGCCTGAGTCCCTCTTCGTGAGCTTCTTGGAGGAACCCTTGATCCGGTCGACCCAGAGATCCAGAGTTGATGTAGGTTTGGTAACCTCAGCAGGAGCATACTCGACCGCTACATGGAGTTTCCTGGGGACCATCGGAACCTCAACTTTAGAGGAGCCATCAATCCCGGCTGGTGCCGGAGGCTCAAGGATTGGCTGTTTTGCATAGGACTCAACACCGGAGGCAGTGCCATCAACGGTGGAGTCTGAGACCAAAGTGGCTTGACATAGATCTGAGGTGGGCACAGAAACCAAGGTCGTTCCCAAACTTGGATCTGGGCAAAGCTTTTCTTCTACTAAAGCACCACAGGTAAAGGGGGTGACTGAATCGCTGAAACCTTAGCGGAGCCCGCTTTGGTTTCATTCCGGACTTTGGATGGAGCGGTAAGAGAAGCACGAGCGTAAACAATAGCAGACTTTGATAAGCCAGGGACAACTCCTTTTAGCGGTTTCTTTTTCCTTTTCGGGATCCGAAGAAATTTACCGATTACCGGCGTGAGGCCGGCGTCGGGGGAGAGGGGAGAGGAGAAAAGAAGAGAGAGAGTTTTTTTAGAGAGAGTTTTCCTGATATATATCTTATTTTCTGTCATGCATATGACCTTAACATATTTCATTCAGTTATGCCAAAATTAATTTAAAAAAAAAAAAAGATTTTTTATATACTAATTTAATTTTGTATTCGTTAAGAGTTAATTTCTCTATTCGTAGAGAGTTTCTTAACATAAATATTAATTAAGAAAAAGGAAAGAGAGTGAGGAGAGGTTCTTTGTTCACAAGTTATACTATTTTATAGATTAATATAAAAGATAGTTTTAAAAATTATTATGCTATATGATAATTTTTCCCTTTAGACATGATAGATGATGAAACTTTACAAAACAAGGGATTTGCCCACCACTCCTAGTTCCCTGATACGAATATACCTCTCTTTATATTTGAAACTAATTTGATTTTGTTTAGTTAGTTTGTATTCAAGTAATGGGTTCGATCATGAAAAGTATTATTCTTTACACAAACGATTCAAGTAATGTCTTATCCTCCATACGCATAACCAAATCATAGACATTCATGGACCCTTATTCGAGTATAATTTAGGATAAACATACAAGAGAATAAGAATTCCTAAGAAAGACTTTACCACTCTTAACTATGCAAAAACCCATGAAGCAGAATTCAAAGAAAAGAATGATCAAAAGAAAATTGGACAACCAACAAAAATGCAAGAACTATATGTTAAGAATAAACACTAGTGCCATAATACAGATATTTACAATCAATGTATTGTAAACAAATCAAGGCAATGAGTATACTTGTAGAATGCTAGGACAATAATAATCAATGTACGATGCACAGTTTAAGAAGGTCATTTTGTATGTTTGAGCCAATCACCCAGACTAAGAGCATGGCACAAAGACATATACAAGCAAGAGATTTAATGATATATGCACAAAAGCATAGATATAACAAGTATAAAGTTAAGTCAATCTACCACAATAAATATTATGAGAATCAAAACGCAAAAGTCACAGATGCATCATCCAAAGACAATCTTACAACTAACCAAAATGCAAGAACTATGATCACCATACATCTTATAAAAAAAGTTACAGACACTGGTAATGTTAAATTTGGGCTTATCTTGGGCTTCTAACTAAAAACCAATTGGCCATTAGTAGATTGACCCTAACCCTTTATATATTAATGATAGTTTCTTTAAACTTCAGATGTGGGACTTGGATTGTACCCCAACAATCTCCCCTTCAAACCAAGGACCACATGTGGGATATTAACACGCCTCCTCGAGATGATAACTCCATCTCGAACCGATCTCACTTGGACCGATGTAAACCCCTTCTTGGGCCCCCATTACTCGGGTTAACAAAAGGCATGTTCGTATCCACTTTTCTAGGTCCACCAGAATTTTTAACGTTGGGCTCTGATACCATGTTAAATTTGGGCTTATCTTGGGCTTCTAACTAAAAACCAATTGGCCATTAGTAGATTGACCCTAACCCTTTATATATTAATGATAGTTTCTTTAAACTTCAGATGTGAGACTTGGATTATACCCCAACAGGTAATTGACAAAACCATAGTTGAAATCCGAAGTGTCTATTTCAAACAAACAGACAACATTGAATATTCTTTTCTTAAAAAGATTACAGAGAGAATTCACAAAATGAAATAGACAAGATACATATACATTGATAGTAGCGTCGTTTCATAAAAACGTAACAGAACATGATTCTTACAGTCTTATACAATGTTCTATAATACTAACTCAATGCACTACTTTGCCGAATGAAAAACTAAAAAAATCGACTTTGAATATTTATATATGTGTACTAGAGGCACTTTCAAGTCTAACAACTATTATAGCAAACTACGGTTCCTAGAAGCGATACAAAATATTAGACATAGAATACAATTAGTCAACCTAAAGAGCAGAGAATATCATAGCAGTTCTCTGCCTAGTATGATGATCATAAGAGTGTATTAAATTTTGATTTTGAAATCAATCATCGAAAAGTGTTATTAAACAAAAAAGCATTGTAGGAAAATCAAGATCCATTACACATTCTAGTAATTCAATAGATTCCAAGCTCCAGCCAACTTAATAAGACTAAGATTAGACTCTAGTATCATAAGATAGATATTTTCAATCATTTTATATATATATAGTAAAGACTCAAGCAACATGTACAATCTGTAGAATTTAACACTGTAATCATCAGTTAATGATGCAGTATACCGAGATATCAATCAACAAGGGTTTAAAGGATAACGCAAAACATATACATTTGAGATTCACGAAAACTACTACAAGATGCATACACTTCATAGAATGAGAAACCTTATGTTACATAGAAGTACCAAAACAGAGATAATAAGTATTTTATACACAATGTAATATTCCAAAATAAAATCTACCTTTTATCGTAGATAACAGAAAATACTACCATTATACACATATGATGCAAACATTTAAAATGTCATTGACAACAGTAGAATAATCATCATCAAGGGTTTTAACTTTTAAGCATAACACAAGTGACTAAAAGAGAGAACCTATGATACTTACAAGCACCAAAACAGAGATAAGCATATACCTGAAGAAATCAAAATTGTATCATAATTACAAACAAAACAGAATTAATCTAACAAACTCTTACAATGTTCTAAAATAGAATAGTAAGAAACAGAGAAGTAATTAATGCCACATGCCTATAGTGGGGATGATATAACTGTATGCATCTTGTACAAAACTGAATCAATTACAAAATTGTATTATTAAACAAAAACGTAACTAACAGAGAAATCAAGCTAAAATTCGTTGCACTTTCTAAATGGATACACTAGTGATTCAATGGAGCTCAACACATATATTTACAATCAATGTATTGTTACAAATCAACGCAATGAGTATACTTGTAGAATGTAGGACAATAATAATCATTGTATGATGCACAATTTTAGAATTTCATTTTGTTTGTTTGAGCCAATCACCAAGAGTTTAGAGCATGACGCAAAAGACAAAATAAAACAAGAGAACTTATGATATACACATGCACCAAAGCAAAGATAAAATTAACTCTTTTTCAATGTACAATGCAGAATTCCAGAATATCATTTCATATGTTTGGAATATTCATACTAACCATACGACATTGATGATGGTTTCTTACTTGGTGTATATTTTAGGATAAACATACAAGAAAAAATATTTCCCAAAAAAGTGAAGACAATTTACCACAGTAAATATTCTGAGAATCAAAAGGTAAAAAGTCACAAAGGTATCATCCAAAGACAACATAAATGCAAAAACTATGATCACCAGACATCTTATAATGTAACACAAAGCAAAAAGAATTACAGAGGACACTGGTAATTATCAAAACCAAGATTGAAAATCGAAGTGTCTATTTTAAACAAACATATTCCTTTCTTAAAAGATTCTAGATGGAATTAGAAAAATGAAATAGACAAGAACATTCACATTGATAATAGCTTCGTTTCTTAGAAGCGTAAAGAACATGACTCTTATAGTCTTAATACAATGTTCTATAATACTAACTCATTGCGCTATTTTGCCGTATCACAAACTAAAAACTCGACTTTGACCATATCTATATGTGTACTAAAAGAACTTTCAAGTCTAACAACTTATATAGTACACTATGGTTTCTAGAACCGATACAAAAAGATTAGACATAGAACACAATTAGTGTACTAAATTCTGATTTTGACATCAGTCATAAAAAAGTGTTACTGAAACAAAAAGCATGGTAGGAAAATCAAGAAAAATCCATTTCACATTCTAGTAATTCAATACATTTTCCAAGCTCCATCAATTCAATAAGACTAAGATTAAACTCTAGTACCATAAGAGAGATATTTTCAATCATTTTATATAGAAAAGACTCGAGCAACATTTACAATATATAGAACTTAACACAGTAATCATCAGTTAATGATGGAGAATACCGAGATATCAATCAACAAGGGTTTAGAGGATAGTGTAAAACATACAGTTCATAGAATGAGAGCCTTATGTTACATAGAAGCACCAAAACAGAGATAACAAGTATTTTATACACAATGTAATGTTCCAAAATAAAATCTACCCTTTCATCCTAGACAACAGAAAATACTAGCATTATACACAAATGATTCACACCAGTAGAATAATCACCAAGGGTTATAACTTTTAAGCAAAACACAGGCGACTAGAAAAGAGAACCTATGATACTTACAAGCACCAAAACAGAGATAAGCATATACCTGAACAAATAAAAATTGTATCGTAACTACAAACAAGTTTGGAAAAGCATATACCTTTTCAAGAAGTCTGCTACACTTGAATCTCCTCAATGCCTTCAGAAGCACATAACCTGTGGAAATTAAATTGGTTAGTCTTCATTTAATGGGAATGGATACTTACCTTATTTTTCGAAGCTATTGGTCGTCTTTTTTCTCTATGTTTTAGGCTCAGCTTTTTTTTTTTGAAGACTTCTTTAAGCCATTGGTCTATTAGTTTTAGCTTTTATCTTAACCTCTTTCTCTTAAGGAGCTGGTCGTTTTCACCATCCAACAAGTCTTAACCACTCCATTGTTATCTTTGTCAGATATCTTTGTCTTATTTCTTTAAGCCGTTGGTAACCACTCAATAGTTTTATAACTTCTTTAAGCCGTTAGTCTAATAGTTTTTAGGTTCAGCCTTTATCTTAACCTCTTTCTCTTAATGTGCTGGTTGTTTTTACCATCCAACAAGTCTTTCTCAAGTGTTGGTCGTTGTTACCATCCAACAAGTCTTAATCACTCCATTGTCTTTGTCAAAGATCTTTGTCTTATTTCTTTAAGCCGGTGGTATATGCTATTCTTTAAGCCGTTGATCTATTACTATCTTTCTATGTCTTGTTTCTTTGTCAACTACTGTTGTCTTTATGCCTCATATTTTAAGCCGGTGGTCTGATTCCATCAAACAAAAGGTTGGTCGTTTTTACCATCCAACCCAAAGTCTGTGACTTCTTTCTATGACTTAAGTCAGGGGTAGTCAAATTGTGAACTCTTTCGTTTCTTTTTCCCCTTTATACAGTCTCAGTCTACTTCATTAAGCCGGTGGTCTGATTCCATCAAATAAAAGGTTGGTCGTTTATACCATCCAACCTAAAGTCTGTGACTTCTTTCTATGTCTTAAGTCAGGGGTAGTCAAATTATGAACTCTTTCTTTTTTTTTTTCCCCGTTATACCCAGTCTCTGTCTAATAGACTTCTTAAGCCGTTGGTCACTCCCCCATCAAACAAAGGGACTTCTTTCAATGTCTTAAGTCGGGGAGAGTCAAATTGTGAACTCTTTTTATTCCTTTTCCCCTTTATCCCGTCTCTGTCTTATAGACTTCTTAAACCAACGGTCATTCCCTCCCAACATGCATGCACTACCCATCCAATATATCCGATTCCGTTCGGGACAATGTCCCCAAAAAGAATCAGACAGAGCACCATTAGATTAGTGTCTGCCCATGAATCTCTTTGGGTTTTAAAAAAAGAAAACAAAAACCAACAAGTTCCGTAGAACAATTTTAAAAAGGCTTTGAAAAACAGATGACTTGGATATATAAATACCAAGACTGATGTCATCAATTGCAAAACAAAATCATAGACGAGAACTGATTCAGTAAAGGTTTGTTGTTCTCTTGTTCAATTTCGATCCTCAAAAACTGAAAAACAAAACCAAACCAAAATTAAAATCAAGAAGACAAGCGATATACATACCTCGACCACATGTTTCAAGCGGAGACAAGCTTCTTCAAATCTTTAAACAAAATCACGACTATTAGGAAACTTGAAATCCAAAAAAAAAAACAGAATCACGAAAGATATGGAAGGAATCTAACCAAAGTTACGTTTAGAGAACTTACGAGAATAGGGTCTTTCTTGTTGCTTCTACCATTCTCTTCCTGGTTTACTTCTTCAGAGGTTTCCTTGAAGGAACCTGGAAGCCAAGTCATTCTTCTGCAAGTTTCTTGTTGCGGTGCGCATGTTCTGGTTGTAGCAAAACCAGGCATTGTTGAGTAATCAGCTATGGACGAAACCTTTTGAGAATCTTGGTAGTTCCTTCTACCCTTTGCGGAAGCAGATTTATGTGAAAAAGGACCGGAATGTGAAGCTCTCTTGTGAGGAATAATGATACCCTGAGACTATCTGTTTGGTTCAAATGCTTGTGATGATGGCCTCGGTGGATCAATTGGGAAACCAGATGCAACTTCTTCAGGATGAGGATTAAACTTCTCACTTCGGCTTCTATTAGTAGACTGGCTCTGCCTTTTCTACATAGGATGTTAATGCGAGAGAGGGTTAAAAACAATGAATAAAAAAGCAAGAAGCTTTAACATCGAAAGATATAATAAGCTTTTACTACAAATATTAACCTGCATTGATGTAACCAGCTCTGCATTTGCGTCAGGGGCTGGGATAGCTCGATATTCCTTAGTTCCTCTTCTTTCATGGTGTCTTTGGTCCCTGTTTCCTCCAACTTGTCTACAGACAAAGAGCAAGATTGAAGTTAATATATGTTTTCTTTTTGCCTTAACTATTAAAGCAATTGTAAGAGCACTGCAGAGTAAAAGTAACATCAGACTAGAAAAGTCGGGATGAAATACCTTCTACTCTCCTCATCCCGCATTCTTACATCGAGCTCTTTCCTGGGAGGATATTTAGGCAAGCTTGAAGGACCACATGGAAGATTAGTGGAAAAGAACTGGAAATAAAAGAATGATAATTGAGGTTACAAAAGCATTGACCATGAGTTAAATATAGCAAATCCAAGAACACGTAGCATTTTACAGCCTGAAAAATTGTCAGTACCTCACTCCTGAGAGCTGCGGCGGCTGTTCCACGATCATCAGGATTGACTGAAAGCAAAGTTTTAAGAAGGGCTAAAGCTGGCTGAGGAAACTCCTTGAATGTTTCACCCACTAAGCGTTTATATGCCTGTTTAGGCTTGAAAATTGTTGCATGAGGCAACCTCGATTTCACCCAATAGTCCTCAGAAAGCGAGCCACAGAGCTTGAAAATCTTGTGCAACTGTTCCACCTGTAACACCATAGGCGCTATCAGCGTCACCTTCAGAAATCAAACTAGTCTCACAGCAAGCAGAGCAAATACTAATAAGAGATTAAAACGGAAAATCTACCTCAGTTCTACCAGGCATAATAGGCTTGCCTGCATATAGTTCAGCAAGAATGCAACCTGCACTCCACAAATCATATATCAGTATTTCTATCCGATCTGAATTGTGTAACAAAGAATAAACGTTAAAGGGAAATTAGACTCACACTTCATTACTTAAAGCAATTGAAGATGTCTCTCTGTATTGCAGGATGGTTACTTAGCCCTCCCTTGCCATTGTTTAAAGATAAAAATCCTACAAAAGAGAAAGAAAAAAGTAATGAGTTCCTAGTAGATTAATAAAACAGATTCACATAGTTAATGAGACTGTTCTAAAGTGATGAAGTCTAAAAAAAAAAGGCATCATCATCCGTAATAAAGGGAAGAAAGTGAACCCTGAAACAACAAACAAAACCTTAAGCAGTCTGAGTCGTCTTCTTCACCATTCTTCAAATCATCTCTGATCTGCACATATATAGAATAAGAAATCAGATGATAGAAACGCCAACGTAAACACCCTAAAAGAATTTCAAAACATTTTTTACTTGGTCGTCGTCAAATCAGTCTAACACTTACGGATTGTGGTGTTGATGACAGAAACAAAACCTTAAGCAGTGTGAGTCTTCTTCTTCTTCATCGTTATTCAAACTGATCTGCACAAAGAGAATTAGAAGAAACCATCGTTAGTTATCAAAGTCTGTAATTAAAATCCAAGTGAAAAGAAGCTTCATAATACCTGCTTAGTTAGACATTTATTTTGTTACCGCAATTGAAGATGTCTCCTCCAATCATCCATCACTTGCGCACCATATCCTCCAGCTAATTCATCTGAGAGTTAGAAGACAAGAGACAGACTAGGGTGATGTACTTTATTATCGATGAATAAAATCTAAGAAGAAAATTGTACTTACACGAAGAGGGTTTTTATCGTTATTGTTGTTGTCGTCGTTAGGGTCATCATCACAGACATAGACACATATCCTAAATTGCATATAACACTGAATGTAATTCCTCAAAGTAAACCATCAACTAAAAAGATATGTACCTTGTGCAGCAACATCCTCTTTCCGCTTAGATCCTACACAGAGGCAAAATAAACCATCAACGGAAGACAAAAGATACACAAGGAAAACTGTCATGTATCAGACAAACAATCGATTTAAGCCCGAACCCGTAAACCCTCCATACAAATCACAAACCAATTGAACATCAAACATTACCCACTCTCACAATCAAATCGAATTTAACCTAAACCCTAACATTAACAACGAGATCAATAATTAAGAGATGAGAAGACGAACCTTCTCTGTCTGATTCGTCTCCCGGTGGACCTCGCCGTCCGCTTTACGCCATCAAAAAGGAACCGCCGCCGTCGTTGTCGCAGAAGGAAGTAGGTCGTCGTGAGAACCGAAGCGTCACATCTTACGGTTAACCCGATCGGAGTGGGAATCGTCTTCCTCAACCACAAACCCTCCAGTTTTAGCCTGAAAAATCAAAGGACTCGAGGTTATTAGTGATAAAGAGAAGATGGACCATTCCAAGGGCCAGAAGACACCGTCGACTCACCTGCAACAGAAGAAAACGAAGTTGCTTTAGCACCTGCAACTGCAGAAAAGAACACCAAAATAGCAAAGGAGACACTCCGGCTACAAAACCATTATCTCAGTCTGCAAGCTACGGATGATGACTAAGCCCTACAGCTGTACCCAAGGATAAGATCAACCAAGTTCTAGATTGTTCAATGTAACCTCCCTATAAAACCCATTGTAAGCTCATTGAGCAAAGTATTGAGTAAATACATTATTTCAGTCAAATATTGTTCTTTCTTATTTTTATCATGGTATCAGAGCCATTGCAAACCTTAACAGCTGCTTCAATGGCAATGACCTATCCTTTCCCAGAAAATGTTCATGTGTCTAGTTCTGTTACTATCAAACTTAACAACAACAATTACTTGCTATGGAAAACTCAGTTTGAGTCACTTCTGTCCTGTCAGAGGCTTATCGGCTTCGTCAATGGTGCTGTTACCGCTCCGTCACGCACCAAATCTGTTGTCAACGGTGATGCCGCCACTGAAGTTCCCAACCCTGTCTATGAGTCTTGGTTCTGCACGGATCAACTCATTCGTTCGTGGCTGTTCGGCACCTTAACTGAGGAGGTTCTCGGGTATGTTCACAACCTCCACACCTCTCGTGAAATCTGGATCTCACTAGCTGAGAACTTTAATAAGAGCAGTATTGCTCGAGAATTCTCTCTACGTCGCTCACTTCAACTCCTTTCCAAGAAGGACAAAACATTCTCTGCTTATTGTCGTGACTTCATCACCATTTGTGATTCTCTGAGCTCCATCAGGAAACCTATTGATGAGAGCATGAAGATCTTTGGTTTTCTGAATGGTTTGGGGCGAGAGTATGACCCCATTACTACTGTGATACAAAGTTCCCTGAGCAAGCTTTCTCCTCCTTCCTTCAATGATGTTGTGAAACAAGATATTTATGGTGGAAAGGTTAAGATGGAATGGATGATGATGAATGTATGCAATGAATGGATGGATGGTAAGGTGTTTCAATTCCCCTTATGCAGTTGCAGTATAAGAGGTATCAATCCAATTTGAGTGTTTGTAAACAGTTAAGATGTGCATAAAGATCTAATTTAAGCCAGATGTAAAGGATGTTTGTCACTAACAATCCTATGATGAAAATGTAAAGTGCAGAAGGTAAACTAAATGAACTAAGAACTAAATGCAAATGAAACAGGATGATTAAGACAGTAATGATGCAACCAACAGAAAAAGAAACTAAGCTAAAGAACTAATGCAAGACAGTAATAAACAGAACACTAAATGAATGCAGCAGAAATGAAACAGGAATGAAACAAGACAATCACAAATCATAAACAGCAGAGTTCTGGGGATGAACTCGAGCCAGCACTCGACCGAGTGTAGGTCGAGTGAGTGGTCGAGCTAGACTAAACGCAGAAACAGAGCAATGCAATAAAAACAGAGTAATGCAAAGATGGATCAAACTACAATCAAACAACAAGATTAAGACTGTAAAATCAATAAACAAGGAAGGACTTGAGGAGGGATTCATGGGCTGGACTAATGATTGAGGCTATCTAACTTGATCAACAAATCTCAAACAACATGAGCTAATCTCTAGACATATGTATCTAAGACAAGTTTCTCCCACTCTCATGGTCAAGAAACAATCAAACCTATGCATTTCTAGACTTGCTCTCACATAGTAAAGAATCTACACAAGCAGGCAGTAAGAAATATGTCTCATACCAAACAAAACCTCTAATCTCTTAGCAAGCAAGATGGTAAGCTCTAGATCTAGCCTTATCTATGCCTCTTAAACATTGGTGTGATGCTAAGATGCTTGAAATCAGATCCTACCCTCTCAGATATAGGATCAGCATTAAGAACATCTACCCTAGAAGAGATCTACAACAATCAAGCTTGATCAAGCCAAACAACCTCATTCACAGCCCAGCCTAACCCATCCTCAAGATCCTAAGCTACTACTCACAAGAACACATGATAAACATCAAAATCATAAACCCAGAAAAGATTGAAACTTGCATCATTAGAAAGATAAAACAAAGATCTACAATATTGAAAAAGAAATGAAACTTAAATTCTCAATATTAAGAAAGTTATTAAACTAACAATATTGAAGAATTTAGTCTTTTTCAAGTACAAGATCTAGGAAAATAAAAAGCAAAAAGAATAAATCCCAAAAAGGGTAAATACTAGGTTTAGAGTATCTAAAAAGCTGACTACTTTTGTGGCTGCAGGTACAAGGCTTTATATAGGAGGGGAGTGGAAGCCCTAAAAATGCTAAAAGACAAAATAGTCAACGGCTCGGTCAACTCGACCTGTGCTCGGTCGAGTGGCAGGTCGAGCTGGCTTCTCTCGTGCATTGTCCACTCGGTCGAGTCCTCCTCAGCACACGGTCGAGTGTCTGGTCGAGTGTGCGGTCGAGTTGGACTCCGGACCTTGTTATTTCAGCCTTAACTCTCTTGCTTTCCCTTCATGATTGCTTCACTCCTTCCTCAGCATTGCTTCCATGCTCCTTAAGCTTCAAAATCACCTGTTTATGCATGAAAAGATGCAAATGCAATGCAACTAAACTCTAATGCATGATTAGTCCTAAAGCTATGCAATAATGGTGAAAATGGATAGCAAAAGATGCAAAAGATGTGAATATACTAAGGGAAAACAGGGTAAAATATATGAACATCAACACCCCCAAAGTTAGTCTTTGCTTGCCTCAAGCAAATAAGCAAGACATAAGAATGTAGGTGAGGTTTGAAAGTGGGATCTCAGCTCCTAAAGCTTGCAAAGACCATCTAGAATCAATGTCCAAGCTACTAGTACTATGATGCAAGTTGAATGAGCTGTACTTAAAGACTTTAGACAAGCATGTCACAACCTTTACTGATTTGAGCCTTAGATATCCACATGCATTCAAATCAACCATTTTCTTTAACATTCATTAATCAAGAACATGAATCAATTCTATGCAATGCTTAAACTCATTTGGCTTGGAGGTAAAGGCTTTGAGACAATGATGGTCTCTTTTAAGTGGGGCTTATCAATATCAAGGTTCTCTCATAAAAAATGGATTGAGCTTTAGAAGAATGCTAAAGGTAAGAACACTAGACACATACAAGAATAAACCTTGTCTACCCAAAGGTACCCAAAGTGTTTATCCTAGCAATCTAAACCCAAATGATCCTAGTGCTACCCTTTAACTTCTTCTTTCTCTTTCACCCTTTTCTCTTTTGGTTTACAAGTCTTAGGAGAGGTTTCTTATTTGATCTTTCTAGTGGGATGGGGGATTCTTACTTATTTGCTATGGTTCTCTTTTCTTCTTATTCTTAAGACATACAAGCTTTTTGCTAGACTTTTCTTTTCTTTCTTTTCTTTTCTTTAACTAGAACCATCTTCAACAATTTTTTGCTTCCCATCCTTTCACTAGACCTTGCTTAAACACAATCTCCTCTTAAAGACTCTGCCCTTTTTCTCTTCCTCTTTTTTTTTTTTTTCTTTTTTTTTTTTTTTTTAACTACCAAGTCCCAAACCCAACAAATGAACCACCTAGTCCTATCTAGTTTGAAAAGTGCAAACTAGAACTACACAAGGCTTTACTCTTGTCAGCTCAAACCTAACACTTTCTACCAAGCTCAATCCCAAAAATAGGCCTCACACACTCAAGAATAAACATGGCTTGAAAGAAGGGTTGGTTAAGGGTAGGGGAAACTGATTCTTAATGAGGAAATCAGCTACTTGGATCAACAAGGGTGGTAAAAAGGAGAAAGATGATCCAAATATGTATATGGTACCCATGAGTTTAAAGCAATGCATACATTGATAATTGAAAGTCAATATTAGGTTCTTATAGATAGGAAATGGCATCAAATCACAACATGCTTCAATTTAGACCAAATGCAATGCAGGAATTCAATGCTTGGTTCAATCTTATGCTTCTAACCACTCAACTAGCATCAAAGTACTATTAACTTGGGCATTGATCCTAGTCTAGTGAATGAGCAAGCTAACAAGGAAATACTCATCATAGATCCCTAATGCAAGCAGTCCTATATGATAAACAAAATACTTGAATATGCAATGCAAACTACATGAACACTCTTTTTTTTATAAAGATTTTTGCAAAAAAATTTCAAATTTTTAGGGTTTTTCTATGCCTTAGATGCTATGCAAATACTAACATGATGATGCTAAAAATTTGAAATAAGAAAACAAAACACAATGTCAAATGCTATCTCAAACCCTCCCCCAAACTTAAATCACACAGTCCCTTGTGTGAAAGAAATTTGTTTGAGGATTCAAGACTTAAAACAAAACACACAATATGAAATGCAAATGGTATTTACAATGGAAAGGTGATAGTGTTACCTCAAGGATTGTAGAAGAAACTATCCACATCCTCCTGCATGCTATCAAAGGTGTAGCTGGGGTCTTGTTGGTGACTTGGAGAGGGGGATTGGGGCAGCTCGACGATGGCGATCGACCGTGACTCGGTCGAGTGCATGTCCGAGTGTGGGGGTCGAGCTGGACTGCGGTCTATTTTTCCAAGTCCAATTCTCTCCAAACCCATCTACACTCTCATTAAAACAGCCTGCCCAACACAAACATAAAACAAAATATCAAAACTACAAGGAAAATAAAGCATATGTACAATGATACCTTAGGGACTTCCTCCCTAGTGAGATTGTTTAAAGTCACTAAGCTTGACTTCTTCTAGCTCTTCAAGCTGATTTGGAGACCAAGGAGGTGATGAAATCCCCCCTGGTTCTACTTGATAACCCCTGTGTTCCTTCTTGATCACTACTTCCTTAGCACTTGAACCATGTTTCTTCTTAAACTTGAGTCTTGGTCTTGCCTTCTTCCAAGACTTCTTGTTGAGCTGAACTTGAAGTTCCTTCACTAAACCAGCTAGCACTTGAACTGACCCCTTTAGTTCTTGGACAGTCTTAGCTTGGGCTGAACCTTTAATCCTAGGGTTCCCTCCTTCCTCAAAAACTTCACAACTAGCCTTTTTCCCTATCATAAAGTGCTGACCTTCAATAGTAGGCTGATGAGTAGTATTCTTGATGTCAAACTTCATAGTGAAGTCTTTAGCAAGGTGAAGGTTGATGATTCCCATCTTAACATCAATTACAGCTCCAGCTGTGGCTAAGAATGGTCTTCCCAAGATGAGAGGATCTTCTGGCTCTTGGTCCATGTTCATGATCACAAAGTCAGTTGGGATTCTAGCCTTCCCTATCTTTACTGGGAAATTTTCAATTATCCCAAGCACATCCCTCTTGGATCCATCTGCCATGCCAATATAGAGGTTGCAAGGCTTAAAATATTCATATCCCAACTTCTCAGCCACTGAGTATGGCATTAAGCTCACTGAAGCTCCCAGATCACACAAGCATTTGTTGAAGTGCATGTAACTAATGGAGCAAGGTAGATCAAATGATCGAGGGTCTTCAAGTTTTTGGTATAACAGCTTCCCAATCTCTCTTAAGTCCTTCATGTCTTGTCCTGAGCTTTCATCTTGGATAATTCAAGCAGCATGTCCTTGTAGGAAGGATTCTGAACAAATTTGCTCAAGTCAGGCCCTCTCTCCTCTTCCTTGTAAGCAATGGTAATCTCTTGATAGCCATTACTTCCTCCTTCTCTCAATGACAACCTCCTGTTGTATGGCCATTACTTCCTTTCTTTCAATCACAACTTCTTCCTTCAAAGCCATCACTTCTTCCTTCTCAATGACTTCTTGTTGTTGTAAAGCTAACTCTTCTCTTGTTGCAAAGCCAACTTTTTCCTTTTCTCAATAATTCCCTGAGTTCCCTTATCTTTTGTGCCTTGAAACGTCCTGGGAATGGTAGAGGTGGTTTGTAAGCTGAGGAATGTACTTAGCAGGCTTGACAGCTTCTGTATCCTTGGCTCGATCGACACTTGATCAGGCACTCGGTCGAGTGCTGGTTCGAGCACTTGGTCGAGTGCTTTGACGGATTCAGTCTGCTGTGCACAAGCTTCACCTGGGCTTCAATAAATGACCAATCCTCCCCACCTTGAATCTCACTGTCCTCAGTGACAGCATCTTCATAGAGATTAAGAGCTTTAGCTGTAAATTCCCTTGGGTTTGGAATAGCTTCTTCAAGAAGTTGGTTTGGCTTAGGAGCTGAAGTAGAATCAATGGAGCTCTCTCCATGTACTTGACCTGGAGTTTAGTCATTAGAATAGGAATTCAATGTTTGGTGCAGCTCATCAAACTGCTTTGCTACCTCAATCTGCCCAGTTGCTTGCCCAAGTAAAAGTTGTTGCATCATAGCTTTTAAGTCAGGTTCTTGGCTTTGGTAGGTATGAAACACTGGAGGTTGACACCATGGAGCCTGAAATCCTGGTTGATGTTGCCATGGTACAGAATGGAACATACTGCTGTGAAACATGATGACTGACTCGGACAGGCACTCGGTCGAGCACAGGCTCGAGTGGAAAGTCGATTCGACTGAGATGTGAAGTCTATTTGAATCCGGCTTCTAACTCGATCAGGTGCTCGAGCACACACTCAGTCGAGTGGTGGTCGAGTTGATGGTCGAGCTAGTACCTGAAACTCAATCACAAACAAGCAGAAGAAGAAACAAGATCAGTAGTGAACAAGTTGATAATAGAACTTAATCTTAGACTTTTATGGATCCTAATTGTCACAAAAACACACTCAAATAGGCAACGGCGCCAAATTGAAACAAGATATTTATGGTGGAAAGGTTAAGATGGAATGGATGATGATGAATGTATGCAATGAATGGATGGATGGTAAGGTGTTTCAATTCCCCTTATGCATTTGCAGTATAAGAGGTATCAATCCAATTTGAGTGTTTGTAAACAGTTAAGATGTGCATAAAGATCTAATTTAAGCCAGATGTAAAGGATGTTTGTCACTAACAATCCTATGATGAAAATGTAAAGTGCAGAAGGTAAACTAAATGAACTAAGAACTAAATGCAAATGAAACAGGATGATTAAGACATTAATGATGCAACCAACAGAAAAAGAAACTAAGCTAAAGAACTAATGCAAGACAGTAATAAACAGAACACTAAATGAATGCAGCAGAAATGAAACAGGAATGAAACAAGACAATCACAAATCATAAACAGCAGAGTTCTGGGGATGAACTCGAGCCAGCACTCGACCGAGTGTAGGTCGAGTGAGTGGTCGAGCTAGACTAAACGCAGAAACAGAGCAATGCAATAAAAACAGAGTAATGCAAAGACGGATCAAACTACAATCAAGCAACAGGATTAAGACTGTAAAATCAATAAACAAGGAAGGACTTGAGGAGGGATTCATGGGCTGGACTAATGATTGAGGCTATCTAACTTGATCAACAAATCTCAAACAACATGAGCTAATCTCTAGACATATGTATCTAAGACAAGTTTCTCCCACTCTCATGGTCAAGAAACAATCAAACCTATGCATTTCTAGACTTGCTCTCACATAGTAAAGAATCTACACAAGCAGGCAGTAAGAAATATGTCTCATACCAAACAAAACCTCTAATCTCTTAGCAAGCAAGATGGTAAGCTCTAGATCTAGCCTTATCTATGCCTCTTAAACATTGGTGTGATGCTAAGATGCTTGAAATCAGATCCTACCTCTCAGATATAGGATCAGCATTAAGAACATCTACCCTAGAAGAGATCTACAACAATCAAGCTTGATCAAGCCAAACAACCTCATTCACAGCCCAGCCTAACCCATCCTCAAGATCCTAAGCTACTACTCACAAGAACACATGATAAACATCAAAATCATAAACCCAGAAAAGATTGAAACTTGCATCATTAGAAAGATAAAACAAAGATCTACAATATTGAAAAAGAAATGAAACTTAAATTCTCAATATTAAGAAAGTTATTAAACTAACAATATTGAAGAATTTAGTCTTTTTCAAGTACAAGATCTAGGAAAATAAAAAGCAAAAAGAATAAATCCCAAAAAGGGTAAATACTAGGTTTAGAGAATATCTAAAAAGCTGACTACTTTTGTGGCTGCAGGTACAAGGCTTTATATAGGAGGGGAGTGGAAGCCCTAAAAATGCTAAAAGACAAAATAGTCAACGGCTCGGTCAACTCGACCTGTGCTCGGTCGAGTGGCAGGTCGAGCTGGCTTCTCTCGTGCATTGTCCACTCGGTCGAGTCCTCCTCAGCACACGGTCGAGTGTCTGGTCGAGTGTGCGGTCGAGTTGGACTCCGGACCTTGTTATTTCAGCCTTAACTCTCTTGCTTTCCCTTCATGATTGCTTCACTCCTTCCTCAGCATTGCTTCCATGCTCCTTAAGCTTCAAAATCACCTGTTTATGCATGAAAAGATGCAAATGCAATGCAACTAAACTCTAATGCATGATTAGTCCTAAAGCTATGCAATAATGGTGAAAATGGATAGCAAAAGATGCAAAAGATGTGAATATACTAAGGGAAAACAGGGTAAAATATATGAACATCAACACCCCCAAACTTAGTCTTTGCTTGCCCTCAAGCAAATAAGCAAGACATAAGAATGTAGGTGAGGTTTGAAAGTGGGATCTCAGCTCCTAAAGCTTGCAAACAGACCATCTAGAATCAATGTCCAAGTTACTAGTACTATGATGCAAGTTGAATGAGCTGTACTTAAAGACTTTAGACAAGCATGTCACAACCTTTACTGATTTGAGCCTTAGATATCCACATGCATTCAAATCAACCATTTCCTTTAACATTCATTAATCAAGAACATGAATCAATTCTATGCAATGCTTAAACTCATTTGGCTTGGAGGTAAAGGCTTTGAGACAATGATGGTCTCTTTTAGAGTGGGGCTTATCAATATCAAGGTTCTCTCATAAAAAATGGATTGAGCTTTAGAAGAATGCTAAAGGTAAGAACACCTAGACACATACAAGAATAAAACCTTGTCTACCCAAAGGTACCCAAAGTGTTTATCCTAGCAATCTAAACCCAAATGATCCTAGTGCTACCCTTTAACTTCTTCTTTTCTCTTTCACCCTTTTCTCTTTTGGTTTTCAAGTCTTAGGAAAGGTTTCTTATTTGATCTTTCTAGTGGGATGGGGGATTCTTACTTATTTGCTATGGTTCTTTTTTTTTCTTATTCTCAAGACATACAAGCTTTTTGCTAGACTTTTCTTTTCTTCTTCTTTTCTTCTTTAACTAGAACCATCTTCAACAATTTTTGCTTCCCATCCTTTCACTAGACCTTGCTTAAACACAATCTCCTCTTAAAGACTCTGCCCTTTTCTCTTCCTCTTTTTTTTTTTTTTTTTTTTTTTTAACTACCAAGTCCCAAACCCAACAAATGAACCACCTAGTCCTATCTAGTTTGAAAATGCAAACTAGAACTACACAAGGCTTTACTCTTGTCAGCTCAAACCTAACACTTTCTACCAAGCTCAATCCCAAAATAGGCCTCACACACTCAAGAATAAACATGGCTTGAAAGAAGGGTTGGTTAAGGGTAGGGGAACTGATTCTTAATGAGGAAATCAGCTACTTGGATCAACAAGAGTGGTAAAAAGGAGAAAGATGATCCAAATATGTATATGGTATCCATGAGTTTAAAGCAATGCACACATTGATAATTGAAAGTCAATATTAGGTTCTTATAGATAGGAAATGGCATCAAATCACAACATGCTTCAATTTAGACCAAATGCAATGCAGGAATTCAATGCTTGGTTCAATCTTATGCTTCTAACCACTCAACTAGCATCAAAGTACTATTAACTTGGGCATTGATCCTAGTCTAGTGAATGAGCAAGCTAACAAGGAATACTCATCATAGATCCCTAATGCAAGCAGTCCTATATGATAAACAAAATACTTGAATATGCAAAGCAAACTACATGAACACTCTTTTTTATATAAAGATTTTGCAAAAATTTTCAAATTTTTAGGGTTTTTCTATGCCTTAGATGCTATGCAAATACTAACATGATGATGCTAAAAATTTGAAATAAGAAAACAAAACACAATGTCAAATGCTATCTCAAACCCTCCCCAAACTTAAATCACACAGTCCCTTGTGTGAAAGAAATTTGTTTGAGGATTCAAGACTTAAAACAAAACACACAATATGAAATGCAAATGGTATTTACAATGGAAAGGTGATAGTGTTACCTCAAGGATTGAGAAGAAACTATCCACATCCTCCTGCATGCTATCAAAGGTGTAGCTGGGGTCTTGTTGGTGACTTGGAGAGGGGATTGGGGCAGCTCGACGATGGCGATCGACCGTGACTCGGTCGAGTGCATGTCCGAGTGGGGGTCGAGCTGGCTTGCGGTCTATTTTTCCAAGTCCAATTCTCTCCAAACCCATCTACACTCATTAAACAGCCTGCCCAACACAAACATAAAACAAAAATATCAAAACTACAAGGAAAATAAAGCATATGTACAATGATACCTTAGGGACTTCCTCCCTAGTGAGCTTGTTTAAAGTCACTAAGCTTGACTTCTTCTAGCTTCAAGCTTGATTTGGAGACCAAGGAGGTGATGAAATCCCCCTGGTTCTACTTGATAACCTGGTGTTCCTTCTTGATCACTACTTCCTTAGCACTTGAACCATGTTTCTTCTTAAACTTGAGTCTTGGTCTTGCCTTCTTCAAAGACTTCTTGTTGAGCTGAACTTGAAGTTCCTTCACTAAACCAGCTAGCACTTGAACTGACCCTTTAGTTCTTGGACAGTCTTAGCTTGGGCTGAACCTTTAATCCTAGGTTCCCTCCTTCCTCAAAAACTTCACAACTAGCCTTTTTCCCTATCATAAAGTGCTGACCTTCAATAGTAGGCTGATGAGTAGTATTCTTGATGTCAAACTTCATAGTGAAGTCTTTAGCAAGGTGAAGGTTGATGGTTCCCATCTTAACATCAATTACAGCTCCAGCTGTGGCTAAGAATGGTCTTCCCAAGATGAGAGGATCTTTCTCTCTTGGTCCATGTTCATGATCACAAAGTCAGTTGGGATTCTAGCCTTTCCTATCTTTACTGGAAATTTTCAATTATCCCAAGCACATCCCTCTTGATCCATCTGCCATGCCAATATAGAGGTTGCAAGGCTTAAAATATTCATATCCCAACTTCTCAGCCACTGAGTATGGCATTAAGCTCACTGAAGCTCCTAGATCACACAAGCATTTGTTGAAGTGCATGTAACTAATGGAGCAAGGTAGATCAAATGATCCAGGGTCTTCAAGTTTTGTTGGTATAACAGCTTCCCAATCTCTCTTAAGTCCTTCATGTCTTGTTCCTGAGCTTTCATCTTGGATAATTCAAGCAGCATGTCCTTGTAGGAAGGATTGAACAAATTTGCTCAAGTCAGGCCCTCTCTCCTCTTCCTTGTAAGCAATGGTAATCTCTATAATCATTACTCCTCCTCTCAATGACAACCTCCTGTTGTATGGCCATCACTTCCTTTCTTTCAATCACAACTCTTCCTTCAAAGCCATCACTTCTTCCTTCTCAATGACTTCTTGTTGTTGTAAAGCTAACTCCTTCTCTTGTTGCAAAGCCAACTTTTCCCTTTTCTCAATAATTTCCCTGAGTTCCTTCAGCTTTCTGTGCCTTGAAACGTCCTGGGAATGGTAGAGGTGGTTTGTAAGCAGGAGGAATGTACTTAGCAGGCTTAACAGCTTCTGTGTCCTCAGCTCGATCGACCACTGATCGGCACTCGGTCGAGTGCTGGCTCGAGCACTTGGTCGAGTGCTTTGACGGATTCAGTCTGCTGTGCACAAGCTTCACCTGGGCTTCAATAAATGACCAATCCTCCCCACCTTGAATCTCACTGTCCTCAGTGACAGCATCTTCATAGAGATTAAGAGCTTTAGCTGTAAATTCCCTTGGGTTGGAATAGCTTCTTCAAGAAGTTGGTTTGGCGTAGGAGCTGAAGTAGAATCAATGGAGCTTCCATGTACTTGACCTTGAGTTTAGGTCATTAGAATAGGAATTCAACGTTTGGTTCAGCTCAGCAAACTGCTTGCTACCTCAATCTGCCCAGTTGCTTGCCCAAGTAAAAGTTGTCTGCATCATAGCTTAAGTCGTTCTTGGCTTGTAGGTTTGAAACACTGGAGGTGACACCATTGAGCCTGGAATCCTGGTTGATGTTGCCATGGTACAGAATGGAACATACTGCTGTGAAACATGATGACTGACTCGGACAGGCACTCGGTCGAGCACAGGCTCGAGTGGGTGGTCGAGTCGACTGAGACTGATGTCTATTTGAACGGCTTCTGACTCGATCAGGTGCTCGAGCACACACTCCGAGTGGTGGTCGAGCGATGGTCGAGCTAGTACCTGAAACTCACAAATCACAACAAGAAGAAACAAGATCAGTAGTGAACAAGTTGATAAACGAACTTAATCTTAGACTTTTATGGATCCTAATTGTCACAAAAACACACTCAAATAGGCAACGGCGCCAAATTGAAACAAGATATTTATGGTGGAAAGGTTAAGATGGAATGGATGATGATGAATGTATGCAATGAATGGATGGATGGTAAGGTGTTTCAATTCCCCTTATGCAGTTGCAGTATAAGAGGTATCAATCCAATTTGAGTGTTTGTAAACAGTTAAGATATGCATAAAGATCTAATTTAAGCCAGATGTAAAGGATGTTTGTCACTAACAATCCTATGATGAAAATGTAAAGTGCAGAAGGTAAACTAAATGAACTAAGAACTAAATGCAAATGAAACAGATGAAGACAGTAATGATGCAACCAACAGAAAAGAAACTAAGCTAAAGAACTAATGCAAGACAATAATGAACGAACACTAAATGAATGCAGCAGAATGAAACAGGAATGAAACAAGACAATCACAAATCATAAACAGCAGAGTTCTGGGGATGAACTCGAGCCAGCACTCGACCGAGTGTAGGTCGAGTGAGTGGTCGAGCTAGACTAAACGCAGAAACAGAGCAATGCAATAAAAACAGAGTAATGCAAAGACGGATCAAACTACAATCAAGCAACAATTAAGACTGTAAAATCAATAAACAAGAAGGACTTGAGGAGGATTCATGGGCTGGACTAATGATTGAGGCTATCTAACTTGATCAACAAATCTCAAACAACATGAGCTAATCTCTAGACATATGTATCTAAGACAAGTTTCTCCCACTCTCATGGTCAAGAAACAATCAAACCTATGCATTTCTAGACTTGCTCTCACATAGTAAAGAATCTACACAAGCAGGCAGTAAGAAATATGTCTCATACCAAACAAAACCTCTAATCTCTTAGCAAGCAAGATGGTAAGCTCTAGATCTAGCCTTATCTATGCCTCTTAAACATTGGTGTGATGCTAAGATGCTTGAAATCAGATCCTACCCTCTCGATATAGGATCAGCATTAAGAACATCTACCCTAGAAGAGATCTACAACAATCAAGCTTGATCAAGCCAAACAAACCTCATTCACAGCCCAGCCTAACCCATCCTCAAGATCCTAAGCTACTACTCACAAGAACACATGATAAACATCAAAATCATAAACCCAGAAAAGATTGAAACTTGCATCATTAGAAAGATAAAACAAAGATCTACAATATTGAAAAAGAAATGAAACTTAAATTCTCAATATTAAGAAAGTTATTAAACTAACAATATTGAAGAATTTAGTCTTTTCAAGTACAAGATCTAGGAAAATAAAAGCAAAAAGAATAAATCCCAAAAAGGGTAAATACTAGGTTTAGAGAATATCTAAAAGCTGACTACTTTTTGTGGCTGCAGGTACAAGGCTTTATATGAGAGGAGTGGAAGCCCTAAAAATGCTAAAAGACAAAATAGTCAACGGCTCGGTCAACTCGACCCTCGGTCGAGTGGCAGGTCGAGCTGGCTTCTCTCGTGCATTGTCCACTCGGTCGAGTCCTCCTCAGCACACGGTCGAGTGTCTGGTCGAGTGGCGTCGAGTTGGACTCCGGACCTTGTTATTTCAGCCTTAACTCTCTTGCTTCCCTTCATGATTGCTTCACTCTTCCTCAGCATTGCTTCCATGCTCCTTAAGCTTCAAAATCACCTGTTTATGCATGAAAAGATGCAAATGCAATGCAACTAAACTCTAATGCATGATTAGTCCTAAAGCTATGCAATAATGGTGAAAATGGATAGCAAAAGATGCAAAAGATGTGAATATACTAAGGGAAAACAGGGTAAAATATATGAACATCAACACCCCCAAACTTAGTCTTTGCTTGCCCTAAAGCAAATAAGCAAGACATAAGAATGTAGGTGAGGTTTGAAAGTGGGATCTCAGCTCCTAAAGCTTGCAAACAGACCATCTAGAATCAATGTCCAAGCTACTAGTACTATGATGCAAGTTGAATGAGCTGTACTTAAAGACTTTAGACAAGCATGTCACAACCTTTACTGATTTGAGCCTTAGATATCCACATGCATTCAAATCAACCATTTTCTTTAACATTCATTAATCAAGAACATGAATCAATTCTATGCAATGCTTAAACTCATTTGGCTTGGAGGTAAAGGCTTTGAGACAATGATGGTCTCTTTTAGAGTGGGCTTATCAATATCAAGGTTCTCTCATAAAAATGGATTGAGCTTTAGAAGAATGCTAAAGGTAAGAACACCTAGACACATACAGAATAAAACCTTGTTCTACCCAGGTACCCAAAGTGTTTATCCTAGCAATCTAAACCCAAATGATCCTAGTGCTACCCTTTAACTTCTTTCTTTCTCTTTCACCCTTTCTCTTTTGATTTTCAAGTCTTAGGAGAGGTTTCTTATTTGATCTTTCTAGTGGGATGGGGGATTCTTACTTATTTGCTATGGTTCTTTTCTTCTTATTCTTAAGACATAGTTTTTAGACTTTTTTCTTTTCTTTCTTTTCTTTCTTTAACTAGAACCATCTTCAACAATTTTTTGCTTCCCATCCTTTCACTAGACCTTGTTTTAAACACATCTCCTCTTAAAGACTCTGCTCTTTTTTCTCTTCCTCTTTTTTTTTTTTTTTTTTTTTTTTTTTTTTTTTTTTTTTTTAACTACCAAGTCCCAAACCCAACAAATGAACCACCTAGTCCTATCTAGTTTGAAAAGTGCAAACTAGAACTACACAAGGCTTTACTCTCAGCTCAAACCTAACACTTTCTACCAAGCTCAATCCCAAAAATAGGCCTCACACACTCAAGAATAAACATGGCTTGAAAGAAGGGTTGGTTAAGGGTAGGGGAAACTGATTCTTAATGAGGAAATCAGCTACTTGGATCAACAAGGGTGGTAAAAGGAGAAAGATGATTTAATATGTATATGGTACTCCATGAGTTAAAGCAATGCATAACATTGGATGAAAGTCAATTAGGTTCTTATAGATAGGAAATGGCATCAAATCACAAC